>RZGM01000047.1:0-149197 GCA_027886205.1 Fusarium piperis
ATTAATAAACTTTATTAATCTAAGTTAATTAAGTCCCTTAGCTTTAGGCATAAAGCTTTTATTATTAAAATTATTAAGATATTAATTAAGATACTTTGATCCCCTTCTTAGGTGGTATAAAGTCCGATATAAATAAATATTAATACTTATCATAGTCAGTGGGGATTCTTATCCGTTAGCGACTAAACCTGGGAGCGGCGTTTTAGGTGGGCAAGGATGGATCAACGGGGGCATTGATCTCACCAATGGACTCAGCCACTCGCCTCAGCCACTCGCTCGCGCACTTGTGGGGCTGAAACTCGTCGCTTGCTTTGTTCAAGCAACGCTCAAGCGCGAGCGCGAGAGCGAGGAGCGAAAAAGGATGCGCGTTGGTTGGTCCGAGTGCGGATGCGAGTGGGATCGACACTGACGCCGCTCCACGAATGCAAGTTAAAGTATTCAGAAGAGAATATGTATATAAGGAAACGCCAAAGTCTTGTGTTTAATCTATCATTCACAAATACTCATACACAAACAATCAAGATCAAACCTTCACAGTCACTCTCACTCCAACACGCTTCATTTCACTTCCTGACCCCTACCAAGAACCCACTTTCACACACAAAATGACCACTCATACCATCCGCAAGGTCGTCATTACCGCTTTTGGCGGTCCCTCCAACGTCGATGTTGTCACTGCCGAGATTCCTCCCCCTGCCAAGAAGGAGGTGCAGGTGGATGTCATCTACGCGGGCTTCTCGGGCGGCGACATCAACATGCGTCTGGGTTCATACCCCATGCAAAAATCCGCACCCCTGACACCCGGGTATTGCTTCGTCGGTCGCGTTAGCGTCAATGGCAGCAAAGCTTCTAGGTTCGCGCCAGGAGCCCTTGTTGGCGCCGTAACAGTCTATGACTCTGAGGCTCAAAAGATCAACATTGACGAAAAATACCTAATTCCCGTTCCCGAGAGCGTCGACATGAGGGAAGCCCTCGGAATCGTCCTCGACTGGAACACAGCTTACTGTCTGGTCCATCGGGCAACCAACCTGGTCGGAAAGGGACAGCGCGTCTTTATTCACTGCATTAGTGGTGCCGTTGGTTACGCACTCATGACACTGTGCCTGCTCGAGGGTGCTGATGTATATGGTACCGCATCGGAGCGAAATCATGCTGCTCTCTGGGAGCTCGGAGTCACCCCCTTTACCTACACCAACAAGAACTGGATGGACGAGATGAAGAAGCGTGGTGGTGCGCATGTTGTCTACGACCCTATCGGCTTCGAAAGCTGGGACGAATCCTGGGATATTCTCATCACCGACGAGCCCAGCCGATTGGTTGGCTTTGGCGGCAACATGAACATCATTCAGGGGGACGCTGGCAAGACTCGATCCCAGTTTCCGGCTCAGGCCAAGCTTCTGGCTAAGAATGGCTGTCTCTTTACCAAGAGGAGCACTAGCTTTTACTACATTGACCGCGATCGCTCCACCTTCATGGAAGATGCCCTAGCCATCATGCAGCTCCTCGCTGACGGAAAGATCGAGGTCCCAATCAAGAAGATTTGGGACATGGAGAACATTCGGGAGCCTCACGAGAATTGGGGCAAGGTTCCTGGCATGGGCTCGTGCCTTGTTCGGGTGGATCCCACTGCATAAATTCCGCCCTGGCACACTCAAGAGTGCGTAGCACAGAGGAACATGCATGGGTACCTGGCTGGGGAATTAGTATACACGGTTTTGCTTGGGATCGCTTATGAAGATTTGGGCTGGAAAGCCTAAGGAATACCGATTTGGTCATGGCATGATTGATATCATGATACGGCATCTGTAGAGCGTGGAGCAGAGGAGGCCTTGAGCAACGGATAACCCTCATTTGAGTATAGACATCGATTTATTGAGATATTTTGTTCCCTCACTGGACCAATTTGCCTATAACCCCTCTCACGTAGTGGATGTTTCGTGGCATTTCTTGGATGGATTTTCGGCCTTACTCTAATAGAGTTGTCCTTTTCATATACGGCACTAAAAGTTTCGGCGAAAGGGGCTATGCTGGCAAAAGTCCAACCATGCACGCCTTTCCTGGAACCTTATGCGCCTACTAGGCATTCTATGACGATGTTATCAGAACATTTACATAGTTAAGGGTTTGTGCTTCAGGAAAACTGCCGGTGTTGACGAGTTTCATTGCCAAGTGCGTAGAACGGAACCTATATGGGAAATGGGGATTGCACTGCCCTTTCAGCTATAGTTGATCTTTTCCCAGTTTCCTTAATCTTTCCTGACTGCGCGTGGATCTAGTCTAGGTTGATAGGATGGCTCAAACATGGCTGTGTTTAGCGAACCACATCACCACGGGCTCTCTGCGAGCATTGAATCCTCTACGCAAGGAGATTGGGACACCAAGGATCGACTCAATCAATGTGCATAGGCCGGGAGAGCGAGTTGCTAACAGGTCTCCGTGTTTAACAGGAACTCCCAACAGGGCTGAGCTGTTCCCACCCAACGGCAATCATGGGTCGACATCTTCGAGCGTGGAGCATATCTCCGGTATTCGCTGTTAATCCTCGTTCCTTGGGCTAATTAAGCAAATAATACGGAGAGAAATGTTTTCCCTTAAGACAAAATACGCCGATGTTATTTATATCTAGTTCTTTACGACTAGGTGGAGAGTGATAGTATTTTAGCCCTAGATATTCCGGTCAATTCCTCCCAATCTGTTAACACCAAGCACCTCATATCCCTTAACCTTTGATTGAAGACACCTGGACACTCCTCCATCCTCCAAATCTGTGCTATTGCAATACACTTTATCCTACCAAATGCCGCTGCCACTAGCTTTGCCTCCCTCATGGCTCTTGTCCCAATGGCGAAGGTTGCCCTTAGCGAGAGTGTTACAAGAGTGCTACACAAGCGATATGAACATGGTCGGTGTGGCCTTCAAGTCCATGTCAACTAGCACAAGACTATTCAGAGAGCGGGTAGAGGTGGTGTTAGGTGTTAATCAATCAAGCAGGCCAACTTCGCTATAATTGCGAGAACTGGTCAAGCGGTGCTCCGGGCACTGGAGGAAAGGGAGGAGAGGTTATACGCAGTGCAGCAGGAGAGCGGGAAAAGGTCTCTACTCCAGGCGGTGGCTTTTGTGGATATCACTCCATCACCATCAACCGTGGTCTCATCTGCTAAGCACGTGCCGTCATAGCTGGTTGTGGGAACATATTTTTGCTAGATAAGTCGAAGAGGTGACTATTGCAAGAGTTTCGTGTGTCTAAAATCTCTACAGAGGTTGTTAGAATCACGTACCGAGTAGACTTGTATCGGGAAATAAGCTGAGAGAGAAGCGTATGGGAATTCTGCCTGTGGTGAGTCAAGTGTTTGGACCGCTTCCTATGCTTCGGATCCTCTGTGCCGGTCAATGGAGCTATTGGAATGAGAGGCTGTTGAAGAATCAGCACTTGCTCCTAGTTACATCTAGTATTGTGATGATCTATGCATATTGTAAGCTGATAATGGCTTAAGTGACGTCACAAGAAAATGTGGCGTGGAAGCTAACCTTGAAGAACAAGGCATAAAAGCCTGTCGTCCCTCGTTTGAATGCTTGTCCTTGTCCACATCGCGAGCATCAACATAAAAGTCTATTTGTCATTTATCATGTCGTGTTCATCAAAGGCCATTCTCCTGATTACAGGAGCTTGGCATGTCCCAGAACACTACCACAAACTCATCAAGTACCTCGAAGCCAAGGGGCTGAGGGTCATTTGTGATCAGCTACCCACAAACAACAACGCCATACCGCCAAACACAGCAACAGATGATGATGTGAAATTCATCAGAGACATCGTCTCTAGGGAGTCTGCTGCAGGAACCCAGCTCACGGTTATCGGTCACTCATGGGGTGGAATGGTCGCTTCCGCAGCGTTGGTGGATTTTTCCGTGACGACAAGGTCTGGAAAAGGTGGTGTCACCAACATCATATTGATGTGCGCCTTTATTCCACAAGAGACCGACTCACTTGCGGGAATTTTTGGTGGAGAATTGCCGCCGTATCTGACGTCGATGCCAAATGGGACCATCGTCTGGACAGACCCCATCGGCCACCTATATAACGATCTTCCCGTGGAGGAGGCACAATGGGCAGAGAAGCTGATGGTCACTCATGGAAACAAGGCGCAATATACACCGATTGATTGCAACAAGGTGGCATGGCGGGTCATTCCCTTGACATACATTGTCTGCGAAAACGACCAGGCCTTGCCTGGGTTTGTGCAAGACATGATGATTGCCAAGGTTGAAGCTCAAGGCATCGCGGTGAAGCAGTATCGGCTGCAAGCTTCCCATAGCCCCTTTCTTAGCATGCCTGACAAAGTCGCTGAAATCGTCATGGAAGTTATGAACTCGGCAGGTGAACTGAATGTTGGCTTACCCAACTGATCAAATTTTGGGGAGTATCTTATGTGCGAAGGGCATCAGACTGGATTATAATGAATAAAAACTATGCCCTCTAGCGAAAACGTTTGTCTAGTTTTCTGTATTCACATAGCCAAGTGAGGAGGTTAGCCAGGAGGCGAGTTAATATGGCCGTTTCTTTATGCCCAATGCAACACGTACTTTTGACCTGGCATATCTAGATGTGGCACTCTCTGTCTGCCGCTCGATATCTGATATACGACTGTATCTATAAGCATCCTACTCTTAACCACCCCCTACTCCAAGAAAACGCAAGCGTGTATGGCGACATGTGCTGAGTGGATTGGGTGGATCGGGTGAGGCATAAATGGTAAGGCCGATCTCGCTGTGGCAGGTCAAACTACGCAATCCCCAACGAATCTGACGAAGTGGGACACTGTGGTTTCAACACCAAGAGTCCCGCGTTCAATCCCGGGCAACTCTAACACAAAATGCCACCAGGTGGTCATCAGCCAAAGATCTCGAACACTATGGATATCATCATTCGCACAGCCAGTGCTGATGAGATTCCAGCCATCTTGGACTTTGTTGGAAAGGCCCGCGCCGACATGTTTCCGATGCTGGACCCGAAATCCGACAAGCAGACGGAGCGCGAGCTTGTCAGCTTCAGGGGAACCTACCTGGAGCATTCCAACGGCGCCTTCTTAACAGCACGGGTCGATGGTCGTCTGATCGCAACTATCGGATACCTCAACTACGACGGGCGTTTCCCTCACCTCAAGTTCAGCCACGAGCGAGTCGTCGAGGTAGTCCGCCTCTATGTCGACCCAGCCTGGCGCCGGGCCGGGTTGGCCTCGAAGCTGTTTGCTGCCCTGGAACAGACTGCGCGCCAGGCAGGGATCAAGCAACTATACCTGCATACCCACCCCTTCCTGACCGGTGCACGGAGTTTCTGGGAGCGCCAAGGTTTTTCTCTTGTTTGCGTTGACGAAGATCCGGTGTGGCAGACGACGCACATGAGCCGGTTGTTGGAAGGATGAAATATACCCTGGAGGATGGTTTTTAATCGATGGAGAATCGGATAAGCTCGCTGTTAGCATCTTGGCTGACGGAGCAGGAAATGCACGCTGTTTGCAGGGGGTGATGCGGGCTTTTTTCTATGGAACACACCATGAAGTTCCAAACAGGGACGATAAGTAGGCGGGCCACTGTGGATGAAGATGGATATGGATTAATTGAAGAGATTGAATAAGTCGAGATTGCCACTGGACGAGTAGTAGACCCAGTTGATACCCCCCTTTCCTCATTGTTTGACGGGTCAAAGGAGCCAGGATTGTCACCCTGATTGACCTTCGCACTCGCCAATTGTGAACCAGTGTCTACAGCGAAGCCACCAATATCGGTCCTAGGACGAGGCTTGCTTGCACAGACGTGAAGCCGGATAAAACGGCAACGGACTATGAGGGAAGACACCATAAACTCCAAAACCGACTGAGACCGATGATTATCCTGGCGAGAACAAGATAAACCCCGAAAAGTCCTACTCCACTACGCGGCGCTGGTCCACCAGGCGTTCGTGTGGGCGGAAACGGATATTTTGATGGCACCCAATCTCCGCGGACCTCGTCACGTTAGTATCTGAGAATATATATAACGGCATGTCTCTTCTGACAATTATCTCTGAAATCTCACATTCAATCGCATCTATCTTCATCATCTTGCCATTCCAGCAACTCTCATCAAAACACCTACTCCACCCGTCACCATTGTCAAAATGAAGGCCGCCCGTGTCACCTCCTGGGGTAACCCTCCCGAGTACATGGATGTTCCAGATCTTCCACCCCCTTCATCCAATGAGCTTCAAGTTAAGGTCTTGGCTGCTGGAGTCCCTCGAGTTGTCCAGGGCCGTGCCTCGGGCAAACACCCCAGCGCATTCAACTCACCGCTCCCTTATGACCCCAGCATCGATGGTGTCGGACTCGATGAAGCCACAGGAGACATGTACTTTATCAGCAGTCTCGCGGCACCCGTCTTTTGCGAGCATGCGAATGTGGACAAAGCTCAACTCATCAAGCTGGATGCGGGCGTTGACCCTGTAACCATTGCTGCACTTGCCAATCCAACTATGAGCGGCTGGCTTGCGCTAAAGTGCCGTGTTATCGGTGGCTGCCAGGGCCGTACGGTGGTCATTATTGGAGCGACCAGCGCTAGTGGCAGAGCTGCTGCGTTTGTAGCTCGTGAGCTGGGCGCCGCTCGTATCGTGGGGATTTCTCGCACCGAAGAAACCCTTGCCTCAGTTGAGGGCCTCGACAAACGCATTGTGATGCAGACTCCTCTGTCTATCCCACCCAGTGTCGGCCCCATCGACATCGTGCTCGATTACGTTGGAGGGTCTGCTGGTGTCGAGGTGATGAAGGCTGCCGAGATCAAACGCGGCGAGAACTTGCAATACATTCAGATTGGTGGTCTTAGCGGAGAGCAAAACATGATCCTCCCAGGCCGCTTGCTCAATGTCAAGCCCATTCGCGTCATGGCGTCAGGTATTGGAAGCGTCAGCAAACAAGAGTTGAAGAGGGAGATTCCTGCTTTGGTTGATGCCCTTTGCCGGATGAAGCGACCGTTTGAGATCCATGCTATCCCCATGTCGGACGTGGAGAAGGTCTGGGAGTCTGAGGAGACGGAGACGAAGAGGCTTGTTCTGGTCCCATGAAAGGAATATGTTGAGACTTCCCCATGTCTAGATTGTAGCCAATCCCGGTAGATGTCTTTGTTATATAGAGCTGTGCAACTGGTTAGAAATGATTCATTGTACTCGTCACTGCTGATAAGGTAACCGCATGTTATTAGCCAATATGTGTGTTTATACTAGGTGAGTAGGAGTGCTCTCAAAAAGCAAAACAAAAAGTCATAAAACAGAACCAAAGAAACCATTCCGAGACTTATCAACCTCCATCCAAGGCTTCACAGAAGACAATGCTCCCTAACTCTACTACACCTCCTCATTATCCAGCCTCCCTCAACGTATTCATATCCTCTCTGTTCATTTGATAGAGCCAAGAAGCTCTTATGGTGTCGTTTTGTACGACAAGACACATCTTTCCACTGGGCTTCCCTGGCCATCGGTATAGAAGCGTATATTAAGGTTATGGTATTTTATAGCATTGCATTTTTATGCTATCTTGTGTATATCACTGTGTTCTTTTATATCCTCCATGACAACTCCTCCTGGATGTGTCATCGAAGTCAACAATGAAGAAGGCTAGTAATTAAGAAATAATCAAGATTCCGCGTGAACTCTCTCCCCATGTCTAGCCCACGGAGTCCTGGCGCGTAGCTAGTTACACGCCCTTGAAATCTTGATACCTCGGACGATTTCCAATTAGACGAATCGAGCCGCTACGCTATTCCATCCTTAGTACTGTATCTATAGCTCTTACAAATAACTCACCGCAATTCTACCACACTAAATCAAACCCAGTTGGGTCGTCTGGGATTTCGCCTTGTTCTTGAAGGAGATACGGAGCCGTAGTTGTAGGCTTCTCCGTAAGGACCGAGTAGATGATGAAAAAAGGGATAATGCAAGGGGCCATGATTTGACACAGCATTGGGATGTTGTCCCAAGCAATGAGTTGACCTAAGATGTGGCCCTCATCCACCAGTGGTGCCGTGTCAGACATGGCGTTTCGATGTCGACAGAAAGTGGTAATTCCTTCTTGATCGGACATGAGGGGAAAGCTGGCGGTGACTTGTTGATGGA
Source organism: Fusarium piperis (assembly GCA_027886205.1). Classification (NCBI taxonomy): domain Eukaryota; kingdom Fungi; phylum Ascomycota; class Sordariomycetes; order Hypocreales; family Nectriaceae; genus Fusarium; species Fusarium piperis. The sequence continues at coordinate 8,140 of RZGM01000047.1, forward strand.
TCGTCGTTATGGCCTCTTGTTCAGTTGCTTTTTCAGTACACAGTATTGTGACAGCTGTTTATGAACGGTTGTCCGCCATTTCAAGGAGAGGGAGGTATCTGCATCAACTTCTGGCCATATTGACCTGAGATATCGTGAAAACCAGGCAGTATGTGGAAAGCTAGGATTCTATCACTGAGAGTACGTGTCTAGTTACTAAAGCCCAGGGGAGAGAGAAAAGGGGCACCATAGAATGTCATATCATGGGTGTTGCGGCAACTCGCAACATCTGCGGAATATTTTCAACATGGCATGAGGCTGTGTGAAATGAGCTGAAAAACATAGGGTTGGTTTGATCAACGATTCATCATTCGTCGATAGAGGTTCTTTGCCGTGGCTGCCATCCTCCCGCCACGTCAGAGAGCGGTTGGGAAACTCGAAGCAGCAGACTAGCGTTACGTCTCCCCACTGTCGTGAGCCTTGCTTGCTTTTGCCCAAGAAACAGTGATACGGCTCTGAACACAATATTCCTGATTGGTTGACCTAGTTTGTGTGGGGGAGGTACAATGCAGTCCCTGGACTGTGCATGAAGCTATCTCAAGGATGGAGGCGTAGCGTTAAATCAATGCTCCGGCACCAGGGCTGCGGGAACGGGAACTGGGAGAATTAGGCCGAACCGAAACGTATCCAGTTCTTACCACATCAGTGATAGCCTGTTTTCACGACCCGATCTTTGGAACACAAGGGGTAGACATAGGCTAATGCGGTGAGGTTTCATGCTCGAAGATAATTATACACCAGCGTAATCAAAGCAGAAACAAGATTATTATTTATTAGTAAAGACTCTCTACCGTATCGTGTAAATTCAGCTCTGGTGACTTAACTGTGGCTAACACGATCAGAGAATCTCTGATACCCGCCCATGTCCTGGACATCGCTTTCTTGATGGACAAATAATCCCAGCGAAATGGTATACGCAACGAAGTATTTTCGCCCTACACATCAGAATAAGGTACCAAGACTCGGCCCCTTGCGTCCTATCAAGGCCAGATCCCTCACGCTAGGGTACATTGCCAAGTTACAACCCCAGTGAAGTAAGATGAATGCGAGCTATACGCGGCAATGTTGGTACGGATGCTGGCACGCGGCAGTAATGGACATAAATAGTGTCTATGCATTTTAAACCCTGCTGATCAATGTGCCGAGTTGAATTTCGACCTTGAAGGAGCCAAAACGCCCGAGTGACTCGGGGGGGGGGTGGGAGTCTCTCCATTGCCCGTTTCGTTGAAGGGCCTTATTCGGTCGTCTACGTCCACCACCTTGTTTAAGAGTATGGAGCCTCATTGAATTTTGAATGTTGGTGCTCATATTGAATGAAACTTATGACACTGGACTGTAAGGTGTTCTTGTTGGCGTGTTCTTGCAAGGCCCATAGGCCTAGTCATGCACGATGGTGATGTCTCTAAGCCCAGGCTCTTAAACATGTTGGTCTGTCTGCCAAGCAAAGACTGTGCAAGTGACAATTAGTATAATATACCTGCATCTGGTGAGTAAATGGGATATATTGAAGCTAAGATCTTACTTTTGAGGAGATATATCGCCTCTCAAATGTGCTCCGTGAGAGGAATCGTTACTTAACACGGCACCTTCGATGGTGTAGGTCGGAATTTAAGACGCAATAAACATATCATGTCCTTAATAGCTTTCAGTTCATAGAAAAGTGAAATAAGTAGTACTGTCTTGCTGATTGCTACTTAGCACGTGCAGGGTTGTTTCTGGGGGAAAAAGAGGACGCGATGTGGGGAGCACCTGTTTGTTTGATGCGTTCGTCAGTCATTATGTGTGAAGAGAGTGTTAAAAACAGGCAAAAACAAAAGAAGAACTGTGATATGAAGCAGCTGGTTGTTACAATGCCACGTCAAGGGATCGAACCCTGGACCTTATCATGTCTGTTGTACGAGGAGCACTAGTGATACGCTCTATCACTGAGCCAACGCGGCTTGCTATGACTAAGCAATAAGCTAGACTCCTCAAGCGTTGCTCTGGCGCTCGAGTTGGGGAGCTGAATCTCCTCTCAACGCTACCCTCCTGTTGCGTGGGTTGGAGCTGTGGTATGAGAACGTTTCAAGATCATCGCGCAATGACCAATAGAACCATCCATATTTTAAGCATTTATCTTATCTAGCACTTCTTTACCTAGTGGAATATGCTCACAGTTGGACAATGATGTTGGGAGGCGGCGTGCGTACACGTTACGATGTCATCAATTTACTCAATCGACTCCAAATGCAGGCGGGCCTCTTGTAGACCATGGGGTTTATGCAGACGAACGGAGTAGAGGATTTATTTATTCAGACGCTAAAATTGTGTGACTGCACCCTTCTTGTCTGCTGCATTTCTGTCTCAACCCTATAGGTCTAGTCATGAATACTCCACAAACTAACGTGATGGCTATAGTTGAACGTGATTCTGGGGAAACATTAAGAGCAAATTACTTGTATGCCTTGTATCCCTTGAATACTGGGCTCTAGACACTGATTATTCAGACGCTCTGCTTCTTTCGCTTCCGTCGCGGTGTCTGCTACCACTCAGACCTCAGGCTCGGCCACCGTGGTTAAGTTCACTTTTGACACTACCTTCGCAATCAAATGAGACTGCCGTAACTCATGGCTCCTTCTAGGTTACTAACTCAAAGAAAGCACAAATATGGCGCTTATCTCCCAGTATACGATGAGACAATCACATTTCCACCACTGCAGCCATTTGAGTTTAACGACCGTGGACTGATTGCGAATAAGACCAAGTCAAGTCTCTTCCGGGGAAATAATTCCGACGTATAGGTTTCTAAGATCACACCCGTTATCGGGACTGAGATCCGTGGTCTCCAGCTTTTTCAGTTGAATGATAAAGACGAGCTAGCCCTCTAGATTGCTGAGCGCGGTGCCGTTGTTTTCTGTGACCGAGATTTCAAGGACATCGGTATTCAGAAGCAGAAGGAGTTTGGTCTCTACTTTGGTCCACCCGATGTTGATGTGAGTGATGCCGGGCGCATGTCTTTTTCATCGCCTTGAGGCCGGGTGGCTAATGAAGGGGCGTTTTATAGCCGACTGGAGCACATATCAAGGATCATCTGGAGTTTCACAACATCTATCTTGGCCCAGATAAGGAGTACCGGACCGAGATCAAGCTCGGCAAGTGTCCACTATAGGCTCCCACTCTGATGTGTCATACGAGCACCAACCGTCAGGCATCACCATCCTCACCTTGCTGTCTGTACCCATTCAGGTGGAGACACAGTTTGGGCAAGCCAAACAGTCGCGCATGCTAGGCTGAGCACCCCAATAAAGGCTCTTCTGGAGGGTCTACGCGCCGAACATAACGGATATCCGCAGAAAGAAAAGGCGCGTCGGGCTGGTCGTGTGGGGGGGCAGCCTGTAAAGAGTGAGCATTCCATTGTCAGGATTCGTCTAGTAAGATCACCTGCGACTTGCACATGCTATGACAACGTATTAAGCAATGAATAGGCCACTGGAAAGAATGCGTTGTTTATCCAGCCGGGTTTTACCAAGCGTTTCATCGGGCTCAAACAAGAAGAATTCTGACGGGTGTTCAAGATTCTGTTCAAGGTGCGTCCTCATGCCTCCATATTTCTGCTAAGGAAGCAGCTGAGTGAATTCCCCCAACCACATATTACGCAAGGGCGGGACTTTCAGGCCCGAGTGAGATGGGAGGAAGGGACTGTTGCAGTCTGGGACAACAGAGTTACTACGCACACCGGCATCAACGACTACAATGTGCACAATCCACAGAAAGGGCTACCCCATGGATTCCGAATCACTACATTGACCGATAAGCCCATGGGTATGAACGGGTTAGAAAGTGTTTGGTAGTGTCGTTCGTGTTTAGCAATCTATTGGGACTGCCTCTATTCGAGACGGAATGTCTGGCACAATGGCAACCAGCGCAATTTTAGCATAAAACAAAGTTCCACTTCATAACAAATTAACAATTAGTTTCATTTTCGCTGCCTCCAACTACTGTCATGTAATCGGGAAGTAGGGAGTCTCCAGGTTCTACATGGGAGCGCAATGGGCTCCGCACCGCTGTCCCATATGTAGGGACTCTGCTCAACTCAGCCAGTTCGATGGATTCGTCAATCGTTTCAGACAAGATATATGCCGTTTCACCAGCAGCGTTGGGTTGCGGTGTTGATGCTCTGGAGTTGGCCCGCTGCTCTGTCTGCGTGCAAGTGGTTGATGCAAGTCGCTGTGACACGTTTGCACGAGGGGAGGGGGATGTTGGCATACTCAAATCTTGTTGGAACGTAGTATGTTGCCAGCCGTCTCTATGATCAAATATTTGATCGAGCACATGCTCTCCATACTCCGGAGGTACGTCAATCCCAGGCATCAAGCCTGGTGGCCCTATCATGTGGTTGGCAATGTTACCTTCTTCGTCTGGAGGCATATTTGGGGAGATTAAAACGTGGACTGGCAGAGCCATGTCGAGCTTCGAAGGTCAGTGAACATCTTGTCTGTGGCTTCGAGCATTACTCACTTTAGACATATGTCCATCCAAGTTCCGTAGTGGGATAAACACCTTAACCTTGTGTCTAACTTTGATGCCTTGTACCTCCAGATCTTGGATGCAGTCGCAAAGCCTCTTTGGGACATCAAGTGTCCTCGCCATGACCCAACCTTCCTCTCCAGTCTCCTCGATGCAGTCTTGCCAGTCCTGATCGGTTGCGTCAAACTCCCAGCGCTTGATAATACGCTGGACCTGGTGACCCCTTGAATAAATTCGGTGTCTGCTTTGAGCTGAGAACTCACAAAGCTCCCACAGAGTCACCTCGATGCGACCCAGCACGAGGCCCTTGGCAATAGGTGTGAATCTCATGTCCAGAGTGGTTGAGCCACCAAGCACGATAGCCTTTGTAGGTATAGTCACTGAGTAGTCAATCTTGTCGACCCAGAGATTTTCGATTCTCATGGCATGCACGAACTCCAAAGCGGTGAGAGGTAATGTGCGGATTATGCGGACTCGTTTTCGAGCATGTTGCTGGCGCACCAGTTTGTTTCGGCTCATCGTAGCTTCCAGGGTATAAATGAGGCTTGCTTCAGGAATCCCCTCCACCGTTTCAGCAGTGCCACTCGGGATAACATACTCAAACAGCCATTCGTAGTTTCCAGCTGGCAAGGTTGTATTCTTGTCATCTGCTTTTACAAACGGGGGCCATTTGTGCACGAGTATGTTATTTCTGTGAGCTATGCCCGGGTCCGACGTCCATCTCCTCATTGTCAGCTCAACTTGCCTACGCAATTGCTCAAGCTCAAGGCTTGAGATATTAAATTTGGACCACGTACGACTGGCGCAGAGTACCGCCAAAACAAAGTTGGATTGTTTCGACTCTTAGTGGTGATTTTAAGCAGAGCACCACAGCCCCTTTCAAAATCTGGTCGGTGGCTTCATCTTGGTCGCCCCGAAAAACAATGACATCTCTTTCCAGTCTAAAAATCTCATCGTTAGAGTGATTTCTTATCTTATATCCAGTCTGACACTCTGGCTAGTTACGCACCGAATTTCGAAGAGGGAGCATGCGCAGGTCGATTCACGGTTCAAGGGGGAGCTGAAATGTTGACCACCGAAAATACGTACAGTGGATGGTTGCATTCTGCTTACAGCCCAGATAAAGAGTGATGCGAGCCGCTGTCGGATATCTCGGACTTGGGGGTTTTGCAGAGGAAAAGGAAGAGGCCGGGAGCCTCGGAACAGAAATATCTTGAAGTCAGACGGAGATAAGGGATAACAGACAAGATAGCTAGACTCCGCTGGACCTGCCTGGCCTGGTGTGATTGAGGCGCCGGACCCCTGACCTGTCAATATTCCCGTCGGCCAAAAGTTCCAAGATGGTGACGTGTTGCGCCCGGCACACGCTTACTCCAAGTTGCCCCGACGGGGTTTATGAATGCCGATGTTGACATGTGACGCCGTATCCACCGCGGCTGTTATTATCCCGCGAGGCCGCTGAAAGCCTTAATCTTCTGGTTGCATTCTTGATTGCAGGCGATGTTTGTTTGTACAACATTAGTATTCAATGCCTTTAGGTTGACTGTGCCTGGTGCCCTCTATATTCCTACAACAAGTGAAGCAGACATGTTGACATAATAGCAGAAGAGACATTGATCATCAGACACAAAGCCAACATCTTTCTAAATACAACTAGTGTGGTCTTCCACCGAAGGCATCGAAACTTCGCCTAGGCTAATGCTGTCAGCTGAACTCGTGCTAACTGGACCTGATGTTGCTCCGGCAGCAGTGCATCTCTTCTTGTCTCAAGCTTTGGTCTACCCAAGCTCAATAAGTTAAACGCACGTCATCTTTGTCACTTGTTGTCCTGGAGACCCAAGCCTTAACCCTCTCAGCACCCCACATGATGGTGAATAGATTTCTCGCCATTTCGTCAACCTCGAAAGCTTTTGCAGTGCGGAACAGGCTTTCACCATCTAGGCTGCTAATGAACAATGGATCGGTATCTTGACACTTTTTTGCCCAGCTAGATGCGGATTCTGCATCCCAGAGGGTCGCGCGGGCGGTAAACTGAATACCACCCTGACATTCTGCCCAGGCCTGCCGTATCGTAAGATAGACTCCTATCATCGAAGTGGCCAAAAGCCAGGTGCGTCGTATACTCTCTGAGAGAACCCAGGATCGCCACAATCGTGGCAGGGGATCGCCGTCAAAGAACTCATCAGCGGCTGCAGCGCTAGTTGATGCTGTCAAGTCGCCTCCGGGGCTCTGACATATATCCGGGTCGCGAGGAGCAGCATCCCAAAGCTGACGCACCCATTGGAGGAGAGTCTGAACGCGCTTCTCGGCATTGGCTCGAGCCCTGATGGAAGGTGAAAAGAGGCCTAGGACCAAGTGGATGAACAGGGACTGTGTTCGAGCCAAGTGCTCTCGTATGTCAAGGGCGCGAGATACACCAACGTCCTGGCTGCTGCTTGGAGAGGAGTCTTGGTAAGATTTGAGAAGCGATGCAACCTGAACTTCAAGGATCTCATCGATGGCGGCCTCGTTGGTTGGGGTTTTGGTGTTGTATATTGAAATTGCGGCGAACGCACCTTGAATAGACGTAGGGAACCCTGTGTCCGCGTATAGTTGACGATGCATGAATGGACTGTGACAATTGAGAACCCAGTCGGTGAACCATGTTTGTAGTCCACAGATATAGTTCATACAAACAGATGAAGAACATGTTGGGGTACTGAGCGAAAGATGACGTATCATCCAGGATTCAGGCGCAAAAAAGAGGTTGAGACTGGTGACTAGTCTTGAGACCGTCGTGGTACTCATGACTGGTTGGCACGTTGCCAGATTCTGTGTTTCTGTTGGCGATATGGAAGTACCCTGAAGGTTTGAGACGGAAGGATCCTGACGCCCTTGTGATACAGATGGCAGCTGAAGGCCATGCGACAGAGGAAAGGGATCGTCTGTCAAATCGTTCCAGTTAATAAGGCTTCTTGTCCACTGATCCAAGCCGATAAGATCCTCTGTATCGTTCGAAAAGGTAACAGCCGTAGAATTCAATGTGTCATCATTGGTTGAGAAATGGCAAGCCCCGTTGGTGCAGCCACCCTCGAACGTCTGTTCTCTCCTCCGCTTCGTGGGAGGGTAATGGCAGTCGATGCCTCGATCCTCACAGCGGCCACACGCTGGTTGGGCCTTATCACATCGTCGTTTTCCACTTGTGCAGGCATAACAAGCCTTCAACTTCCTAGTAGACCCCATGGTGCCTACTAGATTTGCGGAGACTGGGAGACTCTGCTGAGCGGGTGAAAGTGAACTTGTGAGAGCCCGAAGCCAAGACGCGTCGCGTTGTTTGGTTCGTGGTCCGCATTTGTCAGCGCAGTCTTGCGGGTTTTGTGCGGAAATTTTGCGGAAACCATGGAAGTTAGGAGTCTTGATTGGATCCACTGAGCGACCTAATGATGGCCCGGCCCACGTCTCCAGTCGTCAAATATCAGAGGATTTTGAAAATTAAGAGCGAGATTCATTATCCAGCGGAAATTTTGCGGGTTCTGCTCCTTGCACAACGTAGAGATCAAAGGGAGCTTACAAACTAGAGATATCAAAGTCGAAGAGAACGGGACTCATGAGGCCACTATAAAGGCGTCTAGTCTCGCTCACGTTTCCATCTATCAACAAGCCCATCATAGCTTATGGACTATACATCAAAAGCCTACATCATGTTATCCTCTACAGACTCCTCCCATAAGGCAAATCCGTGGGACGCGGTTGATATTCCGATCAACACCTCATTTACCTCCGTTGTCCACCACAAAACCTATCCCTCCATCTCCCCGACTCGCCCTGAGCTTTCTCAGTCTGGTCGTGCAGTTCTCATCGCTGGTGGTTCTACTGGTATTGGCTTTAGCATGGCTGAATCTTTTAGTGCCGCTGGTGCAACATGCATCATTCTGACAGGTCGCCGGCAGAGCGTTTTGGATGATGCTTTGGGCAAGATCAACAAAGCTTATCCTCATGTCAAGACTCTAGGATTAGTGAGCGATTTTGGAGATGAAGCAGATGTGGAGAACCTTTGGAGTCGTCTTCGACAAGACGGCATTTTTGTCGACATTTTGGCTTTGAATCCAGCCAAGATGTGGCTACCCAACAGCCTTCTTGGGCTGGGAAGCCAGGCCGTGAAGGATGGATTTGCATTCAATGTGGTCACGCCCTTCCTTTGGATTGAGTGGTTCTATAAGCAACGCGAGATGCAGCCGTCAAAAAAGTTGGTGAGTGTTCATGCCCACTCTAGAGTCCCCTGGAGCTGAGAAGCAACATCGGTAACTGTCATATACAGACGGAATCCGATATAAATTAACTGCTTTTTAGATCTTAATCAACCTCACATCCGTGGTGGTACACTCCCCAGACATGGCTGGCCCTGTTCCGCTCTACTCCCTTACCAAGAGCGCTTCTACGGCAATGATGCAGACCATTGCATACGCGATACCCGCCAAGGATATGCAGATCATCAGCATGAATCCAGGCATGCACTACACCGAGTCTTTCCAGCGCTTCGCAGAGGCGGACAGCTTCCCTTGGGACGATAGTAAGTTAAAGATGGCAATGTCATATTGGTCAATCGTAAGGCCATCTAAGCTAACAACTTGGCTAGTCAAGCTTCCTGGCGACTTCGCCGTGTGGGCGGCATCGGACGAGGCTGAATTCCTTCATGGCCGCTTTGTGTGGGCAAACTGGGATGTCAATGAGCTTCAAACTGGACCTTTGCGACAGAGGATCGAGAATGACCCTGACCTCTTGAAGATGACGGTCAAGGGCCTCTAGGCGGCGAACAGTCCTGATATGAGGTCGAGGCAATCACATGGGGGAATATCTCTTATAGTGATAGAAGTGCGATATATAGTCCCAGGAAACAGATGGTGATAAAAAATGAAATTGCGCTGTGTGTAAAAGATTATGCTACAGGTAGCAAGTCGCGCGTCTGTCTACTCACAGAGCGACCCTACCACAACAGCATACCAAGTTGATGGAAAGTTGTGGCACGATGATAAGTTAAATGCTAACATGCCTTGCGAATAATTGCATTGTCTTGTAGTCACATTGCACAATCTATCGGAACGAGCCAGGGTCTTCTTACGGCCTCATCTGAACCTATCCCTCCTCCAAGGGAGCAAGAGCTAAGCAGCAGCATCCAGCCTAATAGGGGATTTGGGTCCCATTCTTCACACTGGTCAAGCTTTTGGGAGACCATAATAGCATTAACAGCTCGAATTTCTTACGATTGACGTCCATTGTTTGCGGCCAAGCTGCTCTCGAGGTAATGAGACTCCTGTCCGGCTTATAATTGCTCATTGGCAGGGATGGGTTATGGTGAATTATTTGTATAATGCCGCATGATAGGCCCTCGTAACGAATTATAAACCTCCAAGCTCAGATGGTTTAGGCAGCACTCACTTCATCCCAACCCAAATACCGCCAAAACGTGGCCTACCAAGCCCATATAATCCGCCTATTCGGTGTAACTAGGAAATCAAAGCCAGGTGACTGGATGTCCTTGGCGGCTTGTCCAATGTTGACAACACCCAAAGGGTTGTCCAGTGTGTCAAAGTAGCCGTTACTATTGAAAACCAAGTTTTTGTCAACAGCAGCAATGTCAGCTCCATTAAGACGTCCCCAAAGGAATTTAAATAGAGTTGCCAACACCTCGCATATCTTTGTCTTCGACCTCTAATGACGTCCCCTTTGGCATAAGCTAAAAGCTCCGCGATGAAAAGCTAGGACGTATCAATATTCAGCCATCCTGCCACTGAGCTTGGAGCGTCAACGGTTTGGCGTAAATATTTTCATGATACCCCAGTATGCGACGGATTCCCTATCTCCGTTCAAATCTCTCTGTAATAAGTATCCATCTGGTCGATTTAAGCATATTTATTTCATCGCCGCATATGGCAAAGACACAGACATAACCGGCTAAAGGCTGGATAAACAAGACTTGACGTGTGGTAAGGTGGGGACCGGGACACCTGCTTTATCGCCGAAGAATAAGGTACTTATCGCCATCGGCGATAGCCAGTTAAAGCAGTGTTCAACTGTCTATATAACGGTGTTCCCGCCTACTCAACAGCGTTCAATAAATGACGAGCATTGATTTCCAATTACCATCAATTGATTGGCTTTCTTTATACACCGCCAGTACGTACAATGGACTCCTCGCAACGCAACTTCCAGACCCTCAAAGGTAAAGTCGCCATTGTCACAGGCGCTTCCCGAGGACTTGGTGCAGGTTTCGCGTTTGAGTTGGCTCGTAGAGGTGCCAAGGTGAGTTCCAGTCAAGACCCTGAAGAGGAAGAGAAACATAATTCTGAAGATATTACAGGTCGTGGCGACCTACACATCTCCGAATAGTGAAAAGCTTATTGAGGGGCTGTCGGCAAAGATTGCCTCGCTCGATCCTCCATCTCAATGCGTTGGTGTTAGGGCAGACCTTCGAGAGCATGATAGCCCGAAAAGGGTCATCAACCGAGCCATCAATGCATTTGGTCCTCACATTGACATTCTTGTCAACAACGCAGGCGCCGAGCTGGTGAAGGGCCACACTTCGATTACACCCACCGACTTTGACTACATCTATCACCTCAATGTCCTCGCTCCACTGCTCCTGCTGCAAGCTACAAAGCCTTATCTCCCTTCTGCAGGCGGTGGCAGAATCATCAACATCTCCTCCGTCGGCGCACGATACGGATTTAAAGATCTTTCTTTGTATTGCTCATCCAAAGCGGCATTGGAGGGTATGACGCGCTGCTGGGCTGCTGAGTTGGGTGAGGAGGGACACACTGCGAACGCAGTGAATCCAGGACCTGTGCAGAGTGAAATGCTGGGTAATATTCCTCAAGATATTGTCAAGATGCAAAAAGCACAAACACCGGCGGGAAACAGACTGGGATCTGTCGATGATGTTGCTCAAATTGTTGCTTGGTTGGCGACGGAAGAAAGTCGGTGGGTAACTGGCCAATGTCTCAACGCGAGTGGTGGGTGGGTGATGTATTGAAAAGAATTACGTGGTAGTTACCCTACTGGTGCTAATAATATCACGTGTTATATATCATAGGTATAAGCTATTAAAATTAACTAATATATTAAAAAAAAAAGTACTATATTAATAGTTAGGTATAATAACTTAGTTACTTTTTTTAATATACTTACTTTATTAAAAAATTAAGTTATATAATTTATTAAAAAATAAAAATACTTAAATATAAATATAATACCCTTATATTTAAGACTATGCGCTTGATCCCTCTGCTAACATAAACCTATGGTTTATCCCTTAGGAACCACGTGACCATCTCTTAACAGCACTTAGGTCACATAACCGTCATATAACTGACCCATCTAAGCCGCATGCCGCTTAGTTCTGCTTCGTGTTGTCCTTGGTAGCGGTGTTACCAGCGGCAGCCTTGTCGTTATTCTTGGTGCTGGCATTAGAGCCGCTGTTCTTGGAGTCACCAGTCCTGGCACTGTCCTTGTCTGCAGTGTTTCTAGAAGGGGCTTCCCCTTGGGGCACATTCTGAATAGGAGCGGCGGTAGGAACCTTAGCGCAGCCCAGTCCACAGCAAACACGTAGAGCTCGTTATCACGGACAGGAACCTTGACGGGAGGGACCTTATATAGCTTATACAAAGGGGTAGAGGCATTGGCAGTAAGACTGAATACGAAGCCTTGGCACTCGGCCTCGGCGACACACTTCTCCTAGCATTTCTCAGCCGTTCTCACAGTTTAGGTCGCAATGGGCTGGATGCTGCTGTCAGCAGGGCCAAAGGGGCGGCGTTGCAGACCAGGCTGCAACTCGAACGCTTGCAGTTGACCTAGTCACAAGGCTGGGAGTGGGTGGGAGCGGTGTTGGGGACAGCGCTCTTAGATCAGGCTTTGTCAAAGACATACATCGTGTTCTTTGTTGTAGCTGGAACCCGGCCCTTGATGGGATAACCGCGTACAACAGATAGTGCCATCCGCCTGTTAAACCATGTCCTCCACGTAACTCACTCTCTTGCTCACCACAACGGGGCAAGGCTGTGTTGGTGGAATGTCTGTGTTATCGTTCTTTTGATCAACCACAGACTTCTCCCCGTCCAGGCAATTTAGATGTCCCTCATTATCACGGGGAACTTTTTCTTGTAGGCGAACCACCACCTCAACAGCCCTCTCGTCCTCAATAACTTTTGGATGGCGCTGTGCAAAGTATCTTGCGTACTTGAATAACGACCAATAACAGCTAGCAACATTTACCGCTGTAAGAGCCATCTTGTAGGGCATCTGTGCCAAGTCAGCAAGATGTAGGTATGGTTGGTGCAAAGTACTCACGTAGTAGAAGAGTAGGACGCCATATCCGACTCTCTCCCTCTTTCGCCTGAGATGCACCTCATTGAAGATGATGGCGTTTATCAAGTAAACCACAATAGTAATACCTAGCAGCATTCCGCAAAACCAAGGCCTCACGATCATGGAGATGGGGAGGACGAATGGTGTCATAAGGTAGAGTAGTGTCTCGTATACCTGTAGGACGTCTGGCGTTAGCTCAAGGATATTTCACCACACTAGAGGAGAGCATACCTCTTGAAAGACAAAGATTTTTGTTCCAATCTCCCAGAAGCCTAGCTTCCAACTGCCCAGTATATAGGCCATGTTGTACCACACACCATTGACAAAGAAAAAATTCCAACGATGAAACCTCTGCTTAAAGACAGTCATCTCTCCAAACCCACCCCGGCTTCCACCAGAACTGAAAAAGATGGCCGAAGGAGTCTCCGTCTCCACAAAGACAGAGGTGCACATCTGAATGCGTCCTCCAAGCCTTCGACAACTATGGCCCATAAACCAGTCTTCCGATACCGAGAAGCCAACATGGTCATGGAAGGTCTGAACAAGGAACTTTCGATCCCACAATGAGATGGCACCGTGGGGAAATGTTGCACTGCCGACCTTTCCGGCTAAGGCTCTCTGTAGACCCGAGATCTTATACTCGAGGTCCTGTGCCTGTTGGCACAATGTGCCCCTGGAGGAATCTGGCCCAACGCTCTTGATAGCATAGCCAATACACATGACTTTGTCTCGAAGGCGGTCACCGACGATGGGAAAATTTGGGGGTAGAGCACAGTCGTCATCAATGAGGAGAATATTCTTGAAATGTTTTGCCGCGTAGCATCCGACGAATTGGGCAACGATCTTGGAGCCAACGGGAGACCAAATATGATTCACTCCATAAGGTTTGCAGACATCTTCAGTGTTGTCGAGAGGCTGAGGAGAGTTCCCGTTGGCTATGACAAAGATGTTTTGAGGTGGGAAGATCTTGACAGCTGCCTCGAGGGTTGGTCCAATAATGTTGGCAGCTTTGTAGCAGGGGATGAGCAGCGCCGTCTCGCGAACCGACTGATCAGTTCCCGTGGATCGTTCAACAGGAGGGGGGTCGGGTTCGAAGAGCACAATTAAAGGAGCGAATGCGTATCTGAAGACTGTTAGCTCCGACATTGACATGATTTTCCAACAGTGCATTCAACTTACAAGGCAGCCACGCCAACCATGATTGTGTAACCACCAGCAACAATCATCTTTTTCTGAACCGCAAAGTAGAGCCACCAAACGGCTCCACGCCATAGCGGCATACCGACTAGGACAAAGTAGATAAAACAAAGAAGGAGAGTGTAGACGGTATACTCAAAGGCAACCTGAGTCCACTTTTGACGCTTGATCTTTTCTCCACGGACCTTGGCCTTTTCGTAGACTTCATAGATGCTACCTCTCCGAGCACTGCGCTTAGAAAGAGCGCGGCTCAGTGACCTGGCCAAGCCACTTGTGTTGTGAGCCGGGGCTGGTACGAGGGGCAATGGGGGAAGCTCATGAGGGGCTGGGAGAATTGAGTCTTCTTGTGACCCAGGTGGTTTGATATCAAGGTAAGGGTTCGTGAAGCCATAGGTTGAGGGTGTAGCTGGGGATGGTGCTCGAACTACATCTTCGACCCTAAAGCTGCCTTCGTGGACGATGGAAGGCAAGCTAGAGCTGCGATTCAACCTTCTTCTGCCAGGTCCAGGTCCTGAAGTCCATTTAACTTCAGCAGTACGGACAACGCTGAGTGAACGAGAGATACCACCACTCACAGAGGCCCGTCTTACGACGACGGACCGGGGCAGGGACTCGAGGTGTGTTTGCTGGTGCCTATCATTTGGCTGTAGGCTCTGACCACTGACGGCATTCCGGATGATGCCATTGGGAATAGCAAACTGCTTCACGGCGGGCGGCGACTCGAGACGCATCTTGTAGGTAGCAAGTCTACTGACTTGCAATTATATAACGAGTGAATAAGAACGATTGACTGCCTCACACAGAGGACAATGTACAAATGCAAAAACGAGCGACGGGTTTGACACAACAAACAGCAACAAGTATCTGGCCTGGGACACATTCCGGGCGAGGAGTATGCTCTATATTGAGTTTTCAGAGCTCTCGGAAACATGTTGACCAGGGACCATGGAAGATCTTCCTATCTTCCCGCTCCCTCATTTAGCGCAGTGCATCCGGTTGCGCCGAAATGAGGTTATCACCATGTCCAGGCTGAGCTCGGACCCAGGATAGGCAAGCGTTGTTCGTATTAGGATGCCCCTGAACCTGGTTCTTGCCTCAACGCAGATGCAATCATGATTCGAGGCTTCTCAGCACCAGTCGCATCATGGTCTAGGTTGCTGGATCCTATCTCCACTGTTTCGCGGGTATCGAAGGGTGGATTAGAGACCCCGAGGTCGTATCGTCAAAGTCAAAACATGTCATCATTTCACTAGACTAGATGCAACATCACATCTGTCAGAACCAATGCCGGGCCTGTATTTGCCTCAATGCACTGCCCCCCCTCTGAAATGTCACCAGAAACAGGTAAAGAGGGCGCCCTGACTGTCAGGCTGGCTGCAGGCATTCCAGTGGAGTACCCAACAACCTCACCTTCGGCTCCGGAGTTTTCTTTGATGCTCCATTTCGGATCTAGATTACAGGGGTAAACGCTGGACAGCATGTGGGATCCGATGTGGCTGCTCACAGGATGAACGTGTCTTGAAGTTGAGGCAGGGATGTCTCCCGGAACTCGACATGTTGTCACACAAGGATCCCATGAGTTGCTATTACCGGCCCGCCACGAGTTCTAATTAGAGCACCGCTTGCGAATAAGTCCCGTAGGTAAGATTTTTATCTGGGCCCCTGGAACTCTCCACAAGTGCCTCATCCTCAGGGCGTCAGACCAGTCTCACAATCCGAGATGCAGATTCCATTTCTTGGCTGTGGGTTTGCAGCCAAATCCTATCATGCCCCAGCGCTTTATTTAGATCGTACGAGGGATGTTGGGAGGAGGAAAGCCGTCATGTCTTCGTCCTGACCATCTCAAAATAGCAGTACGAGTAAGACGGATCTCTACAAGGCAGAATGGACCGCCAGGCCAACGACTGCTAGACACTTGGCAGGATCGCTAACGTGTCGACAACGCAAAGTAAGGTCAGCTTGGGTAAATCCATAGGAGCGTTTGTTAGTGTGCAGTGTATCGAGATTGCCGCGGTCAGCAAGATGCGAACAAGTGAAGTTATCCAACCACTAGACTGCCGTTAGCGTCATTGCACCACCACCCAAGCTATCTCTTGAGGTGCCCGGCAGATGGAAAGTGACGCAATGTCAGTCGTCGTCAGCAAGGGTGAGACAAAGCCCTGGCCTCTTTTACGCACACAGGTACCGCTTTTCCGGTGGCCGTTTAGGCACGAACGGGTCTCATCCCATCGCCGTGGCCCTCCACTGTTCCACTTTTAACCGCATGAAAATATTTTAGTCCGAGCATCTGAGTGGCTGTCACGCAGATTATGGGGATGTCAAGGGGTCTTAAATTTGCTTTTACGAGCTAAATACGGCAGATAGCAACGTTGCTTGCCCACTTGCCGAATCCTCATGGCTAGAGAAACGAGATTTTTCACGTGTTCCTTGTGTTAGTTATCATTTGAGGAAGATAGTAACTTGAACTGGAGGCTGCAAGTCGACAAGGAGGGTATTCTAACGGCATTGTCTTGATCTCGCAGTGAGGGCTTACGGCGGCAAATGCCGATGCAAGACTGGTACAGGGGGGGGAGTTAATGGCTTTCCGTTGATGATGCAAAAAATGAAACAAATCCACCCTAAATGTATGTCTGTATGTATGTCGTGTTGCTCTATGTTCCCTGTTATGTAATCTGATTGAGTCAGAAGGGCGCGGTCGGATCAGAGGCAGAGGAAACAAACACTTCGGTAAGTCCGGCCTACCCGGTAGTCTCGTGGTTAGGATCGAGATCCATTCTTCCATGACAGCCCACATGTTAGATGCTTATTGCAGTCTGACCTTGCGTCAGCCACATCCCTTGGCTGGACCCTTGTAACAAAAGCGATGTTTTAAACTGGTCATTTTCGATCTCGGATGATCGACGTCAAGCGATGGCTCACGTGTTTGCATTATTACGATCAAAAGTATACGGTTTTATTAGCATGTGATGGGACCAAGTTAACTAACAATAACTATTCTCTTGGCCAGTTCAACCACCAATCGCCTCACCACTTCGGAATCTTGGCTGAAAAGTCTGGCTGGAATTTCCTCATATAGGTAGTGTCGTCTCGTTTCCGCAAGCCGCAGTCAAGATACTGTTGGTGAAGCCTTGCCAACTTGGTCCTGTCGAGCTCAACGCCCAGTCCTGGCAAAGAGGGCACAGTCACACCGCCATCTGACCACTTGAGATTGCCATCCACGATGACGTCCTCATCGCGACGCTTCCACGGCCAGTGAGTATCACAGGCGTAATCAAGATTGGGAGTTGCGGATGCCAAGTGTGTCATGGCAGCAAGTGAGATGCCTAGGTGACTGTTGGAATGCATCGAGAGGCCTATTTTCCAGGTTGCGCAGATGGACGCCAATGTTTGTGATTTCCGAAGGCCGCCCCAGAAATGATGGTCGGAGAGAACCACCTGAACTGCGTTTTGCTGAATGGAGGGGACAAGATGGTCAAAGGACACCACGGCCATGTTGGTAGCCAGCGGCATGGGTGCATCTTTGGCCACGGCTGCCATGCCCTCGATCTCTGGGGCCGGGTCTTCCAAATACTCGACAATACCGTCAAGCTCCTTGGCAACCCACTTGGACGTTTCAACAGTCCATGCAGCGTTAGGATCAAGTCTCAAGGGTAGCCCGGGGAATGCATCATGCAGCGCCTTGATGGCTTCAACCTCTTGGGCCGGAGGGAAGACACCTCCCTTAAGCTTGATAGCCTTGAAGCCATACTTATCGATGATCTTCTTTGCTTGCTTGACTATTCCAGTTGGGTCCAAAGCTGCACCGTACTCGTCGTCTTCATCGCCGGGGTGTCCTCCCCACTTGTAAAAGAGGTATGCTGAGTATTGCACATTGTCTCTTACACGCCCACCGAGCAAGTCGCTGACAGGCACACTAGCCAGTTTTCCCTGGATGTCAAGGCAAGCAACCTCAAAGGGTGAGAAAACCTTGTCGGTAACACTGGCTGTTGTCACCATGCCTGCCATGCCGTCTCCTCCAGTACTTGTGTCATCAGTAAGAGACTCGACACATTTCCTGTAGATGAGGTTTGTGCTGTGTACAGAAAGGCCCTTGATCTGATCGGCAGCCTTTTGTAGACGGCTCAAGTGAGTTGAGTCTCCGTAAGACTCACCCAAGCCGTAATGATCTTCAGTGATGACTTCGATGATGCTTCGCAGTGCAAATGGCTCATGAACACCGACGCTGTTCAGCAGGGGCATGTCATGGAATGCCACCGGCGTGATGACAATATCCTTGATAACACTGCGCTGAGACATGATTTCTTGTGTAAAAACAAATTGGTTGAGTGATGGAATTGCTATAGGGGACTGTCAATGATGGTGGATTGGCTAGATGTTAAAACGTGGTCATTCTATTCTCGTCTTGGTCGGAAAACGATAGCAATGTCGTTCCCGTCCCTCATTGCCTCTTGCGGGGTAATGCACCACTCGCCAGTTCGGTAATGCAGTTTATCACGGGAGCGGATTAAGAATCCGTTGGGTAGTATCCGTCGCTTAATTTCCGTGTCATCTGCGCAAGGCCGTTAAAGGAAAAGGGGCTCTTGACCGCAGTGGTGCTGCGATGTTGGGACGCGTCTGCCGCACATGGCGGATACTGTAGCGGATAAAGCCATGATTGGATCATTATCCGCAAGCCCGTTACTAGAGATCGACAAGAGTGTGGTTGATCAACGGCGCAAAACTCACCTCCTGGCCAGCATTTCCGCCTCGGTGAAACCTCACCTCTAACCCCGCACTCTCGAATCAACGGCCCACTTGGAATGGTTGCCAAGTCTGGGGTTGTCTGGGGTAAAGACACCGCTATGTACTGGTGTTGAGTAGGGATATCGCTAGAGCGCTTCTGGCTATAATATCTAGCTTGGTCCCATCGATGGTGACAAACAGGCCACCAGTGACACCTCCTCTCCTCCCTTCAATCTAGGGTGTCTGTCCGCCTGTAGCAACTCTAATCCAGCAACCGCCACCATCATGGCTCCCAAGAGCTCAATCGAAAAGAGCGACGTTGACGTCATGGACAAGCATTCTCACCTTGAGAATGCGCCCGAGGCCATCGACATTGCCGGCTTTCGCGTCTTCGGCCTGGACCCAGAGGATGCTGAGTTCTACACAGACTACCCTGAGGAGAAGCGAAAGAAGGTCTTCCGAAAGGTTGACGTTCGACTTGTCCCCATGCTTGCAGCGCTGTACTTAATTTGCCACATCGACCGTGCCAATATTGGCAACGCAAAGATTGAGGGCATGGTTGAGGACTTGGGCATGTCGGGAGTGCAGTACAACACTGTTCTCTCCATCTGTAAGTACCATTGACATGCTCCCCTCGCCTTCTTTGGTGATCGCTAGATGGAAACTCTGACCCAATGCCGCAGTTTTCATCCCCTACGTCCTTCTTGAAGTTCCTAGCAACATTCTCCTCAAAAAGTTCAAGCGCCCTTCTCTGTATCTCGGCATCCTCACTCTTGGCTGGGGTATTATTATGACCTGTACTGGCCTGGTACACAACTTCGGTGGACTCATGACTACGCGCGTCTTGCTGGGTATTTTCGAGTTAGCAGTAACCCCGGCATTTACTGATTCTGTGCTGACATCGCCATCAACAGAGCCGGTTTCTTCCCCGGTGCCATCTACCTCTGCTCGTACTGGTACATGCCCAAGGACCTCTCGGCTCGAATCTCATACTTCTACTGCGCAAGCGCTCTCTCTGGCGCTTTCTCGGGCCTACTAGCTGCCGGTATTGCCAAGATGGACGGAGTCGGCGGATACGAGGGCTGGAGATGGATCTTTATCCTTGAAGGTCTTGCTACCATTGTGCTCGGCATTTCTTGCTTCTTCTTGCTCATTGACACACCTGCTCTGTCTGAACGCTGGTTGGAGCCTGATGAGATTCGATACCTGGAGCTTTCTATGTTCATCAAGCAAGGAGGCGGCTTTCACGAGGAAAACAAGGTCAGGTGGAAGGATCTCAAGATGGTTCTCACCAACTGGAGAATTTATGTGCAGGCATACTTCCTTCTTTGCCAGTCTGCCCTGTCTTATGGTAAGTCTCCCAGGGTGTGATGAAGAAGAACACAGACTAATTCTTTGGAACAGGCATCAAGTTCACTCTCCCAACCATCACCAAGGCCATGGGCTTCAGCAATACCACCGCTCAGCTTACTTCTGCGCCCCCGTACGTTGCTGCCGCTATCTCGGCCATCACATTTGCCAAGTTCTCCGACCGTTTCTTCTGGCGAATGCCGTTCGTCGTTATCCCCATGGCTATCGTAACAACCGCCTACTCCATCATCCTTTCCCTCAATGGAGCTCTCGAGGCGAAGAAGGCCGTGGCATACTTTTCCGTCGTCCTCGCTGTCATCGGTATTTACCCGATTCAAGCAGCAGCAGCTTCTTGGAACGCCAACAACATTGCCCCTGCTTCCCGACGAGCTATTGGCATTGCCCTTATGAACTGCGTCGGTAACGTTGGTGGCATCGTGGGAAGTTTTATGTATCTTGAGAAGGAGAAGCCCAAGTATCACACTGGTTTCGGTCTCAGTTTGGCATTCGGTGCTAGCGGGTTGATCGTCGCTCTTCTCCTTGAGTGGAGCTACAAGGTTGCAAACGCCAACAAGGCCAAGATTGCCGACGAGGCTAAGGAGAAGTACACCGAGGAGGAGTTGTTTGAGATGGGTGACCGATCACCGCTGTTCAAGCATGTTCTATAATGGGTTGCACAGAAACTTGGACGCTGGTGGCTGGTGAGGATGAGGATGATTGTCACATGGTGTTGTGATGGGGAGGCACCAATGCTTGTGTCATTCCCTAGTATTTGATGACTACGAGGAAATTGGTTATGCCATTCCAGTAGTGTTGCGTTTGCTCAACTGAGTCTGGTACCATAGCTTCTAGGCAAGCCGTTAGGGCCTTTGGCACATATATCACAGAAATGAGTACTTTATGACAAGTCACGAACTGCACAAGCTGCTCGATAATGAAAATGTGGAAATGGATATTGCTGTTAGGAAGGGCACTGTCATCGTCTACAACTCGCCCCAATCTCCACGGTCTTAGGACGGGGACAAATACGAAGGATTAGGAAAGCCTACAAGCGACGCTTTATGCCAACAGCTGTGGTCAGCACAATGATAGAGACCAGTAGTTGGAAAAAACTCGGCTCCGGTCGGAAAGATAACAAACGATTAAGTCTAACTGACGTGGATGTTTTAAAGCGCAAGAGATACGAAGAAAGAAGTCAAATTATGGCATCCTCGCTATCTAGAGCATGATCCAACTCAGTTCCCATTTGTTACACCATTGGTGTGTCCACTGGCGCTCCCGTTCGTCGCATTGGGTTGCAGTCCTGCCTCGATGCTTACCAAATCCGCGATCTGTGCCTCAATCAACTTCTTGGCAGAGTCTGAAGGCTCAGTGTATGGTCGTCTAGGCTTCAACTTCTCCTGGGCTCCTTTGATGCCCGCCGCCTTGGCCGTATTGAGGGAAGCCGCGTACTTGACGGATGCAATGCCAGCCTTGCAGGGTTGTTCGGCAAGGGCAGCTCTCTTGTGTAATTCCATGGCTTCTTGATACATGCCCTCCTTATAAAGGTTATAGATGTGTACAATAGTTCTCGGAAAGACGTTGGCAAAACCGGCAATGGTGCCCATAGACCCAGCAGCAAGTCCCCCAATGAGGAAATCTGACTGTCCTCCGTATGTAGCGAATCGATCAGCCGGAAGTTCAGCGGCCAGCCGAGTGATTTTGGCCACGGCTCCGCATGTTAGCTTTACGCCAACAATGTTGCTATGTTTCTTCGCCAGCGCAGCAATGGTTGCTGAGTCGAGGTCGATGCCATTACACACTGCAGGGAAGTTGTAAATGACGATAGGGAGCTGACTCTCCTTGGCAACGTCGTCAAAGAAGTTGTTGATGACTTCTGGTGTCGTTTGCTTCCCAAAGTATGCTGGAGGAAGAAGCAAGACGTAGTTGGCACCGGCATCAGCCGCGTCCGAGATGAACTCCAAGACTTGCTTCGTGGAGTGGCCGCCCACGCCTGCCATGATGGGGTAAGAGGGTCCGCATGCCTGTCGAGCCGTCTCTAGTAGAGTCTTGCGTTCTTCACGTGTGAGAAGAAATGTTTCTGCGTTAGTACCGAGAACAACGAGTCCTGCGAGACCCGTCTTGGACAGGTAGGAGTAGTACTTTGCTTGTGATTCCGTATCAAGCATGTCGGTGCCGTGATCAAAGAAGGTGATGGCGGGAGCCCAGACTCCGCTTGGGGGAACTTTGGGGAACGACATGATGGCGGATTCAGGAGCTAGGGAGTGTGACTATTGCAGAGCAGAAGGTACGCTAAGCTCTAGGAGAAGACATGATACTTAAAGCCCTTCTGGCAGGGGGTCATTGGGTATCCGGGTAGCCGTTGGGTGCTCCGCTTCTTACAACCGGGCTGGACTAGGCCCAGTCATGCATCCGATTCTTCAGCTTCAATCTCCGTCATATGCTCTACAGCTAACCCAAGACTTGTTGTCTCTTTAAGCTCACATGTCCATACGAATGCTCCTGTCTTCTTTCATTACTGATGCGTCATAAAATAAAGTCCTACGCAACCCTTCAAATCGTGCTTCTCAGGCCATTCCTCGTAGGAAATTCCAGACTCGGCAAAGAGTGTCTAGGAGTGACATATCCGACGGGTATGTCACATCTCTTTTCCGATGGATGAAAGGCGGAGCGCCGATCCCCGCAAAGGCCGGA
This sequence comes from Fusarium piperis, assembly GCA_027886205.1. NCBI lineage: Eukaryota > Fungi > Ascomycota > Sordariomycetes > Hypocreales > Nectriaceae > Fusarium > Fusarium piperis. Next base: position 30,988 of record RZGM01000047.1, read on the forward strand.
TAGACGATGCAACGCTAAGCCGTGCCTGGGTCGCATTGCATGAGTTATGGCCAGTTTAGAAAGTCCAGATATCGCGGGTCGGCTGATTATGTCGGAGTGTTGCCGAGACACCAAGATTAGGTCCATCGTAACATATCTAGATTCGGCTGTTGAGGGCGGAAGGCTTGTCTGGGGGATAACTTGGGCGTAGGTAGAAATTCTCGCGTATTAGGACTACTTTTGATGATTTCACTATAATAAAGATAAATCTAAAGGGTAAGAGCTCTAAAATTGCTTGTTTTCTCACCGGGGTAGTCTCACAGACAACGTGCCCAGCATGACTGTAAAGAGCACAGTTGCAGCCGCATGCTGAGATCGAATAAAACGATACTAATGCCCTGAAGGCCTATGCAAGATGGTGGGCGGTCAATGATATTGTTGATACGCGAGCCTATGGTAGCTGGTTTATAGACCGATTCTCTAAGGGTTGCATCAAAACTACAAGCAAACTTGCCTATCAAGCTTCTTTAATAGTATCTATTGCCCTATTTGCAGTATGAAATTCCCCTAAATATAGCTATCAAGACTTTCTATGCATAATTGTAGCAGCAGCTTGATGGTTGGGGAAGATTAGTGTATCAGCAATGACCACATTCTCTCTCCTTCCGGCGGCAAATACAACCACCTCGGCAATGTCATCGGGTGTCAATGGCTCACAGCCCCTGGGACATGATTAGTTGATTCTATGTGATATCAAAGAAGTAGGTAGAACGGGGACTCACGTGTAGACGGCGTCGGCCTTGGACTTGTCACCGTAGAATCTCACAACCGAGAACTCGGTCTCGACTTGACCGGGATCAATTCCGATCACACGAACCCTCTTAGAGATGAGCTCCTTCCGTAAGCTATCAGTGAATGACCGGACAGCCGCTTTTGTCGCGCAGTAGATGCCACCTCCAATATATGGCTCACGGCCAGCGATAGAGCCAATGTTGATGATGTCACCAGCTCCCTCGCCGTCGTTGCGCTTTAGCATGCCGGGGAGAATGGCTTGTGTCATGTTGATCAGGCCAGTCACGTTGGTTGCAAACATGACATTCATATCCTCTTCTTCAATTTCGGGTGCTTTGGCAACTCCCCTGACAAGACCTCTTTTGACGATTGATCAGCACGTTGCCCTTTGGAGTGTCATGCGGATACTCACGCATTGTTGACCAGAACATCCACTTTCTTGAATTCCGTAGGCAACTTGTCAACGAGTCCTCGAACCTCGTCTGGGTTGCTGACGTCAAGCTGTACTGGCAGGACCTTGACACCATCCCCGACCTCCTTGGCGATATCGGCCGCAATTCTCTTCAAGCTGTCTACTCGACGCGCGGCCAAGATGAGCTTCAAGTCATTGGGACTAGTGCGCGCAAACTCAAAGGCTGTAGAGCGTCCGATTCCGGATGAGGCACCGGTAATGAGGATAGTCTTGCCCTGGAGGCGTTTGGCAGCTGCTGATGCCATAGTGGGAGTCTGTGAGATTGGATAGGTTGTGGCGGGGGATTAGTTGGTGCAGAAGGGAAAAGAATCCGATAGTACCCACATACAATTGACAAGACTACAAACAGTGACAACTGACAAGAGAGGATAGGTTAATGTACCTCTGAAATAGTCTTGAAGGTAGCAATCGCAACTCGTGGCAAGTTCCGTTCCACTTAGGCTGTTCCGTGCCTCGGCCACGGATTTGCATCTAGGGGTACATATCCGTCACGTCTTTTCCGACGGATGGTGCGAAATGATGGCATGACTTCTGAGGGGAAACGCCGGAAAGAATAGCTAGTCTGGTCTACTGGACAGTGCGAACTTCAAGTGGCGGATTTGATTGAGACAATCATTAATCCGGCCGGATACCTTTTCAACGGGGATTGATCATCACATTCTTACGCTTGTTTCAGGGCATTCGGTTTTAGTCCCGCATGTTCTGATAACCGTGATATTTTCTATTGTCACTAGTGTTCTCCTTAGAGGCATCTTGATGGCTAAACAATGGTTAGACTGGAGGGCCTTGGTTGCTTCTTCCAGTCGTGGTATATTGGTCGGTATTGAACTATACCACCTTCTCGGGCTCGATTAAATTCTGAACGATTCATCGTTGAGAAAAACATCAAGATTACCCAGCCCCGACGAAACCATAGAAGCAAACTGATTCCAGCCAGAAAAGTCCGTGAGCGTGGACCCTTGAAGAGTGCTAAAGTCCATAGCCCCCTGTCCTATCAAGCCAGTGTAGGTCGTCTCGTTGCTGGGGCTGCCGTCCATGGCCAACCCTATAATCTGGAAGCCAATATCCTGCAGTTGAGTATCGATCCCTTCGAGACCGTTCGTTGACGGATTCATACGGTTGATATGGCGCAAGGCTTCGGTGCGCAGTTCCTCTAGAACGAGGCAATAGCGCTCAAACAAGGAACCTTTTTCAGCAATGGCAGACATGTGAGATTGGCATCGGATCGCAGCTGCGAAATGGCTACTGTATTCTTCGAATGGCGATGCCCATTTCTGAATAACATATATGTAGAGTACCATTGCTGCCGTAAAGGCAAAGTATGCTGTGATCTGTAGCCACTTAGCCATACGAACAATAACTATCACCAAGGAAGACGAACCCAGAATGCGCGGAACATTTGACGACTATGTGTAATTTCATCAATCGTCTCCACTGTCTCCATGGCCGCCTTTAGGCACTGCTTCACGCTTTCCTCGTGCTGAGGGTCCTCATTAGCCGATCTCACTCCCTGTTGAGACGCTCGGACAAAGTTGTTGAGCACCGATTGCCGATGGGTGAGAATGATGGCATGGTAGAAGGTCAAGTTCAGGACATTCCTCTGTCGTTGAAATATTGGAACCAGAAGGGACGAGCTAAAAAAGTCGGCATCGAGAAATCGGGATAGCTCGGCTCGCCATTCGTCCAAGTCTTTGGAGATGCGTTCTGTTTGTTCCACTCGACGGCTGGCTGATACGGGCTTGATGGAGTACAGGCTGCGGAGTATCTTGCTGATGATGCGAGCAAGTCTGCCAAGTTAGTATAGGGCGTTCAGGGAGCTTGTGGTCATCTCACTTCATATGCGCAAGAGGAGCCAGCATAATCGAGTACCCCCTGTTGAGGGCGGACACGCTGATGTGGTCTTTTGTTATCTCGTGATCTTCAACACACGCAGGGAGCTCCGTATCGATGTCATCGTCGTGAAATGACCGCGGCCTGCCCAAAGACATGCTGAGATACGTGTCCAAGGTGTAGGCACACCAGAAGGTTCGACGGCGACTCTCGACTTCAACTTGACTGAGGCCACTTGCTGCGCCGGGACGTTTGTTCCTATTCAGACCAATGGCAAGGGCCAAGCTGGTCACAGTACCAAACTGGCTCCAGCAATGGTTGACTCGGGACTGTGTTAGGAGGTAGTAGCACTGTAGTAGGCGGGCTTGAACGCTGGTGAGACGTATTGAGCCACTTTCTTTTGAGAGTTGGTGCTCAGCCGCAAGATAGTAGCGAGAACTATGATCGATGATTTTAGACACGTACATTTATGCAGCATGGAACACTCACCTCAGATCTGACGGACCAGGCCTGTCATCGATAGGCATATACACCCTGGCATGGGCAAACACCATGAACAACAGTCCAATCTTGGCTGGAGCATTGCTCACATCGCGCATGGTACCCATGGTATCATAAAACTCGACGAACCATTCCTGAATTGTGGGACGATGCAAAAAGCGGTGTGTCGGCATGGCAAAGTCAAAGTATCGATCTATCAAGTGCTGGGCGTCGTCTCTGGGAAGCATCATGCAAAAAGACGGATCAAAATCAGGAGGATGGAGAGGAGCATCGCCAAATGTGAATATGCTTCCCGGTAAGGAGAACGATATGGCTTGATGGAGGCGCTTTTGAACCCTTAGTAGAAAGGAAACACCAGAGGCGGGACCGATATAGTGCCCTTGCAGATCCTCCTGGGACGGCTCTGGAGAATGCTGCAGAGATGCTACTGGGGGTGCTTCTTCTGGAGGCATGAGATTATTCGATGCTAGGCTGTAGTTCTGCAAGCCTGTAGGAGCATCTGTTCCCTCCGTGCTGGGTGTTACTGGGGCCTGTTGTGCCGAGGCTGAGGGACTCCCGCCGGAGTCCAAGTGAGGTGACGTCGGTATAGTGATGGTTCCATGGTCAACGTCTGGTGCTGGGGGAATGATGGGTGCTCGGCCTCTTGCATAAGCAGAGTCAAATGTGCAACGGGCCTTTGCCCGCATGCAGAACTCACATGGCTGGATGCCATTGCATTTGATTTTCCGCCTGGAAAATACATACTGATTAGCCCTGTAGTCACTGAGGAATGGTTCAGGTGGTTTCACTTTTTGCAACGATCGCATGCCCGCGTGACTCTCACCCTCTCGCTGTTCCTTTTCCGTCTCCTCAAGACACGTGTAGTCTCGCCAGCAGGGGCGGGTAGTAGTTGACGCTCTGAAGCCATTTGGGACTGACCTTGACCAACCGAAACAAAGAAAACGTCACTTGGAGCCAAGGTATCAACGGAAAAAGTCCAGATAAGGAAGGAACTCAAACGAGTAGAGATGGTGAAGGGTGGGAGATGTTGACGGAAAAGCAACTCGCGCGGGGGAAATAAAGCCGAGGTTGGTGTTGTTCCCGTCGGGGTATTGTTTTCCGTTAGCGAAAGGACTATTGCCTAAAATGACAGTTGCTGACTGCACATGTTGAGCACGGCTTTGTCACCTCTCACAGGCTTGAGTGTTTTGCTTCTGTTGTCAAGGAAGCATAGCATATCATCATTGGCTGCGCCCAGCCATCGACTGAAAGTGGTGGTGAGAGGATATTGTGCCTGACAACTCCTCTTGGAAGCATTATTGATCTCAACAATAGCGAGAGGGTAAGCTCAGGACCAGCGCGAGACAGAAAACAGCAACAAGAGATTTACAGACTTAAATAGACTATTAGACTATAGCTTATAACAAGCATGTTTCTTGCAGTGACTGGACATTTTTACTCCATATTTAATGTGAGATTAAGTTCACGTTCCACAATAGAGTGAGGAGAAATATGGGGGGCTGGGTATATCCCTCCACAACAAGAGGACTGGTGACCAAAAAAGGTCGGAGATTTGCCGTTGGTCAGAACTCTGCCCCCTGAACTTCGACGTCGGATCAATGAGAATGTCGGCTTTCCGATCAGCAAGGAGGCTGCGGAAAAGGACAGCGAGGAGTTGACATCTGCACAGTCAGCGATCAACGAGGAGACAAATGGAAACTGGAGGATATCAGACTGGGAAGTTCACGTGTGTTGAGCGATCAATTAGTGGTGCCAATTCATCGAAACATCATTGTGTCTGTCTTCAAAGATAGGAGACCTGGTTGTCTTGACTTTCCCAACCCGTGATCTGGGCTACTCAACTTCATTTTGAGGTTCTTGATATTGGTGATAGCAAGAATTCGCCCTCTAAAAGTACTAGCCGAGAAATATGGGAGGGAAAGAGAAGGTGAGAGCTTACAGTCATGCGCAGGTTGTTTCCCGAACCTCCATCCACGCTCCCACGTCCCTTCCGACGCTCTCGACAACAACTACTCTTTCAGGCGTAATTCATTAGCCAATCCCAACCCGTGACTATGAGTGAAGTGTCAAGAATGGGGGTCTCCCACTTTCCCCGCACCTTGATAACGTCGCCATCTCGGTTGTTGGCGGTGCTTAGCTGGAGGATTATCTCGGTCTCTCGGCCTCAGGATGACAAAGCCCGAAAAGTGTGTCGGAGGGCTCCGGAGGGGTTCAAGATAATCTTGATGTATTTTCATTATCATCTTCAATTGCTTCAAAATTATTTATTAAGTCTGGGGCTAAGAAGCATTTGGCTTATTCGGACACCAAAGCATCTACTGTCAAAGCTTCGATAACAACTCTGCTTCTGCTTCTGCAACAACAAGACAATCTTCTTTGTCAATTCACCAACATAGTTCTCCACAATGGCTCAGCTTAAGATCCCAATCATTGACTTCTCCGGTAGGTTGCAGATTCCCCTATAGAGTGGTAAACCGGTTCTAATTGGCCCAGGTTTCTACTCAGAAGATCCCGCCCGCAAGCAGGCAGTTGTGGACCAAGTCCGCCAAAGCTGCCTCTACAATGGCTTTTTCCAGATCACCGGTCACTCTGTGCCGCTGCAGCAGCAACAGCAAGCTCTTGCTTGCGCCAAGAAGTTCTTCTCCCTCTCACAAGCGGAAAAGGACGAGGTCTCTAAGGACAAGACCACTTGGAACCGAGGTTACGAGATGTTGCGGTCTCAGATCCTTGAGGAAGGAACCCAACCTGAGTTGAAGGAGGGGTTCTACATTGGTGATGACATTCCCAAGACACACCCCTACTTCGTCAACAAGAAGCTCAACAGTGGTCCCAATCAATGGCCCGAGGCTCTGGGCGATGACTTGGCCGACTTTAAGAACCACAGCATGGAGTATTACCGCTCCACTCTCAAGCTGGCGTCTGACCTGATGAGGGTTCTTGCCTTATCTCTTGATCTCGAAGAGACCTACTTCTCTCGCTTCTTGGATGGCGCTGTTGCCACCATGAGGCTGCTCCATTACCCATCTCAGCCTGCTGACGCTGATGAGAAGCTGACTCGAGGAATTGGCGCCCATACCGACTTTGGTGCCATCACCATGCTTCTTCAAGACAAGGTTGATGGTCTTCAAGTTTGGGATCAGAAGAACAACGTCTGGATTGATGTAAGTCCTGATATCACGCTCAGCTCTCGCATGCTTGAACAGCCAGCTAACCCAAATACTAGGTTCCCCCCACCGAGGGAGCTCTTGTTGTCAACTTGGGTAACCTCATGGCCCGATGGACCAACGAAAAGTACAAGAGCAATGTTCACAGGGTCATCAACAAGTCGGGCAAGGAGCGTTACTCGATTCCCGTCTTTGTCTCGGGCAACCCCGACTATGTTGTTGACTGCATTCCCACTTGCAAGGCTCCTCAGGACCCAGCCAAGTTCGAGCCCGCCACTGTCGAGCAAGTTGTGTCGGCTTCCTATGCTGAATCGTATGGTCGGGCCCAGCTCTATAAGCAGGGTCTTCAGAAGAGCATCGATAGCCAGGTCAAGCCTGCCGGGGTCGCTGCTGCGTAAGAACGAGAGCCACCGGGTTCTGAGTTACGAAGATATAGCTGTATGTAGCATAAAATTCATATTATTTTTACTCTTCAAAACTCCGTATCATAGTGATATTGCTATTTTATAACATTCCTCGCATCTACCAGCAAAGATCATTATGCACATTGAACATCTTGTACTGGATGCATGCTCTCAAGGAGTGAGCTACACCCTATAAATGGATCTCGTGGAGGTCAAGATACTCCCTCAACATCCTTCCGAATGACAGTTGGCCAACTAATGAAACAGACCTCTTTTACTTATTGGGGCCCGTAGACCTTAGTTTCTTCGTTCACGTCGCACATTGTATAGGCGAAAGACACCACCTACTTGCGATCCACGAAACCACGGTCATCTTGTTAGTGGCTCAAGATTGACGGCCACAGCACTCTTCAGTGTTTCCATCTTAATGCCCCTTAGTACTTTCCATACAATGATAATTATGTAAAGGGATGGGACATGCCGGATTGTGGAGGTATTGATGACACACGGGCTCGAGTCCCGAGGAAGGATGGAGACACTAAGAGGAACAGGGGCTTGATACATTTAATAGACTCTTAACCACATGCACGAGAGATGTCGATAAAAATCACATATTTTGAGATTGCCAAGGTGGTAAGGACGATAGTGAGATATAATGTCTTTGTCGTGATCCCTTCCTCCAACATGCCCAGCCTGCCTTCAATACTCACATTTAGGTCCCCATTCTTGATAAGAATGGCCTAATGGTGAAGCGAAGGAATGCCAAGGAATAACCCACTCCTGAGGTGTGATGGATGCCTGGGTGCAGACCTCCGTCTGCCACTGAGCGCCTGTCGCTGGCTTTCAGCTAATCTTGACTCTGTTCCTTCGAGATATCAGCTTTGGCCTTGAACCAAAGCAAGCCACAACTGTTAGCTCAAGATATGATCGCCCATTTTTGAGAGGGGCTATCATGAATACTATCTACACCTATGAGTTGCCTGTGGGCTCTGATTTGTATATTTCCCGGTCTCTCTCTCACTGAATTAAGTGCGTCAATGCTTCGCTTTGCAGTATCGTCGATCCAACAATCTTGAGTCTTGACTAAAAATGCATGACGTAGTTCATGAAACGAAGGATCCCCAGCCCTTCAATTATGGTGATCAGAAAGACCAGGAGGCTAGCTCAACTCTGATCGTTGATGCTGCTACTGAACGAGCCTATGGTAAGAAACAACTCTCGACTTCCTGCGATCAACCCCTTTTCATGCCCATTCCTAACTGCCCGCAGTCAAAAGAATGGATATGTATCTACTATCTTTTCCAAGCATCATGTATTTCTTCAATGCTGTGGACCGAGTAAGCAGCCGTCTTGGGGTGGCAGCACGATGTGCTAATCCATCCAGAGCAACCTTGGAAACGCTGAGACAGATGGAATGAGCAAAGACTTGGGGTTCGTCGGAGAGCAATTCTCTCTTCTAATTCTGCTCTTCTACGTCCCCAATGGCCTCTGCGATCTTCCTCTTAACCTTCTCACCAAAAGATTCTCTGGTAGAGTGATGCTTCCTGCTCTCATGGTCGGCTGGGGAGCCATGGCGCTGCTTCAGGCCGCAGTCAAGAATTTTGGAGGCATACTGGCTATACGTCTGTTGCTTGGGTAAGTGAAGAAAATCTGATCTTGGGTTCAGTTTCCAGGCTTACCGTTTCTTAGTGCCTTTGAAGCAGGCTTTTTTGCTGGTGCCGTCTTCTACCTGACGCTGTTTTACACTCGCGACGAGCTCGGCTTTCGTATTGCCTTGTTCTTCGGAAGTGCCCTCCTTGCTAGTGCCTTTTCCGGTCTTATCTCATTTGGTGTCTTCCAAATTCATCACCCCAAGGTCACGGGTTGGATGTGGCTGTTTCTTATCGAGGGTGAGATGCACTGAAGCAGATTTGCTATTTCCCATTGTCCCGGTGACTGATCCCTTTATCAACAGGTGCAATGACTGTTATCTTTGGGGTTATAGCCTTCTGGTGGCTGCCAGCGAGCCCCCAGACCGCTTGGTTCCTCACAGAAGACCAGAGACGAGTTGCTACTCTTCGATCTCTCCAAGACGGCTCTGGAAAGATCAATGAAGAGTTCAACCTTCGGCAATGCTTCAAGTCGTGGAATAGTTGGAGATTCCTCGTTTGGTGCGTCATCAGTTTGACCTATCCGGTCGCTCTTGCCACCACTGCCAACTTCCTCCCTCTCGTTCTTCGTCGACTTGGTTACTCAGTCGTTGTCACCAACCTTCTGACTGTGCCACCCAATGTCGCCGGCTTCTTGGTTCTTCTGGCTGTGACCTATAGCTCAGATAGGAACAGAGAGAACTTTCCACATTGTTGGAAGTCTCGTCCTGAGTCTGGCAGGGCTCCTTGTGTTGGCCATCATCGATGCTCAAGCACACGTCGGTGTTTCTTACTTTGCATGCTTTATGTTAGCTAGCGGAGCATACATCCCTAGTTGCCTCGTGCACAGTTGGCATAACAACAACAACATGAGTGAAAACTCTCGAGCTGCAACGACTGGTCTTCTTGTTGGCCTTGGAAACATTGGAGGAATCCTCTCGGCTAGCACCTTTCAAACAACCTACGCACCTCGCTACGCTCCCACTCTGATCGCTACGGCTGCTTGCAACGTCACCTGTATCTTCTTCACTTTGGGACTTGGATTGTGGATGCGGAAGCAGAACAACAAGAAGAACCAGGAACAGGGCGTTGTTCTCCGAGCTGAGGACGTGGATACGAATGAGCTGAGGGATGGTGAGGACGACCCCCGCTGGAGGTATTTTGTCTAAGACCAAGTAGCCATTACGATGCCCCTACTGAAGAACAAGCAATAGTGCACCTGCAAACAATTCTCTTATTCATAGCCCTCATCAATACAATAGCAAACAATCCAGTCTATCACCTAAGCTACTCATTGTAAATTCTTTTCATATATTGGTCGTTCAGCCGCCTAATGTGTCTCGCCCTGTCAAGTGAGTGTGCAAAAGCAACAAAGAGCGGGCAAAACCCAGGAAGAAGATGGAACTTGGGCCAATAAACACGAGCCGCATAAAAGCTGCAGAGATGCACAGAACACAATAAATTGTTTGCAAAAAGGAAGGCCGATTCTTTACCACTACCATTTTGTTACTCCTCCGTCCACAAGAATATCAGTGCCGGTGCAATATCTAATATTGAGTTAGTAAAAAGGGATGATTGGTATAGCATCTCTCGAGACTCACTTGCTGGCATCGCCGGCTAAAAAGACACAAGCTCCTTTGATATCATCGGGCTCAGCAACTCTATGGTTCATGATCTCATCTTTCCAACCCTCAAGAAGATCAGGGAACGGCGCTGTCATGGCGGTCCTGACATAACCAGGGCTGACCGAGTTGACACGGATTCCGTACTCATTCAACTCGGCAGCGATCGGCGCCACCATGGCTCTTACTGCACCCTTTGTGCCGCAGTAGGCTGTTGATCTCTGAGATCTGATGGCCATGTGAGATGCAATGCTTGCGACTAGAATGATGCTTCCATGTTTGGTTCCATTGGCGATCATAGCCTTGGCTGCGAGCTTCGCGGCAAAGTAAACACCCTTGCAGTTCACATTGAAGAGACGTTCAAAGTCCTCTTCCTCTGTGTCAAGGAAGTGGACATTCTTGTTTACGCCAGCGCACGCAACTAGAACGTCCAACTTTCCGTCAAAGTCTGTGGCCACCGAAGTAAACCCTTCCTTCAAGCTGGAGAGAGAAGTGACATCAACGATGTAAGATCGGGTCTTGACCCCATGCTTAGACGCCAGCTCTTCCAGCTCGTTTCCGGCTGGGCTGATCACATCAAAGACTGCAACATCTGCCCCAGATTCTGCCAGGCCTTCAACAAAGGCCATGCCGCAGCCCCTGGCGCCACCGGTGACTATGGCCACACGGCCACTAAGTGAGAACTATCGCCTGATGTCAGCCGATACTTTGGACGGCATGTGTAACTAACCTTGGACATGTTTATGGTGTTGACGTGCTTGATTGAACCAGTTTTAGCGCCTCTAGAACTAACAAGTGACAACAAGGTAAGTGCCAAATGCCAAGGGTGCTGCAGATGGTCGGGATGTTTTGGTACGATATGATAGAGAGATTATCGTCAAAAGCCCCCGCCATTATCTCCATTCATGCTTTTCAAGCCGTTCCCGAACCCTTCAAGGCATGCATATCGCTTCTCTAAGCGTTGGTGGAGTTATCTCCGCCAAGAGTGGGAGAGTCACGCCAACCCACTCTCCCACTCTTGAGGCCTGCATGTGAACAGAACAGGCATATCTAATCAGGATCAATAGCGGGGTTCGAGACGACATAGAGTTTATGAGCTACCATTCCTTGAACCCAGAAGCATATCAGGGGTCCTAAGGCATCAACCTGATACTTCAAGCCAAGCCAGGGGCATTCAGTTTGCTCCAAGGATATCTACCAGCAGCTGATTTTTGACACTTGGACCTCTCTATAAGGCCTTCAGAACTCCTTATTGCTTACTCATTCACTTGTACTCGCGTCATTTAAGATGGGCAAGAAGAAGGTTATGGTTTGGTCCGTGATTGATACCCCATCCAACTCCACTCCTATAAGACAATGGTCAACTAACCGACTACCCCAACAGTTATGGTGTGGATATTGATGCTGTCGCTGGATGGCTTGGCTCATATGGCGGCGAAGATAGCAGCAGTGACGTGAGCAGAGGTGGGCCAACCTGAATTTTACAGATGCGATCTCGATACTGACATGAGGTTTCCAGGTATCTGGGCGGGGACAATTGGAACCCGCCGTCTCTTGAAGCTTTTTGACAAGTACAACATCAAAGCTTCTTGGTTCATCCCTGGCCACACATTGGAGTCATTCCCCGAGGAGTGTGCTCTCGTTCGGGATGCTGGTCATGAGATTGGCGTATGTTCTGTTCCTCTCAGGCGATTGCATAGCACTAACATGTATAGCTTCATGGATATACCCATGAGAATCCCGCAGACATGACCTTTGAGCAACAGAGAGACGTTCTTGACAAGACGTGGAAGCTGGTCACTGACTTCTGTGGAGGAAAGCCACCGCGGGGGAGTGTGGCTCCATGGTGGGAGACCAGCGCCGAGGGAACTGAGCTGCTTCTTAGCTACGGCATCGAGTATGACCATTCCATGCTCCATCACGATTGCCAACCCTATTGGCTGAGGACTGGAGATACCTGGACAAAAATCGACTACACAAAGAACGCTGAAGATTGGATGAAGCCACTGGTCAAGGGAAAGGAAACCGGATTGGTTGAGATCCCTGGATCATGGTATATCGATGACCTTCCCCCAATGATGTTCATTAAGAACTCTGCCAACTCACACGGATGGGTCAACCCTCGGTATGTTGTCTGCTGGCTGGGCAGGGCGTTTAGATGACAATGATGCTAATCAGGAGTAGCGACGTCGAAGATATCTGGAGAGATCATTTCGACTACTTCTATAGGGAGTACGGTAAGCTTCATCGCCACACTCGCCTCGAATACAGTCTTCCCCTGCTGACATTGACCCACCCAGATGAGTTCATCTTCCCAATGACCATCCATCCCGATGTTTCGGGAAGACCCCATGTCCTCTTGATGCACGAGCGTATCATTGAGCATATAAACAAGCACGAAGGCATTGAGTGGGTAACTATGGCGGAGGTATGAAATCCATGTTTCACTTTTTTTATGTTCGAGGACGTCACTAACAAGCACAAGATGGCCGATTACTTCAAGAGTAAGAACGCGGCTCCTCAGGGCGCTCTGATGCCCGCGAGCAAAGAGGAGGCGATGAAGAGATACCACGAGTGGAAGAAAACGCAGAGTTAGAGGATAAATAGCAATGCCATTTCGTCAAAGTTAACCTTGCTTTATTTCTTGTGAATAGTCCTGCTGGGTACAATACATAAGAACATTTGGCCAAGTCAGTGTGTTTCTGGTTGGTCTTTTCTATTATGGCTGTTGGCCTCGTTTAGAGAATTCATTCATATCAGTAACAACATTTCTATGCCATGATATAGTTTCCAGGTGAGGAAACTCGATACCACCAGTGCTATTGTGTGTTCGTTTCAAAGTCCACACTTGAACTCCACCTGAACTGCTCATGATTGAAGCATCTTGACCTACCCTACACCTTGGGACCTGCTCCACTGCGCAGGGAATCAAGGGCTCGTGAAGGCTGATACATGTCCCTGAACGGCAGCCTCAATATATGGATGTAATAGGTTGGGCTCAAGCATTCTCCCAAACTACGAAGTTATCCTTACTACCACGCAAACTATTCTCATTCAACAAACCATGACCAAAAAACAACAGAGGGCAGTCGAAAATCGGCATGCTCCGCAACATTACGCCGCTGACACATAGGATGATAACCATCGATCCCCATTGGTTGGCACTTGGGACCGACTCAGACTTCTCCGCATCTAACCGGAGTCCCCCGGCCTGGCGCGAGCCTAGAGAGTGCTGATAAGGCTAATGGCTTCTGGATGCGTCATCCTTGACTCAGTTGGAACCCCTGCCGTCAAGAGTGGGGGAGAGATCCCGAAGGCCGGCTTGGACAGACTCTCGTTGAACCCATGAGTGAATGGGGTTGTTAATCACAATCTGTTTCGTGGTTACCCGCACTCTTGAGCTATTACTCCACTGCAAATGGGCTGACCGTGGGACGAGGGCAGTTGTGAGCTTCGTCTGTCTCGGGCTTCACCACGTAGAGCGTGCTGCCGAGCTTCAACAGAAAGGTACATGTACCTGTCGTGATAGCTGCTCTGGGCACTTCTGGATGAATGCTTCCAATTATCAGAAAAAGACTATACTCTCTCCTTGAATCCAGACATTGATCCAAACCCCTGGAAGCCGAGTTCAGCACGGCAACCTTGACATTTTAACTCGTCGACCTTTACGACCTTGCAACAACTCTCAATATGGCGAGTCTTTCAACTACCAACGGTCACACAAATGGAAGCGCCCCCGCTTCTGAGGAGCATGGACCCTACGATGTGTGTGTTGTGGGCGCTGGACCTGCCGGCCTCATGTTGAGGTATGTATCCTGGTCTCCAATCCCTGCTCCTGATCACCTGGTGGCACTTGACTGACACACCCCTGAATAGTGTCATTGTTGCAAGGCTGGGACTGATAGTCAAGGTGGTGGATGAGAGGCCTGACCAGACCACGGTCGGCCGGGCTGATGGCATTCAACCCAAGACCATTGAGACGTTTCAGATGCTACGCATCGGTGACGAACTCATGAAGACTGGAGTTAGAGTGCACGACATCTGTCTCTGGCAAGGATCACAGAAGGAAGGCATTCGCCGCACAGGAAGAGAGATGCACTATCCAGCTTCTGTTGTCGATGTGCTAGAGCCATACATCTTGCTGTGTCACCAAGGAATGATGGAGAGCACATTCATCGACGATCTTCGAAAGAGCGGTATCGAAGTCAACCGCAGTCACAAGTTCACTGGCTTCGCATCACAGTCTGAGGACTCATCAAGCCCTCTCCTCATCAACTGTAACCTTCCTGACGAGCAGACAACTATCCAAGCGCGATATCTAGTCGGTTCAGATGGTGCGCGTTCACAGGTTCGCAACTGTATTCCCAACGCCAATGGTCAAGGAAGCCCCCATAACTCCGTATGGGGTGTTCTCGACGGCGAGCTTGATACAGACTTTCCCGACATCTGGAGTAAGACGGTGGTGTTCTCTGAGGAGCACGGCTCAGTCTTGATAATTCCACGAGAGCGTAATATGACTCGTCTTTACATTGAGATGAAGTCCTCCATCTCCTCCAAGGACCTTGCTCAGGACTACGTGATGCAGCAAGCAAGGCTTGTCATGGCTCCGTACAGAGTCGAATGGGTCTCGGTCGAGTGGTTCGGAAACTACGCAGTCTCTCAGCGCGTGGCTGCGCGATTCCTTGACCCAACTGCGCGAGCTTTTATCGCGGGAGATGCAAGTCACTCCCACAGCCCCAAGGCTGCTCAGGGCATGAACACCAGCGTACACGACTCGTGGAACCTGGGGTGGAAGCTCAACCTTGCTGCGCGAGGCTTCGCCAAGGATGGTCTTCTCCAGAGCTACGAGCAGGAGAGGAAGAAGATTGCCCACGATCTAATCGACTTTGACTTTGAACATGCCAACGAGATTGCCGGCGGTGATGCAAAGCGTCTGGCAGAGAACTTCCGGAAGAATACCAGGTTTATCTCTGGGATAGGAGTTGAGTATGCCTCAAATGAGCTCAACCAGGGCGTTGGCGAGGCTGTTGATGGCAACGCAAAGCCGGGATGTAACCTCCCGCCTGCCAAAGTCACAAGATACATTGACGCTTGTCCTGTCGATATTCAGCTCGACATTCCTATTCTGGGTCAGTTCCGGCTGTACTTTACCGTCCCCAATGTGACTGGTAGTGGTGAGAAGAGCTTCCTCGAAAGTTTCGATCAAGCAGCATCAGCTCCCTCATCATTCTTATATCGGCTTTCTAAGGCAGCTGAAGCGTCATACAAGGCCAAGCCTCGAGCTCAGCGTGTCGACGATGCCTATCTAAGACCAGAACGGTATACTACAGTCAGCCAGCTGTTTACATATGGCCTTATCAGTACGTTTCCCTGTTTGCTTTGGCGATTTTGACTATTGACCTGTTGCTAACCCTAACTCCGCTATAGCATCCACCGACAAGAACAAGTTCGAGATTGCCGAGCTTCCCGAGACGTTCTCCAAGAGTAGATGGGCAGTGTATCTTGATGATGTGTCATATCTCGACAGACGAGGAGTCTCGTGCACACAAAAATGGCTTGGCTCTGTCAGCCCGGGTGAAGTGGCTGTCTTCGTGGTCAGGCCTGATGGATATGTCGGAACTCTTCGCCGTTTCAAGGGCGCTGGAGGCGAGGACGGGAAGGATGCAGCACAGTGGCTGGATTCGTACTTTCAGGGGTTCCTCCAGGTTCCCCAAAGCTCGTAAATGAGTCACGATGCCTAGATTTGCCATCTCAGTGGAGGGATGTGAATAGATCTACAGTAACGCGTTCGCTTGCCGAGCCAGTTCATGCATTGCCTTAGCTTCCCATCCCGCCAATGCCCTCACTTCACCTCATGGAGTCCCATTCTCGAGATAGTGGTGCCGGTTCGCCCGTGATATTGCTGATTGATATCATTCATATTCCTGCTTGATCCCAGACGTGGCGCCATTGCCTTCAAGATCGATCTGGCTCTGACCTCACTTCGGACCATCACAGAGCACGAGTCATACGGCTTTACATCATAGATCCCATGTAGAGCCTCGTTTGGATCCAGTGGTCTGGGCCCAAGCCCGGATATCGGCCAAATTGGCCATGCTTCCCGTCAACTGTGGTCACATTACTGTATTGGCCGTACTGCATCTGGGCCGCAATGGCCAGGGGCTCTCGGCAAGCCCCCTCCTTACCCTGGCTGCAGCCTATCCGCATCCATGAAGTCAGCAACCCTGTCACCAGCATGCTTCTGCACTGCAGAAGGTGTCTTCCCCCGCAACGTGGCGTAACAGGATCAATATCCTAGCCTGGGCTTCCCCGGATTTTGCTACGCAGATAACCGCAGCACCAAGCGCTATTGAAAGTGGGGGTGGGGTGAGATTACTCGTGAAGACGAATGATATCGAGGCATTCCGATAAGAGACAAAGCTAAGAGCAACCAGGCGATAAGATACTGCCTTGAGTTCGTTCCATTCTACCCTTGCAATGCTATCAGCCAGCTGCAAAGGCCCCGGCTGTGATAAACAACACCGCTAGAGACTGTCCAGGATAGGGGCACATTGATGTGAACCTTACGTCTTCGGCCAGGGCTAGACTTTTTGTAGCTGTACGTAGCTACGATCCCTTGTTGACAGAAGATAACAAGGCCTCCAGCACTGATCACACCCAGACCGAGTCAGTCATATATGAAGGTGTGCCCTGAAGCCTGAAGGTTGAGCTGACTACCACCTCCCTCATCCTTCTCTTTTTTACCCGTTCCTTTTCAGAGCATCCTTCATTATGTCTGCTATTGCCCCTGCATCGACTCCCAAAGACATCTCGGGGACGAAGCTTGAGCATAGCTCTACCGCCAGCTCCGTCCGCCCGGGTGAGACTCATGCCGTTGAAGACAGCGCTGTCCGTGAATTCTATGGGAGCGCAGTCAATGAGTCTTACCGTCTCAAGTCAGAGCTCATCGCGGAGCATGTCAGCCAGATTGGCACTGGAAGGTAGACATGGCCCCCAGCTCTAAACTTCCGTGACCCAAAGCTTACTCATACTCAACAGGTTCCAATGGTATCTCTTCATCGTCAACGGTTGTGGTTGGATGGTCGACAACTTCTGGTCCCAGGGCATCACGGCCATCCGTCCCCCAGTCGGTAATGAGTTTACAGACATCAGTAGGCTGAGCTTCAGCTCTGTGGCTTATTACGTCGGGCTTATCGTGGGAGCTTTCTTCTGGGGCACGGCGGCTGATGTCATCGGACGTAAACCTGCCTTCAACTCGACCATTCTATACGGAGGCATCTTTGCCTGTGCCAGTGCCGGTGCCCAGAGCTTCACTGCCTTTTGCGCTCTCTGGGCTGTCGTTGGCACTGCTGCTGGTGGCAATGTCCCTGTTGATAGCATTGTCTTCTTGGAGTTCGTCCCTCAGAGCCATCAATGGCTTCTCGTGACGCTCTCCGCTTGGTGGAACCTTGGTCAGGTCATTGTTTCTCTGTTGGCCTGGGTTTTCCTTGCTAACTTTGCTTGCGATGATACCACCAACTGCACCAGACAAGATAACATGGGATGGTAAGGGAACCCAATTCTTGAGTGCGACTGTATGCTAATATTGAACAGGCGATATCTCATGATTACTCTTGGTGCCATCGCTATTTTCCTTGGCCTTATCCGGATCCTCGTATTCAAGATCCCCGAGTCTCCCAAGTATCTACTATCCCGGGGCAGAGACGCAGAGGCTGTCGCCGCGGTCAACTACATTGCCCGGTTCAACCGCAAGCCAGAGACTCTGACCATTGATCTCTTGCAAGAGATTGACAACCGACTCCAAGGTTCTTCGAATGCCCCACAAGTAACGCAGATAATCGACGAGATGGCTGCCGTAGCTGCCACTCCTGCTGCATCTGCGAAGCTGTCCTTTATGGATATCATAAGGGAGAACTTCAAGGACTTCAGTCTGGACAGCTACCGAACCCTCTTTGCTGGACGCAAGATGGCACAGCACAGCGCCGTCACGTTCCTCATCTGGCTTACTATTGGCGTGGCTTACCCTCTATTTTTTGCCTTCATTCCATCGTACCTGGAGACAAAGGCTAGCTACTCTGCCAACACCTCCTTCAACCACACTTACATGGTGTACTGCATCGTTTCGTCTGTCGGAGTCGTTGGTCCGATCGCCGCCGGCTTCCTTGTTGAGACTCGGTTTGGTCGACGATGGATGATGGCAATCTCTTCGGTTCTTACAGGCGCCTTCCTCTTTGCCTACACCTCTGTTGGTACTCAAGCTGCTGATATCGGCTTCCAATGTGCCACTGCGATTCTCGGAAACTTTGGTAAGTTATTCCGTCACCCCATCTTGCCGCCGTTTCTCACACACACGTTCGCTAGAATACGCCATCATGTTTGCTTTTACTCCCGAGTCTTTCCCAGGACCCGTTCGAGGCACTGGGACGGGTATTGCCGCCACACTTCTCCGTCTTGGTGGACTTGCAGCCTCGTTTGTTTCGGCCTACGGTGGTTATACCGTTGTTCCCATTTACGCAAGTGCGGCTCTTTGGATCGCTGTCGGATTCTTCTGTATTGCACTTCCATACGAGACTCATGGCCATGCTTCTATTTAAGCGAGTCCCGGGTATCCAAGGGGTGCTTGTGCGGATGGAGTGCTAGGATGGGACGATTGTACTGTAGCAACGTGTAGTGGAATAAATCTTAGTTTGCGGAGATTTCGAAGTGTTCTTGTGATGCTATTTTTACTGTTTTAGTAAATGTCGCTCGATGCTCCTTCCTCCAATTCCCTGAGGGTTAATGGAAGAAATACCGTTCCCCCTAAGAATGTGAGACCTTTAACTCTTTAGGCAGTGCGATTGAAACATTAACCAATGTGCTAACCACTATAGATCTTCATTATTTGCATCTCCCTGATCTTAGGATACTGTCATGGTTACAAATAAACGCCTTCATGCTTTGTAACGCATCAACATTCAGATTGAGTGAGCCTTTGTCACCAGAGTCCAAGGACAATGCCACCCTTGAGACTTCGCCAAACACCCCATTTTGAGTCTAGTTTCAAGTCAGACCTCCCTACTTATCTCATTTGGTATCCAATACCCCTTCCCCCACTCTTGACTCCCCCTGTAATCTTGGCCCCTCCTCCTCCACTTCCAGTGTCCTTGAGAGTGGGAGAAAGGGCCGGGAAGATGCAAGATCAACGGTGAAATCCACTGTTGTTGTTGAGAGTTAGCACAGACAGTGGGATACGCCGCAAGAGAAGGCCCGGGGAGCGAACATGCCTCATCTTCTCCAACAACTAGTATTTCTACCGTTGTTTGTAGAGACCTTTGACAAGCTCCTGGATAAAAGTGTTACTTCTTGCTCATTTTCCAGGGCATCAATACATCATTAGTTCTGTACTCGACATATCTTCACAATGCCCGTCGCCATCACCCCACCTCAGACACATGTTGCCCTCAAGGATAGCGTCCTGTTCACGCCCCTCAAGTTGGGACATTTGAACCTGAAACATCGCATCATCCAGGTACGTCCTCATCATGTTCACCAACCGACCCGTGCCACGGGAACAGCCACTTACAGGGGTCATATAGGCCCCCAACACGCGCATGCGATGTGATGCCGAGTCCCCCGGCGTTCACGTCCCTGGTCCCCGAGTCGTCAAGTACTACGGCGATCGTGCCACTGATGGCGGCCTGCAAATCACTGAGGCGACAGACATCTGCCTCAGAGCCAGTGGCTATGGCGGCGTCCCAGGCGTCTTCACCGAGTCGCAGCTCAAGGGATGGCGCAAGGTGACCGATGCCGTCCATGCCAAGGGTGGCTTCATCTTTACCCAGCTTTGGCATACTGGCAGAGCTTCCTCAAGCGGAATGCGAGGCGAAAGACCCATCTCTTCTGGTGAAATCCCCATGAACGGCAAGTATATGGATGGCGTTGAGTGCAAGGATGATCCCCCACGGGGCATGACGGTGGATGAGATTCACAAGATGACTGCCGAGTGGGCTGCCGCTGCTAAAAGGGCAGTTGATGTTGCCGGCTTTGATGGTGTTGAGATTCATGGTATGTCTACATATGATCCCCTAGAGCATCCTCCTCTCACATATTGCACAGGTGCCAATGGTTATCTATTGGAGCAGTTCCTTCACGACAATATCAATCAGCGCACTGATGAGTATGGCGGCTCTGTTGAAAATAGGTGTCGCTTTGTTCTGGAGGTTCTGACTGCTATTTGTGACGCTATTGGTGCCGAAAAGGTCGGAATTCGTCTATCACCATACAACTACTTCCAGGACACAAGAGACAGCAACCCCAACGAGCATTGGTCCTACCTTTGCAAGCGTATCGCAGACCTGCCCAAGGCTCAGCGACCCGCCTACGTTCACATGTAAGCACCGTGAGTATAATGTTCAAGAAACATGACTAAAGCAACGTTCTATAGGATTGAACCTCGCTTCGATGAGGTACTCAACGAAGAGCAGAAGCTTGCCTCACTCGCCAATGGTTCCACAAAGGAGGTGGCAGAGAAGAGTAAGCGGATTAACTCGCTCAACATCTTTAGCGAGATTCTTCAGCCCGCGGGAATTCTCTTCTTGGCCTGCGGAAACTTCAACCGAGATAACGCAGCCCCGAAGCTCAAGGGAAAGGAGGCCGATATTGTGGCTATGGGAAGACACTATATTTCCAACCCTGACCTTGTTGAGCGCCTCCGCAATGGATGGCCTCTCAACCCTTACGACCGATCTACCTTTTACGGAGCTGACCCCCCTGAGAAGGGATACAACGATTATCCCTTTTTTCACGAGACCCCCGAGGCTCAGGTCAAGGCATAGCGTTAGGGACTTGTCTGTCGGTCAAGGGACAAACGAAACTATAGAAACATAGAAGCAGTGAATTGACCATGTTTTCAAATATCAAGTATTATGTCTCCGCTTTCGAAGTATTCATTCAAACAGTAACAAACGATTGAGAGAGAGTTAGAGGCCTTGGTAGGTTGCTTTGTATACTGGTGCATGGCGAGTTCTCTGCTGGATTGTTATTAAGTTCTATGACGCATTCAAGAGGATTTGTCGGGCACGATATAAAGAACACATTCTCTGCTGGATTGACCTGCTTGCTCCCATGAAACTGGATAGGACTTGAAACCAAATGGGCCACAAACCGATTGATAAGCCTCATTGAAAGACTGGCACTGCATCGTGGATTGTTACCACCTTAGTTGCAAGTTGGCTGGTAGTCGTTGGAGAATCGGCATCAATACATGTCTGGGGCCACATAATCCGATATCATCTCACACACCGAGATCTATATCCCTCAGTGTGAAAAACTAGTGGAGGAATGATACTTGAACTTGGTCATAAAGGTCTCAGTAAACATTTGTGATACTAAAACTGAGTCGGGACCGGTTATTTATCAAAGATTATATTTATTTGTTCTATAGACTGGCTCGAACTGGCTCAGTGCCTGATGATGAACCTTCATCAATCATGGAGAACTTGGCTTCAACGTCCTTCCACATATCGTATGTCAGAAGCCACCTCCCAACACCGTTATATCTCCAGGGGAAGGGATCATCACCTGTTTCCTCTGACTTGGGCAACACGGGATCCTCTTCGCTCAGCCAGGCGTGGTCAAAGTCTCCAAATTGCTTGAAGCGCTCATCACGCGCCTGTTGCTCGGGCCCATCAGCAAGATGGTAGATCCATTGGTTGTAGGTGCCTCGCTGAACAACCTTTTCTGTTCGCTCCCGTCGACAAGCCTCGTACACGCCGAGGGCCTTTCTCTTTGACTCTGGTGACTTATCCGTGAGCCTAGCAAGACACAGGCCGAGAACTCCGCCGTCTTCGAGTGCCATTCCTGCTCCGCTGGCCAAGTATGGGAGCGTTGCATGAACAGCGTCACCAAGCATAGTGAATGCTCCAGAAGGATCAGACCAGGCTGGGTCAAGGCCAGGGCGGATGCATAGACGCCATTTAAGAATGGAGCCGACAGAGTCGCAGAGAGAAAGCATCTTTCCGATGCGAGGATCCCAACCAGAAAAGTGTGCTCGCATCTCATCCATAGTCCCATGCAGTGTGTTTCCTTGCTCGAGTGGGATGTCATCTGGGACAAGCAAGACCATGTTGAAGAGCTCACCACCCTTCAAGACATAGTTGACTGCGTGCTTATCGGGGCCAACCCAGTAGTTGACCTGAGGGTTCTCCACAAAAGGACGTAGTTCTGGGTCCTTGAGCATCTCGGCGGTCGAAAGGAGAAGCCGGTATGCCAGATCACCGGTGAGTTGAGGAGGGTCTGACTTGCCGAGGAACTGCTCTCGTAGTTTCGAGTTGATTCCATCGGCTCCAACGACAAGGTCGGATACTATAGTGCGACCATCTTGCAGGTGGACAGTCGCTGTTGTGTCGTCATCGGCAATGGTATACTTCTCAACCAACGCGCCGGTGAGGATCTCAACTCCCAACTCCTTAGAACGGTCTAGAAGGCAACCGTGAAGGGTAGCACGATGAAAGTCAAGGAACGGGTAGTTGCCTGTGGCAGCAGCGTATCCATGGTAGTCCATCTCAGAGAGGTGATTTCCCTTCCATCCGATGAAGTTGCATTTGCTTGGTCGGGTTGCGAACTTGACGAGACGATCCTCAAGTCCCCATGAGAAAAGGACCCGGCTGGCATTTGGAAGAACCTGGATGCCGGCACCGACTTCACCGATCGATGGGGCAGCTTCCAAGACGGTAACATCATGGCCAGCCAGGCGGACAGCGATAGCTGCTCCAAGTCCACCAAGGCCAGCACCGACTATGATAACCTGGAGGCTTGTTAGTGACACGGAGCGAAGAGTCGGCGTTTTGGCGAAAGAGTCCAAACCTACGTGTAGCTTGCTTGAAGCATCGCGCTGCATAATTTTTTGAACAGTATAGTGAGGCATTGCGTTTCTGGTATCTTCTGTTTATTGATGCTCAGCTCAAAGCTCATCAAAGTCGACGTTGTGGTTTGCCGTCACCAAAGATATATCCTTCCCAATAGCGGGCCAGAAATTCTTGAATGTCCAGATAACCCAACCAATGCTTCCCGTCCCGAATGTCATGGTTGCTAGTCCTGATCCACGGCATGGTCATGCAGCGCTTTGGCCGAGTGCCCGAAGCCCGAACCCTAACTTCCACCCACCCTGCTCGTAGCTAGAGAGCAAGAGTGGGGGAGGCAAAGATGACCGAGTTTAGATAGCAGAAGAGACCTGATTGGAAATGTCCTTGGCACAGCCATGCCATGGCAGCGTAGGGGGCACCAAGTACACGCAGATAACGGCTCGCAGCCCTAGATACGTCCTTCCTCCCCCATTGGCCTCGGGAACCCATTTCCGGGTTCCCGGCCTGCATCGGGATCAACCCGCCCCTCTTTTACCCCGCTTTCCCCGCCTTCCGACCCACATCGGTATCCACCACCGATAACCCCCCGTCACTCCTGCCTGACCAGCAAAATCGCAGATTAGGAGTGCCCTCTCCCACTTTTGTTCCCATTCTCTTGTGCCGTGTATGCTTTTACTCTCCATTCTGAACCCACTCTACAGCCAATCTGCGGCATGGATGGTGCATTGACTTGTGCTGAAGACAACCTTGGTGGTGGCAGGATGACTTCTGAAAGTGAAGGCCCTACTAGGGGTCGACAGCTCTCCAGCGACAAGTCCTTTGTGTGCGAGCATCCTGGTTGTACCAAGCGCTTCACACGTGCTGAGCACTTACAGAGGCATGCTCTGAATCACCTACCCGGTGGTTCTGCATGTCCCAAGTGTCGTGCTCACTTCAAGCGTCCAGATCTGTTGAGTAAGTTGGAGCTCTAGAGCTCACAAGCGACACCCAATGTTCCTCGCCGCGGAATCACTCATCATGACTCTAGAGCGTCACATGGACCGTCATATCCAGAAGGACATTGAAGCTGGCGGTCCTGGTTACGGAGTTCTCGATACTCGCAAGCGTTCATGGAAAGCCCCTGACGGTTCTGTTGTCGAAAAGAGACCTTGCTTTCGCCCAGAGACACAACAAATCCCATCACCCGAGTCTGAGCCTCCAGAACCAAGTGGAGAACAACAAGAACAACAATCATCCGATATAGAGTACTGGACCCAGGAGAGTGACCATCCAGGGACCAACCCCGACCACGCAGACTGGCCACAACCTGGGGATCTTGGTCTGGAGGTGCCCAACTGTGAACCTTTGAGTCTCCAGTCTGTAACACAGCTCGATTACAGCTTCCAAGCATCCACATTGGCCGAGCAAGGCGACCACGGAGGCCAGTTAAGCGAGTCTTGGGATGACGCTATAGATCCAAACCTTGACCCAAACTTACTCTCTGGAGCTGTGCTCGATGTCGCGCAGCTGGACTACGATCAAATCTTTCAGCCGGATACAGCCAGCTCGTTTAATATGCCATACACTACGGCTCTAGACTACAACTGGCTATTTGACATGAAAGGAACCCAAACATCGCTCATCAGCCTACCCGACAACTCATCTCAACTCGACCAAGGACCCAGCTTCCAAGAAGCCCTTTACACCATATCACCCGAGTCTATGGACAGCTCACACCTCTGGCCAGAACGACGAGACTCACAACTGGTTTTAGCAGAAGATCTGAACAACATGCAGCAACTTCCCTTGCCCTCAACTAATCATTCCACCCACTCGGCATCCTCAGATGTTGTCTCGAGGACAGCCAAGAAACCCGGCCGAAGAGGGAGGAGGACAAGCACCGCGTTGGTCAGCTCAGTTGATGATGGAGAACAGTCGACTCCAAACGATATCGACAGGCCATTCTCCCTGTTGTCAAGGAGACCCGTCCTCCCGCAAATTAATGAAACAATTCGAAAGCGGCTTCTGCAGATTATCGAAGCAACCGGCCCTTGCCTTCCAGAGTCCCACCATCCTCTTTCGAACGAGCCACTCCTA
This sequence comes from Fusarium piperis, assembly GCA_027886205.1. NCBI lineage: Eukaryota > Fungi > Ascomycota > Sordariomycetes > Hypocreales > Nectriaceae > Fusarium > Fusarium piperis. The sequence continues at coordinate 56,298 of RZGM01000047.1, forward strand.
TCAGTCAAATCCCTTCAGAATTATCTCGACCTCTACTTTACTCGATTCAACACTGCATACCCATTGATCCATCTGCCCACTTTTGACGCCAATACCGCGGAGCCTCTACACTTGCTATCAATCCTATTACTTGGGGCAACATATTCGAATAAAGACGCCCACCAGTTGGCTGTTCGTATTCACGATGTTATGCGACCGAGTATCTTCGCCCATGCAGGCTTCTCCCCTCGCCCAGAACTCTGGACGTTACAGACCATTCTGCTGGTCGAGTGTTTTGGAAAGTCAAGAGCGGGACAGAAGCAACATGACATGAGCCATTTGTTCCATGGACTTCTCATCAATCTCATTCGGCGGTCAGACTGCCAATTTGTACGACCAACCGGCCCGCCATCTGATGTTGTTGATCATGATCAAACACTGCGGGATGCCTGGAGGCGATGGTCGATTGCTGAACAAAAGAAACGGTAAGCGTTACTACTCCACCTGACCAACATCTTCGGCTGACTGATCTTAGCCTCGCCTTGCTTTGTTTCATGTGGGACACCCAACACGCTGTGCTATTTTGCCAGAGCCTTTGTATGTCTGCTTTTGAACTCCGGGTTGAGCTTCCTTGCAGCCAACGAATGTGGGAAGCTGGGGATGCCATGGCCTGGGCTGCCGCTTGGCGATCCTCGCTGTCAACCCAAGGTCAATTCTTTTTACCAGCCTTGAAGTCATACATGACTCCTACCGTGTCGCGACCACAGGGGCTAAGTGGCTTATCTCGCGTGCTCCTCTTTCACGGGCTCATGTCCATAGCCTGGGACATGCAGCGGCGAGATCAAACAGCCCTTGGAGTTGTGTCAGGCGACAATCCTGGAGGACATTGGCGAAAGATCATTGGAGGTGCTTATGAGACTTGGAAATCAGACTTTGATGCCTATACCCTAGCAGTCATCGGTCGTTTACCACGCTCTTCTGAGGATGAGTCGCAACGCAGTGAGCACATAGCATTTGCAACTGCATACAACACTCTCTATCACTCAGCACAAGCACTGTTGAACATGGAGTTCCTTGATGTTCAGATATACGCAGGGGCTCGAAATATTCTGGGACGACCAGTTCAACAGAAGGACTATCGCCGATCGGCCAGAAACGTGAAGCAGTGGGCTTCCGCAGCGAAGAGGGAACCACCCCAGGATGCAGGGCAGTCACAGGCCGCAAAGGATGCTATAGCGAAGCAGAATCTCGAACATCTAACCACCTGGGGCAGAAACTCGGCCAACACTGCTGCATGGCATGCAGGGCGCATGCTGCGCGACGGCACCAAGATACTCACTGGCTCAGATGCCATGAGTCTCTTCCATGTCCCTTGGTGTTTATATCTCGCCACTTTGACATGCTGGGCCTTTCATCACGCGAGCCCTCTTCGGGGACGGAGCATTGCACCTGGTGATGAGATGGCTGATGATAGTAGCGATGAGAGTGACGAGATGGTATGGGATCCTCGGGGTGAGATGGAGGCACTCGTGACCAGCATGGCGGAGATGGGACAGCGTGAAAGTACATCAGGTATGAGTCAAAGACGGCAGACCAATGGTTTGGTGTGGTCGATGGCCGAGATATTGACAAAGGTGAGGTGGGAGATTGTACAGACCGGTGTCAAGGTGCTGCGTGGCCTGGTACCTCAACGATTGATCAATCAGTATGATGATCCGCTTGGAGATGGCTTTTGATGAGGAGTGCTTGATGACAATAGGTAGATGAGTCCAACGAGATGATGCATGCCTTTTTTGTTGTTTCTGTGAACTATGAGCAGAGAAAGACTTAATCTGATGTGAAGGGAGTAAGTGGAAGGGCCTGGAGATGCCCGAAGAGCTAGGATCCTTGTTGTATCTCTTCGTATCTGCCATCTGATGATGAACGATATCTTGACTACTTGAGGGATGTCCCTTATTCTTCTTTGCCGCTAGTTTCTTCTCATCACTTCTACACCTCTATCACAATTGTTAGCCTACGAGCACACGTTTATATCAAGGGTCGAAAACATAGAGTTCATCCCATATGGATCTCATCCTTCGATACACTTATCAGCACATATTTTCCCATTCTCTAGTGGCATCCCCTCTCCACTACCATGCCAACTCTGGCCTCGCCGCGCAGGTTTCTCTTTCGAGTTCTGAACACAACATCTCTTCTTCTTGCAGCTTGCTTGTCATCATGTCTCCGACTACCTTAGGCATTGCAGGCCATATTTGTTGTCCGGCTTGTGCCACCTCCCTTCTCCTGTGTTTCATGACTTCTTCTCTCACCGTGTTTTGGAAGTAAATAGGGCCCTAAGGTTTCAAGTCAGAATATGTATTGTTGTTGTTTCTGGGATAAATCCTCACTTTTTCCTTTTCGGGGTGCAACTCGCCATTGAGAAAGACACCGGCGTTCAAGTTCCTCTGTGTTCCATTGCACAGGTCCTTGTCTTCGGTAAGAACCTGTTTGTAGAATGCCATTATGGAAGCAAACTCCTCATCGTTTGCTGAATGATGACGATACACTTCGTTCTCAATCTTTGTCTTGGTCTCGCTGATGGGGATCATGCGTTGGATGTAGAAGAAGTTCATGCTATTTCCCGCATTAGTGTTGCTCTTCCAGTGCTACCTAGTGGACCTTACGTGACAGTTACTGAAGTTGACGGGAAGAAAAACGTGATGGAGCGCTTGAACTCATCGGTGCCGTCATCCTCCTTCTTGTTGATGATGGTGTGCTCCAAACAGCTTCCGTTCGGCTCGACCTTGTACTTGGTGAGATCCGAAACGCCAGCGATCAGGGGATGGCTTGTCGGGCAGTGATAGCACTCTGAATCCATTATCAGTAGTTGGTAGCTCTTGATGAGCGTAAAGGTCGTTTATACCATTATAGTTTTCTATGACTCCTTTCCAGTTGGACTCTAGATCCATCTCCCACACATGGTCAAAGGTGTACCCTCCGTCAAAGTCGTAGCTGGTCATCCTGGCGCTCTCATCGACTCCAGGGAATTGCTTCTCCCATGGCTCCTCTGGTGTTCCAGCTTGTAAGTTGACCCAAATGAAGCCTGTCTTGTCAACATGCACATTGATGGGCAATAGACCGTGTTGAGTCTTGTCAAAATCAGGTACGGTGTCGAATCTTGGGGCCTTTGCCAGATTCCCCTTGAACCCGTAAGACCAGCCGTGGTATTTGCAGCTCAGAACTCTAGTCTTCCCTGAATGACTTTGCACGATGGGATAGGCTCGGTGTCGGCAAGCATTATGGAACCCGTTGATGTTGCCATCACGATCTTGAATGAGGAAAAATGGAAACTCGGCGTACGTGAAGGAGAGGTAGTCGCCGGCCTCTTTGAACCTCAGTATGTGTGTGAGGAGGATCCATTTCTTGGAGAAGATGGCCCGACGTTCCAGCTGGTAGATTTCGGGAGATCGATACCAGGAAGCTGGAAGGCCACGAACTGGGGCTGTCTTGGAGTCTTTGTCGGAGGAGAGGCCGAGAAACTTCCACATGGTGATGATCTTTGCAATTGCGCTTCTAGTGTTGTGACAAGAGTCGACAATAGGTCTGACTGGCAAAACAGAGGTTGATTGATTGCTGTAGTTGGTACTGAAACCGCGACAATAGGACAGTCCCCTCAACCGTGCTTTATTATACTCAAAGTTTGCGATATCCTATCTATCAGATCCGGCCTCAAACCCCTCCTGCGATAACGTTTCTTAGCGTAAGAGCCGCTTCGAGTGAGGCGTCGTTATCTTCAGACTAGGCAAGCCGATCCGTGAGAGCCGAGGGTTTCCGCTGAACCCACACCCCTCACAATACATAGTGAGGCAAGCCAGAGATTCAAGAGAGCATCGGGAGTGGGGGTGGAGGAGATCGATGGGTCCTTGATAGGACAAGTTCGGCTATTTTTCCTGATAAAGGTTGAATTGTTTTATTGACCCCTCCTGCTCGGTTGCAGCTACTCCGCGTCTTGGCATTTCCGTGCCAATGCTGGCGGAGTGTTTCGTGATGTTTGCTTACGGATCCGGAAGCGTCCATATCTGTTCATCCGGCGTCTGCCGTGCCTATTGTGGCTGGTCAATATGCGATTCGGTAATTCGGATTCCGGAATACCGTTTATAGAATGTTCTATCTATTGTACGCGGTTATCCCATCAAGGGCCGGGTTCCAGCTATAACAAAGAACACAATTTAAAGAATCTTCACTGTCATAGGCGAAGGGTGATGTTCCAACAACGCTGCCTCTGTGGATGCTACAGTCCGTCGATGCTCAGAGAAGACTTGCTAGAATCCTTGAAAGTCAAGCAAAACAAGCCACATACCTGAAATGGGGTAGAATACACGCTAATATTTCCAACGAACCACATTGTATAAGTTTGGTCCGAAGACCTCGAGTCCAGGGGGTGTAGGACTAGCAGGCCTTGACTGCAGGGTCTATCAAGAAATCCAGGAGAAGAACTAAGTCAATTATGATAGCCAATGCATGCTAGATGTACAGGGTAGTCTGAAGCTCTGGGAACAGTTGTAGGCTCGCCGGTGAGGAAAAAGAGGCTCTGGTGCGGGATCTTAGACTAGATGCTTGGATAAATTCACAAGTCTCTGAGCTAGGGTAGAACGTATTAAGCATGACAAACACGGCCATCACTCGCACTGGCCTCATAGTAATGCATTCTCTCTACTGCAACATTGACTAAAGTGCTCCTCTCGAGTTGCCACCTACCTAATCCCAATGACCTAGTGTAACATGTCATACACCTAAAATCACCCAAAGAAACGCAATATGGAATCTTGGAGTTTTCAGAACAAAGAATATCTATATGAGTGCTTAACTCGAAGCTTGAAGTGCTTGCGTTCCTCACAAGGTTCTCGCTTATGAAAGTGTGACTTGATGAAACCAATAGTAGAAGGCTCGACACGTGGAAGGGGGAAACAGTTCGACAAGATATCTCAATGAGTAAACGACAGGTATAGATGCCCCGGCATGGTTACTGCAGTAATCTGCAAGCTCTCTGTGGATAAGCGCCGACAGCCTGAAACGTCTTCAGTCCTAGGTAGATAATCGTCATTATCACTCATTCGGCTTTCTATGTAACTTCGATCCATGATCAAGTAAAAAGAAAAACGTCTTTGGTTGTTCCTTAGGCAAGCACTACGCAAACCAAGCTGACGAGATTTCGATGGCACAGAATTGCTGTCAGAAGTTACGCTCCACATCCTCTTACAAATAGATATTTATAGGGATACACCAAGTACAAGCGACAAAAGATACAAGTCCTGTTGCTTCTAAGGATTCGAAATGAGGAAGAACTAGTCTTACCATGTTCCAACTTCATTCACATAGACCAACGGATATTATATTAGGTAAAGGGGCAACAAGCAACGCGCAGCATACTCAACGAGAGTATCAACCCAGTGCTTTGCATTGCAAGTACAAACCTTCTGTATTCTTCAGCAGCGGATGCATCACATTATCCTCTCACAACTTCATTATCTAATTTGTCTCACCTAGCTACTGGAGGTCAACAATTGGCTGCCATGGAGACAAAAATGGGCCACATTACGAGTCAAGTTAGGCTGGACTGGAACGCGTAGTCGCTTGGTAGCAAGACGAGTGACTCATACCCGCATTTTTGTATGAGGTCTGGAATGCTATCTATTGCTGGTCAGTTCAATTTCTCTCCCTATCAACCTGGTCCTGACACTGAGCATTCCGCAGACAATGGCTACAACCCCCCAATACCAGATTAATGAGCCAACTAGTGCCGACTTTGATGAATGGTCTTCCATGTTCCAGGCATACATCGACTTTTACGAGGCTTCCATCGAGGAAGAGCAATATAGACGAACCTTTGATCGCATCCTTAACAAGGAGAATGACCTGCAGGCCCTGGTCTTAAGGCAGACTGTCAATGGAAAGGAGTCGATAGTGGGCATTGCACATTTCTTTCCCGAGCAGACGCCGTGGAGCGAGAAGCAAATCCTGATGCTCAATGGTAAGTTTACTCAACTACACTCAAGGTTCAAGGGCTTGGATAATAGGTTGTCTGGCCTGCCCAATGCAGTACCTATGCGCGACCTAGTTGAACTACCCAGGAAACATGATGGTGAAGCTAACCTCGAGGTCCAGATCTCTTCGTTGACCCATCTGTTCGTGGTCAGGGCCAAGGACGTAAACTCATCGAGGCCGTTGCCGAGATTGCCAAGAAGACCGGCTGTCTGCGCCTACAATGGCTCACGAAGCATGATAATACTAGAGCCCGTGGTTTGTACGATACAATGGCCCAGAGCTCGTTTGTGCAATATCGAATGAGTTTGGATTAATATGGAAGGGAATTGTCGATGCAATCAAGGCCTGTAAGCCACAGGTTGCTCTTCGTCTCCTCTGGCTCCCTTCATATAGTGTTACTAGAGGTGCCATTCAAGTATGTCAATTCTACAGTGATGCATGAAACCCTCTATGCATTGCCAGATCGAGAATCCTTGAGGACATTCACCGACGTCAACCCATATCCGAGATCGAGCCGAAGCGATTTCGGGGATACATTTATGCATAGTCTGACTCCGTCCATTAATGTGTAATTATGCAAGCCGTGGTTGAAAAGGCAGTTTGAGGATACCCGGGAAACACACGGCTGGTGATGATGCAAGTTGTTGGGCAAATGGGCCGATCAAGACGGAGTATTCCGATAATTGAGGATGCACAATTCGTCTTTGGCTAGAATAAAACTGTGAATGACAGGCGGGCATAAAAAAGGCGGGCTTCGGTAATATCCACGCACGAATCATGAACATCCAACGAGGGAGGCTTTCCGTCAGTTGCATGTCGCTTAGCGGTGTGTACCGTACCGTGCCGTGTCGCTTCGGCTATGGCTGGACATGCTGAAATGCCTCAGCCCTCTCTGCATGCATTCAAAGGATGGACAAGAAGGGCAAACAATTCTGCGGTGTGAGTGTTGAGCGCCCATCATAGGCTCAACAGAAGACTAAGAGCCAGGATGTTGGACCCTTGTCCCACTAGAGCTCCGCCCAAAGCGGAGTCGCTTCAGCCGCTGAAAACAGAATGGTATAAGGGTTGACTTTGCTAGCTCATTTCAATTTTTCTCCGGCTTGGACCCTTTTACGTTGTTGCCAAGGAGTTGCTCAAACTGTCAGCCGCTCTCGTCCTTGAAGCTCATTCCCTTCCTTCTCATACGACTGTGATGCTATGAGCTCGAGGTTGGCACGTCTACACTAACTACACCCCGCTGTCAGCTGCTCTGCTCACAGACCACCGCACCGCCATGGACAGGTACATTGTTTTCGACAGACAGCTCACCAAGGCGGACCTGGTGGTGCTGCAGAACCTCACCGAGGACTTGAGGGATCACTCACGGAGAGAAGACGGTGATGGTGCTGCCAAGGTCAATGGCAAGACGCTGAATGCATCGAGCCCCGATGCCGATGATGGTGCATCACCAAACCAGCATGGTGCGTACGCTCTGTCGATGCCCTTCATCACCCACATACAGCCATTGACAAAGCATTTGCCCCTCATCAGCCAACCAGTTCTCATACGAAGAAGCTGTGCGTCACCTTCAGGCAATGAACGACCCCAATGACGCCCATTTTGAGCCGACCATCATGAACAATCTGGATCTTGACCAGATCAAGCTGCCTCCTGTTCTCGACAAGCTTCTTCTACGTCCCTACATCCGTATTGCTCGCTCGCTCGTCCGTGTGGAGACGGATGTCATCATGCTAACACATCTTCTACTCTACGTCTTCACTTCCATCCCCAGTGCTCTATATCTCTTCTACAACTTTACTTGGATTCACGGTGTTTTGCATTTCGTCATGCAGTTCTCCTACATGGGGACCTACACCCTCATGATGCACCAACATATCCACATGCGCGGCATCCTCCACAAGCGTCTTGCCCTCCTTGATCATGTTTTCCCATACATCCTCGACCCTCTCATGGGCCATACGTGGAACTCATACTTTTACCATCACGTCAAGCACCACCACATTGAAGGAAACGGACCCAACGATCTATCTTCGACAATTCGATACCAGAGGGACAGCCTTCTTCACTTCTTGCATTATACAGGCAGATTCTTCTTCTTTATCTGGGCCGAACTACCCTACTATTTCATCCGCAAGGGCAGAGTTTCATTGGCATTCAAGGCGGCGTTCTGGGAACTCTCGACCTATGCTTCACTCTACACGCTCTGCCGCATCAACCCAAGGGCCACTGTCTTTGTTTTCCTCATCCCCCTATTCCTTCTCCGGCTTGGTTTGATGGCTGGTAACTGGGGACAACACGCATTTGTCGATGCAGATGAGCCAGATTCTGATTACCGATCGAGCATCACTCTCATTGATGTTGCTGTGAGTTTCTTTCCGCCTGTCGACTGATGCCCCCAGCACTAATCTTGCTATAGAGCAACCGACATTGCTTCAACGACGGATATCATACCTCTCATCACCTCAACCCCATGCGTCATTGGCGTGAACACCCGGTCTCCTTCCTGAAAACCAAGCACATCTACGCCTCTCAGCAAGCTCTGGTCTTTCACGATATCGATTATCTCATGGTCACTGTGAGGCTACTGATGAAGGATTATAAGCGACTGGCAGAGTGCTTGGTGCCTATTGGCAGCCAAATGTCACTGAACATGGATGAGCGCGTCAAGCTTCTGCAGAGACACACGCGGAGATTCTCTGAGGAAGAAATCAAGAACAAGTTCAAGGCACCCTAGTCTTGCAGAGTGTGTGCATAGTGTAGCCAAAAGCCAATCTGGGCAATTCATCAGCGTTCTCTCGACTACACTTACTAAGTCTTAGCATTCTGGCAATGCTTCATTCGACACCTAGCCTTCCAATCGAAGAGCGTTCTGGTGCATATCAATCAAGGGACAAACAGGGGGTGGAAGCATAGGGAGAAAAGGCGCCTTATTCTATGACTAGTTAAAGCGCCTTAATGCGTACTTATTCTAATAATCGCATTGAACATATTCTCCCTTCCAATCTCGGAAAACTGACCCTATCATTCCGCGAGTACTGGGGTTATTGGCCTATGATGGAAGTTCGTGGCATACCAATCTAGTATTTTGACTCTAGTTCCTTCTCGTCTCACATAGGAGCAAAACTTTCCGTATAAGAATTCATGAAGCCAGACGTCGCAAAAGATGGGAACCCAGGCCACTGTGGTGACAACACATACAAAGGGGGTCCGTAAAGTCCTTGTCATTCACATTGCCCTCCACAACCAAATGGCCATTTCTACCAGCACCATCGTCCTGTCGCCAAAACTGCTTAGCCCCGGACTTCTGTAACCACATGTCCGTCCATGGGTACTTAATTCTATGACCTGGGACAGAGCCCGTGATAGAGATTCTGAGATGTTGCAGCTTCTCGTTGTGAGTGACATACGAGTCCAATGTCTTGAGTAGCCCGTGACAGTCTAGAAATTCTGGATGCCCAACATCCATCTTGAAGGCGATATAAAGACGCGATGTGCATTGAAAGGCAAACCCAAGGATAAACAACATGGTCTCCAAAGGATCCAGCTGAGGTAAGTTTATTCCGTTCTCCTGCTCCTCTAACTCTAGGGGACATACGATCTCCAGTGATGTAATACTGGCGAGCCTATCAGGCAGCAAAAGCTGTGGCAAACGACCCAGAAACTCCTGGGTCGAGATGTGGAAGGTGTTTGTCTCATAGAGTACCGCAATGCCTTCCACGTATCTATCATCCAGACAAGTTAGTAGACAGTTCTATGAAGGTTGAAACACAGGCATGTGTGTACACGACTCACGCCTGTCTGCAAGCTAGGAGCCAGCCCATTACACCAATCAAGCACTTTGATGGTGACTCTCCGGGCCAGAACTCGCAATTCTGCCCAAATCCGTCAAGGCAGAAATCATAGCCGGCATCTGGCTCACTCTCATGGGTCCCATCCCCGTGTTGCAGTGAATGTTCAACATATTCGGGTCGACAACGATGGCATATGCTGCTTCGCCAATACCAGCGTTTTGGCTTGTAGTAGTCCGGCTCCTATTTCCAAGGCCCGTTCATGTAATCATGGGGCCAGGCTGAATCGTGCCAACATGGAAAGGGGGTCATTGGGTGTTGGAAAGAAAGGTCCATGTGTAGAGTGCGATCGCCGAATCCCAATACCAGAATTTGACGCCGTATCTCGGGAGGAAGCTTGCTGAAGAATGGAGAGACTTGGGTGAGATTCTCATGAGAAGCCGAGGGGGTCAAAGCATGATGCCGTTGCGAGGGGAGGTAAGGAGGAATTTTATTCTTGCCTCGAACAATGTCGAGCTTAGACTGAAGCCATCCACTCAGTTTCGCTTTCATGACTGATACCGAAGAATGAACAATGAATAACTCTCGATGGTCGAACACGGCGAGGAAACAATCTGACAATAGATTTAGGCAGCGAGCCTTGGATTTAAGAATAATGCGATAATCCCTGTATGGTGCTATATTAAGAACTCGCAATGCTTACCCCTCTTAATTGCAGGGATATGTTCGGGTAAAGGCTAATCCAAGCCGTAGCTCATGCATAACCTATACAGCATAAATCTAGGTTATGTAATGCGTTCCTTTCGCTAGGTATTCATGCTCTCGAGCAGTATAAACCGGCTATGTTCATTACTACCTGTTTTATATTCTTATTATTTTCTTTTCTTCCTCACTCACTTTCCCCTCTATGACCTAAAAAAAATCAATAATCTCTTATCGCCATATATCCATTAATGAAAAATCCCCTTGGATGCGTCATAGTCAATAATATCCATTAACTACAAGACCTCAGACTTATCTAGCAGAGCGACCGCAAACTACCCTACAGTATGAGCTGTTCTTAGGATAACATTTATTCTAACAACATATATACAAGTATCGCGTATTACTTATTTACAACATCTAGGTAAAGACTGCTATTCTTCGTTGATATTTGCTAACTACGTCTTGAGCCCCAGCAAGCTGCCAAACACCAAGTACATCTTTCGCTTCCATAAAGTGATCCGTATTTAAGTCAGATAGTGCTCAGAAGTTTTCAATGCCTTGAAGTAAAATTCATCACCCGTATGCGAGAATTCATATGCTTCAAGTATCTCCTTTGAAGACACTCATAACATGGCCATATCAGGAGCTTAAGGACCCTATAGTAACTTAGGACTAGACGGATTTAACCTCGCCCAATACTAGCTTTTCCATGACTAAGGGCCCTAATATGTGATAAAGAAAAGGATTAAAAGGCTTAATGGATTCGAAGTGTGGTCGGTGGGTTGATTGTCGGAGTTTGGAAAACTGCTGTTTTCCGTAGACGACGGATGTCAAAGGGGCACGTAATTACGAGCCCAATTACTCAGCCTACGGAATGAAACACCCATGCCCGCCTTTACTCGATGTAATGCTTATTTTTTGGGCATCATTGTGCTCTCGGACCAATGACGAGCTGAGAACCAATATGAAGGTATCGGAGATAAGATGAAGACGCCGACGACGGCTTGGTAATTCAGGATATCGAAGCAAGTAAACGGGGATATCTTATGGCATACAGATTCAGATAAAGGTGTGTGATAGATCATAGGTCAACACATCAACTAACACGCAACATGATGTCGTTTCAGCTCTTGTCACTTCTGCTGGCTGCTGTGCCAACCACAGCGGCCCCATCTGTTCAACATGACGTCTTGCCGGTTGCGGTAAACACAAGCTCTGGCATCTTTGTACCATTTTTCACCGATTCACAACCAAAATTTGCTTCTTTCTTGGACATTCCCTACGCCGAAAGTCCCATTGGACCTCTCCGGTTTGCACCCCCCGTTGTCAAGAAGTATGTGGGACATGAGGTCACCAAAGCGACCGGGTTGCCCGCTGGCTGCTTTTAGTATGTTGTTCCGAACCTTAGAGGCACTATCACAGACGGTCCCGTCACCGCTGCTTCATTTCAGCGAGGAGATTACTCCAACACAACTGAGGACTGTCTCCGACTTTCAGTGTTTGCACCCAAGAGGGTAGTTGAGGAGACGGTTTCAACAGCTTCTACGTACCACGGCTATTTACCCGTCATAATTTGGATTCACGGCGGAGGCTATAGCTTCGGAGGCATCAACATTCCTTTCCAGCTTGCCCCTAACTGGATTCAACGCAGCCAGCGACATATAATTGTCCAAGTTCAGTACCGCCTCAACCTTCTTGGTCTGCCCAATGCTGCTGGTCTGGCCAAATATGGGAAGAACCTGAACTTGTCTTTCCTTGATCAGCGTCTCGCTGTTGAGTGGGTGCGTGCCAATATCGCTCGGTTCGGCGGCGATCCAACACGCATCACTCTCTGGGGAGAAAGTGCGGGAGCGTATTCGGTGGATGGCTATCTGTTTGCTTGGCCTCAGGACCCGATTGTCAAAGGCGTCATTGCGGACTCAGGAAATGCAGTAGCCCTTGAAAGTGTTCTGTCTGACTCTAGTAATCACAACACCTTTTCCGTGGTTGCGGGCCGTCTTGGCTGTGGCGGTTTATCACCCAAGGAAGAGCTAGAGTGTATGCGCTGGGTACCCGAATCCAAGATCAAGGCCTACTTGCAAGCAGATATTGGACATGGAGGCGCTGCCGATGATGGGCTTGTGTTTGGAGCTATTGTGGCCATCTTTGCTAATTACACGGAGAGGATTGGAAAGGATGCTTCCAAGTATCCAGCTCACATTCCCATGTTAATCGGCACCAACGCCAACGAAGGGGCTGCAGTTGTTCCTTACAACTTCGAAGGGAGCAAAACGGGGACTGAACTGCCTAACGATCTTGCCGAGATAGCCCAGGGCTTCGGACTGAACCTCCAATGCACCACGTTGAAAGAAGTAAGGCTTCGATCAAAAACCGGGGCAACAACATACCAATACCTTTACGCCGGTAACTTTACCAACATCTCACCTTTGCCATGGCTAGGGGCGTACCATGTCGCTGAGCTGCCCCTGGTCTTTGGCATCTACGAAGTTGATGGGCTGTCAACTTCCTTTCAAAGACGTGTTAGCGAACAAATGCAGGACATGTATCTCCGGTTTGCTTTCGATCCAGCAAATGGACTAAGAGAGGCTGGGTGGAAACCAGCAAGAGAAGAATTGGATAGGTCTATGGTCGTTGAGTGGGGTGCAGATGGCAAGGTTGAGCGAGTGTTGAGTGCTAAGCGTCTCCGAGATGAATGTATCAAGAATGGCTTCACCGTGTAGATCTCTACGGGTTAAAGCCACTGCGGATATCTAGGTCTACATTCGGCAGTCAAGTCCGAAATGGAACAGCCTGGAGTCTTTACTTGTGCTTCTCGTGATACTGATCAGCTCATCGTCACCTTCCTAACTAGTATTCGGAAGTCTAGTTCGAGCCAGTGTGGCCTAAGTCGGTACGGAGTAGTAGAGGGTTGTGAAACAAGGGTCCAGGGGCCCCGCGATAGAGGAAAGAAAATCTTGCCAGAAGTGGCTCGATATGGCCGTCTATAGTCTCCAAGTTATTTCTCCGCTGTCGGGGGAACTGCCCATCTCAAAGCGTTTCACCGAGAACAGGGTTCTTCCACCAATAGACCGTTTCTTGCCAAGCTTTGATCCTAGTTGGGTGTCAATTGGTCTGGAGTCGAGTCTGGGCGATCGCTATAGACAATCAATTGGTTTCAACAGCCCAGGAGAGAATACGTATGACTATTGAGGAGAGTGTTGACCGTGGTGATCGTGCATCACCAAGACGTACGAGATGCTTCATGCCCATGACTATTAGTGAACATTGAGAGCTTGGATAGTTAGTCAATGACTTTCTAAGGAACCAAGTCAGGGTGCTCCTTGTATGGGCCCCCAAATGGATATTCATTAGTGGCGGTCAACATTGCTGATGGAGTGATGGCCATGCCTGCTACTGGCGCGATTCTAGGTATGCGGGAGTGTGTAGCATCAACGGAAGAACCATGACCTTAACAGGGTTGCATCCAGAAATAGGAGGCAGGGATCGCATCAACCTGACACAGGTAGTCCCGCAAGGGCCAATCGGAGCATTGAGGGTAGCTATTCCACACGAGCGGATGAAATGAAGAAATTGAAAGGGATAAGCTCAAAGGCCGGCAATGCAGTTGCAGGGGTGGGTGAACGTGTTATAAGTAGGAACGAGACCAGTGAAACAAATCGATCTCTTTGTTTCTCAGGCACGGGATACAGTTGGACCTCCACCGCTATATCAACCTTGACACGTCACGATTCATTCATATAACTCATCTTTCGCCTTCTCAGTATCACCAGTATCGACATCTCAACCCACCTAAGTGTTGGGAAAGAAAATGCGCTTCTCTATCTTGACTGTCGTTTTGGCTTACGCCTCGGCCGCCTCAGCAGCCTTGTCGTGGTCGTTGCAAAAGGCTTCCAACCCGACATCGGACCAAGCTGATGCATACGGACGAATCGAGGAGGCTATGCGTCGCGCGGTGGCACGATATGGGCGCTTCACCAAGGCCAGCAAGACCATCCGCGTCTCTTACGCCCCCGGCGTGCCTACTGCCGAAGCAAACTACAACGGAGATCTTCGCTTCGGCTCAAACCGGGCTTACATGACTGAGCGGACGGCGATGCACGAGATTGCTCACACCCTTGGTGTTGGGCAGACGGCTGCCTTTAACCAAAAGTGCGCAGCCAACAACTGGCCTAGGGCGACCCGTCTCCTTCAGTCTTGGGATGGCGCGAATGCCCGTATCAACTGCGGCGGTGGTCACTTTTGGCCTTATGGTCTCAACTATGATAACGAGTGGAGTGAGACCAACGCGAACCGACATGTTCAGATAGTTGATGCTATGCTGGCTGATGGAATGTAGGAGGACTTGGGGAGGCTGCTGTGAAGTAGGCTGAGATTGAACACGAATGAATGAATTGAATTATTTGAATACACATTATTCAACGTGATACTTGGTTGAGACAACGAGCCTGCTCTGTGTGAATGGCCTGGATAAGTCGACGATGGGAACCTTGCTCCAAACTATCCGAGGGGGATTGACCACTTCAACCCTCGTAAAGGGTTTGAGGAAGGGCTTCGACGGAGGCTAACTCAAGTATCAAAGATGAATGCGATGGCTCTTGTTCACGGCTAGAAAGTCTTGGACACTGAGTGGTAACAGAACTGAACCTATCTAGCCCGGGGCTTGAGAGCAGCTCCAGATTCCAGTTGCATCTTCGAGGCCTTGATTACTCAGTTGAGCAGTATTATTAAGCCTAAATGCAACCGGTTAGGCCGAAAAGTTGTGGAAGCAGGCAGCCATCCTCCACAAGGTTGCATCGATCTAGCACTGGCCCCCAAATTGATTTTTCATCATTACGACTGGGCGCCAAATTAACTGCCTAGCCGTCGAATCTCTCATATTCATTAAAAAATGCTTCATTATACACCCAACGGTTCTTTGTCCTTTCATAGTACACATCCCATTTGGGATACCTCTCAGTCCTCTCTCCCTCCACGATTCGGAATGGACATCCTACACGACGAGAGTGTTAATGAGCTAACCCAGTGGGAGGATCAAATCGGATGGGAACAACCCGAGACCCTCATCGAGCAACTCGTGACGGCGTGTTTCGAAATGACCAGTACTATCCGCTACCATTGATGGATGATGACCTGGGCAAGCAGCTTATATCTGCTTTTCGGGATAATTACTTGACCAAGGCGGAAGGGGTTCTGGTAGAGAGGGATGAGAGACCAAGGCCGCTCTCACATAGATTCATCAATGCCGGCGTGGAGAGGAAACGGCATAATATCGATAGTGGACTGGGACATGGGCATCTCCAGTGCAAGGGGTAAAATTACCCAATAAACTCGTCATAGATCAGGCGTCGAGTACAAATATCACGGGCTTGTCAGAACCGCAGTGGGAGGGTAATCAAACAAGCTTGCCAATTGGAGCATTGATACATTGCTATTAACATTCCATTGGACGTGAATTGTCGGAAATGGTACTTGAAATTGCATGCTAGTCTCACAGCACATGGCGCCAGTTCGTGAACACAATACATTAGCTGAAGCTGACCAAGTCAGCCTGTGTTGGAACTCATGCCCATTCAACAGATGACCATTCAAAGCCATCGTCTGAGTACTCGTCCGTCGATACGACGACATGGCATGCTTCGGAGGATGCAACGTCTGGATGGTGGTCCGAAGAGGAGATATTTGGGCCGTCTCCTGGATTCGCAGCTTTTAGACAATCTTCCAAAGAATCGATGTCGGGGAAATCTTCTAAGAAATCAATGTCCGGGAACTCGTGTGAGGATGCATCGTCTGAGCCATCTACCGCATGCGTAGCATCAGGACTAATTTGAGGCGAGCCGGATTGAGATGGGCCCTCAGATTGACTTGGCTGGTGCTCTTCGAGGTCCAGGAATAGCTCCTCTCCAAACTTTCTCCTCAGAAAGCTTGTTACTTGGTCGTTTCCTCCATCCCCCTCGGTTAGTGCTCTCGTGTCGCCCTCGTACTTAAGCCCCCTAAGACTAGTAGCCCTCGACAGGGCAACGTAGGCTTGACCCTTTTCGAACTGCTTGTCCAAGTTGACAATTGTGCGGTCCAGCGTCAACCCTTGACTCTTGTGGACGGTCATAGCCCAGCCAGCGACAAGTGGAATCTGGGTCCGGTATAGGAGAGAATAGGGATGTCTGTCTCCGATATAGTTGACAATGCAGGTGGGGAAAATAGTGCGCCTCTTGCCATTGTGGAACTGGACTCTTGGCCATACCGTCTCTTTCTGTTTCTCCACAAATCTTTCAATCTTCCGCTCTCTGAGCTCTGCATGCTCTCCTCTAAGAGCCTGCCAAGGAGGAATATCTCTATCGTGGCGTTGAGCTTTGGGGAGCTTTGCAAAGTCAAATCTCTCCCAGCCACAAATGATGCCCTGGCTTCCATTGCACAGCCCTCCTTTCAGGTCGAGGTTGATCTGTAGGATAACAAGCATGCCAGACCGTAGACAGAGGGTTGGCCTGAGTCGGTGGTGTTCCAAGGCATCCCTACATTGCTGATTAAGAGGATCCTCGTCCATGCCCTGGTTTTGTTGACAGCCGTCAAAGCATTGGTAGTAGTGTAGAGTTGTGTTTAACTCGTCGAGTTTCTTTTGATTAACCTTTGCAACCTCGTCATTTGTACACATAATTGTGGTCGCATCCTCTGTGGTATTACGATGATCCTTGAGCATCGCTATCTCATGTGGAGAAAGACCCAAGCCGAATCGACATCTTTGGAGCATTCGAATGAATAACAAGTCGTTCTGGCGATGGATCTTCCTTAGGTGCATATGGGTAAAGTTGGCTTCCTCCTAGGCAGAGCTCTGAAAGGCCCATTTGTTCACCTCTAGAAACGGGCCATCATCATTCTTGCAGTTGAACTCACCTTCATCTTGACTCTCTAGTTTCTGCCCACATTCCATGCAGAACTCGAAGGGCATCACTGGAGGAAGTTGGCAGAAGTCGCCGGTGACGATAAGCTTAACTCCCCCAAAAGGAGGGTTAGGACCCTCTCCGGAGTTGGCCTGGCGCCTTACGGCTTTCATAGTCCTGTTGATGCGCTCTAGTAGATTGCTCGAGACCATGCTGATCTCGTCGATGATGAGGACTTGGGTGTCGTTCAGACGGCGCCTAGTTTTCTTGTGCGATTTACTCATGAATTTGTCGATGAGGTCTTCATAATGAAGCATCTGATCTCGCACGCTCCATCCCATATAGGCCCATAGCGTCATGCTGTTGACTTGGAGAGCCGCTATACCGGTGGGCGCAGTAATGTCCACAACTTTGCCATCCCGTCTCAGTATTTCCACGGCGGCTTTCAAAACAGTAGATTTGCCACAGCCGGCGGAGCCCGTGAAGAAGACATTGCCTTTTTCTTTTGTAATAAGGTCGACAAGCTCTTGCTGCTCTTGGCAAAGCACTGGTCCATTGTCAAGTGACTCATCGTTATCAGGGTCGATGGGTGTATCCTCAGCCGATGGGTCGACCCGGGAATTCGCATCAGGTAAGCTGATCGGATCTGGTGCATCCTGGACTGAACCAGAGGGGATGGCGATGAAGGAGGGGCCACATGGTGGTGACCGAGGTGCGGCTTCAGGTTCGATTTCCCGCTTCCTTTTGGTGGGAGAAACGAGACCACCAGCAGTGGATTCCGTGAATGACTTGGTAGTATCATCCGAAACAGGGGAATGTATGCCCTGTGCAGGCCTTGACCGAAGGCGCTCGCGCCTGGTTTGCCGCATAGTCGT
The DNA here is from genome assembly GCA_027886205.1 of Fusarium piperis. NCBI lineage: Eukaryota > Fungi > Ascomycota > Sordariomycetes > Hypocreales > Nectriaceae > Fusarium > Fusarium piperis. The sequence goes on from RZGM01000047.1 coordinate 74,544, forward strand.
AAGAAGCGGTAGCTGAAAGCTGATCGTGTTAGTTGCGGAAATTGGCACGGACTTTACATCTAGGATCTTACCACTTAATATATCCGGATCGACTAATTGAGGGCTGCGTGTTGGTTGTGCGTGGGTTATCGACCCCTGACTTGGATGGGTAAGCAGACGTGACGAGAGATCACGTGATATGAATCCACTCAACACGCGTAATCTCACAATTTCATATTGGATCTGGCTTATCATGAAATATTCGATTTTATGCAGGCTCCAGAGCCCTGATCTATCCACCAACCCTCACCCATCAGTTCTGCCGGACAAACTGATTATTATGAGACTTAGCAAGGTGCGGCCGATCCAACACCTCGCCAGTTGAAGAGCGAATAAAGTCGGCCTCTAGTTTCTGAGCATCAACAAACCGAATCGTTGTATAACTCAAGTCGTCTGCATATGCAAATGCATTCAACGGTGTTCTATTCCTCACACTACTCAAGCCTTCAATGTTGCCCGCGCCTCTACCAACAATGTACATGGGAGCCTTTGGATAGTTCATTCCCGAAGAGTCTAGCGTTCCGTTATATACGGGATAAAAGCATTGGGAGTTGTGTACGTGCCCGAACTAGCCGAGGTCGACACCGCACTTGTAGAAAATGTTCTCGAATGCTTTCTGGCGCGATTTGCATCCGCCGTCGCCAGTTGTGTACCATGGTCGATGTCCTGCAACAACAACCCAGGGGGTGACGTCTCTATCATCGGATGAGAGATCAGCCTCGAGAAACTGAAGCCGCTGGTTTGGACTACCGAAGGGTCCGCTGTTAAGGTTGGCTAACACCCCTTGTGCGTCAGGGGCGTCGGGAAAATATGTTGCGGTGTCCATTATGACCACATGGACCACGACATACTCAAAAGAGAACCAGAAGGGTGGTTGGCGAGCTGTTTTGCCTTGTTTGCATTCGCTCTCGCAGTGTCATCCTATGACGTGGATGCAAATGATTGAGGCATCGTGAGTCCGTGGCACCTTGAACCACTTGTAAGTAAAGATCCAAACAGCGTGGTAAAGTAACTTGCTGTTCGGTCCATCTAGAGATAGACGTTGCTGAGCTGGCGTCGACAAGTCTGAGGGCATGGGCGAATAGCTGGCCTTTGCAAGAACGGCTCCTATTAGGAGTGAAAAGGTTACAATATGATTATAAGAAGCCATTTTGTAGCTCCAACTGTGTATCTACTGATTCAACTTCACTTCTCGGACTGGGCTTGTGAGTTATATACAAATAGAACTCAGCATCGTCTTGAGCAGAACGCGTGCCGTACACCCGGTTTCCTGGCTTAGTTCCGGCAACCTTCTCCATTAGGATCATTTGCCGTGCTCTTCTTCCACACTTGAACAGCTTAACTTGGGATGTGTTAGGTTGCGTGTGAAATTTAAGAGTCTCGTGCTTATTCAACGTTCAGTAATTGGTCGATCAATTCAGTCAGCGAAGCTATAAATGATCGGTCAGAGAGGGCCACCGATTCATGCTATCGTGTAGGCTTACATAGGTTTACAGGCCTTAAAGATGGGAATAGAACTGCCTTCCTTCTCTGTTTCATAAAAAAAGCTTAAAGGGATAACCGAAAGACGGCAAACATCGACAGCATTCGGCCAAAGATTTTGCATCAATGGAGAGTTTATACAGTCATCGTTGTTGATGTCAATGATGCTTCCAAGAGGAGTTGTCGGGCAAACTATCAAAGAACTCCAGTTAAATAAGGTCATGATTATAATGAGCCAAGGGCTCAATTTACGGGAAAGAGAGGACACGAAACCCTATGCCAACTAAGTGACGAGGCCAGCCAAGACATATGCCGAGTGTTCAAAACCGCTCCATCAGGTTCTTTCTCGCCGTCCACATGCGGGCACGCTTCCCGAATATGTACATGGGGATCGACAAAAGACAAACAACGACCTGAATAACGCCGATCCATATATACACCGTCTTCGGCCCGTCCTTCTCAAGCCAGTGTGAGACGAAAAGACTGAACACCAGACCATGCATGATATTCTTGGTGAAGTTGAGCGTGACTAGAGCCTCCCCGGCATATTGACGGTAACTATCGACACAAAACGTGATTGACGTTGTTGAGCCGAGGGAGCAACCAAAGGAGATGATGCCAAAGAATACCGTGGGTACAATCCAACGGCCATCCTCTTCTGCTGACCAACCGAAGCCTGTAAGCCCCATGCAGGTGGTGATGAGAATAGGGCCCGCCATGATCAGACGGAATTCTGGTTCGTAGAGGCCTCCGTTCCGTCGAGATAGGGCCCTTACCAGAATGTCACTAATTTTTCCTGCCACGCCGGTACCTAGAATAGCGCCGATGAAGGGGGAGATATATACAAGCCCAGTTTGAAGAGCCGTGAAGTTGTATCTATTGGGATCGCGATAGACTATGGCCATTGTCTCGGAAAGTACAATAAGCCACCCAATCGAGCAAGAGTATACGATGGCGGACCAGAGAACTGCTGGATAGGCCAGCAAAATAAAGGGCCTAATCATTACTTTCAACCAGTTATCATTATTGAGGCGGCCATGGAATGGCTTGAGATATTGAACAAATGGCTGAGCCGGCCGCTGGCGAAGATGCTGGGTGTAGGTATTGAGTCTGGGTGATTCAGAAACCAAGGTCTTCTCAGGATCTGCGTTTTGGCCATCGAGGCGAGCTTGACGTACTTCGGAAGGGGCAACTTCCTTGTTTGACGGGAGGCCAATGTCAGGAGATACTATAGAAAGGGGCGAGCGTGCTTGATCCCCTTCGGGTGCAGACTGATGACTGGCATGGCCAGCAATAGCATCAACATCGTGAGAGCGATCACCATGTTCTTGGCTAGGCCTAGATAATGACTCTGCGAATGCCACTTGGGGACTTATCTGCACCTGGTCTGTCGTGTTATCCCCAGCCTGTGGATGTTGGCCCAGCTGTTCGATCGGCTGTGACCCCGGCTCGCTTGTGGTGGCACTCGAGTTCCTCCTATCCTTCTCTCCGAGCAATAGCAAGCCCTGGCCCCCGTTTCTATTGTTTGAGGATGGCTCCATCTGCCTGGAAGAGAGTCGGCGAAGAAGACTTGGCTTGCGAGTAGGTTTTCGAGTTGGTGTTCGGTCCCAGAATGTCTCGGGAACAAAGAGAAACAGAAGAACAAATCCTAACGCGACAACCATGGCAACGATGCTATACCTTGTTAGCTCTATAGGATTGCAAGGTGAGGGTCATGGCCATTGACGTACTAAAAGGCCCATCGCCAACCAAATCGACCGATGATGGCGGCACCGACCAACGGTACCATGTTTTTCCCACCGAGAAGTAGAAGTGTATATATGCCAATTCGATACGCCCTCTCGTGAAGAAAAAAGATTTCGGCGATTGTTGCTGAGGGTAGACATTCAACTGGACTAATCGAAATACCCTGGAACACGCGCGCGACGAGCAAGGACGAGAAGCTAGGTGAGAAGCCGGCCCATAGGGCGGTTCCAATGAACATGATGGCTCCAGCAAGATAGATAGGGCGTTTGCCGTAGAGAATAGCTGTAGGAGACGCGATGACGGCACCGATCCCTAGACCTGTCATGCATAGACCCGTGGTCAAAGCGACCTTCTCGACCGAGACGCCGAATTCATGAGCGACATCAGTGAAACCAGCGGCAATCAGAGGCGTAATACCGCCACCGATCATGCAGTAGAAGCCCAGGGATAAAAGTGCAGCATCACGACGCCAACTGGGCCAGTTGAGGGGGTCGTTGACCGAGTCATCAGGCTGGGGGTCCAAGATTATGGTCCCGTCCTCGGTTCTCTTCTTTCTGGAGAGTGGCGTCGCTGAGGAGTCCACAGCAAACCCTGTCGGTATCGAAGAATGAGATGTTCGAGCGTGCATATTCCGTAGACCGAGGGGTTCGTTTCGGTCTTCAGCGAGTAACAAGACTGATCCTACAGGTTCTTCGTGTCAGTTACATGTCATAATAACATCCGTATGGCCAAGTAATACCTGGAACTTCAACTGTCTCACGATCATTCAAGATACCCATGCTCCATTTTGATGGACCAGTTGCCGCGTTTCCATGCCCTTGTTGACTAGACGCAGTACTGCCAAGTAGCCGGCTAGCGATGGCCCATAGCTTAGGCCTCATGGTCTCTTCGCGCGAAGGCATGATTAAAGACACAGGTCTCGCTGAATAGACGTGGAATTGGGGTGAACAGAGATCTCGTGTTAACAGCCCAGTCTAGCCCTGACAATTGAGGGAGAGCCACGAGGAAATACCGACTGGGCACGAGAGACAAGCAATGGTAGGAAGCAGGAGGTAGATGAAACTGAAAGAAGTTGGAATATATCAAAAAGATGAGTATATATGACTGGAACGTCATAATTCCCTCCACTTACCACGGTTTGTCAACCGCGGCTTCTTTCATCGTGGCAGAGGTGTGCATCCATAACCCGGACACTTGAATCGCTTGAACAGCCGAGCTCTAACAAAGGGTCAGCCGGAATTCTCAATCGGGTCTGTAATGATCGTGTGAACTACCAGATGGTTCATGGCACTCCTGAATGTTGGGAAGGACTGTCAGGTGTGAAGTCGAGATAAGACATGTGACTGGACCTCAGCCACTTGAAAATATGAGACATGTTTTACATTGGGCTTATCAATGGACTATGACACCGCTTGGGTAGTGTGTCCTGCCGAGGCAACGATGGCTATTGAATCCAGCAAACAAATCCACAGCTACGAGACACCGGGGAGTGTGTCCTCAGTGAAGGAGAATGCTTCAACGTGGGGTAAGAGAATCATGATAGGACAATATGTTGGCTTATGATTCTTCTTGTTGTTTCAAGCAAGGCGAACAACATCATGAGATCTGTCGATCTCTCGGCTGCCGCTGGACCTTGGGCCGTCAAAGAGATGCATGGGTAGACCATGTGTCCGCTAGAGAGTGCGTGATGAATTACCGAATAAGGACTTGGCAGTGAAGAGTCAATGGGCATTCATCGGCTGACTAGAGGTTGGTGTCACGCTTGGAAAATTGATATAAACATCTCCGCGGCTCCAACCCCAAAACGGAGTTGGAGCTTCCCCAGCCTCAGAACAGAGACCGATAGTACCCATTTCCCACTCTATAATCTCTAAAACTCTACGAATTATCTCTTTCATTTCTACTATACTATTGAACTTTGAACTGTTCGTTGTTTAGCTATTGAGGGCTAGAGTTTTGAGTATCTTTGACTAAAGCACCTTGCCATGACCCATAGCTAGATGCTCGGGGAGTTGATCGCCACGCTGCGCCATGTCTCTCCTCAAGTCCTTTCTTCCGAAATTGCACAGTCATGCACTCTTTACCGCCCCTTTCTGATGCTTAGCTCGCGCATCTCTCGCCATGTCACCACTCTTTCTCCCACCCCCAGTCTCTCGATGACGTAGCCCTACCCCACGAGATAGAAGCCCCGGGGAGTTGATCCCGCCTCATATGATACTTTAGCAGCCGTGATCGACTCACATCAGACCTGTTTTGGAAAGGGCTGTCACGCTGGACATGGCCGGTTGCCCGGCTGAGACCACAGTGGATGCCTGGAGTATCTGAACGAAAAGATCCGTCTCTTTTCACCATGTACGCAATAACTTTGGCAAAGAGCGCGCCTCAAAGCCTTTTTAAACATCTACTCTTTTGTTCTTTCTCTTTCGCTCGCTTGGAGTCTGACAGAAGAATTCACAACCGAGTCTGTTTACTGTTTATCATCATGGCCGACGATATCACTTCCACCAAGTCACACGAGTCGACCGAGGTTACGCCTCTTGTCCCTTCTACCCATCACCGATTGTCTTCCACCATAAACCAGAGAATTCTGCCTTTCAGACAATCCGGCAGTGAGCACCCTCCAGCTTCAGATTCCATCGGAGACCGCCTCCCCTACAATGAGTATCGCACCATAGACTGGCTTCAAGACCTTGTCAAAGATGGCGAGAGGCACTACGAGTCTCGATTGCACTCGCGAGGCGGTATCCGCGGTCGACTAGCTGAGCCGTGGGACTCCATGCAAGGTTGGATCGTAGCATTCACGATTGGACTTGTCACAGCAGGAGTTGCAGCGATTGTCGATGTCAGCGTCGAGACTGTAGCGGATTGGAAGGAAGGATATTGCACCAAGAACCTGCGCTTGAATCGTCGAGCATGCTGTTCACCTGACCAAGATTGCCATGTCTGGAAACCTTGGTCCGACAGCTTTGGTTCGTCCTACGCCATCTATGTTGTCCTATCCTTGGCATTTGGCATCGTTGCCGCAAGTATCACCATGACGACCAAGTCGAACTTGACCGCAGTCAGCGACCAAGACAAGACAGCCTCCGGCACCAAACAGTCCACTCCCGGCAAGACCTTGTATCTGGCCTCGGGAAGTGGAATCCCGGAGATCAAGACCGTTCTCTGTGGTTTCGTTATCCCGCACTTGTTCGACCTCAAGGTTCTCCTAGTCAAAGCGGTCGGAGCTGTGTTTGCCGTGGCGACAGGCATGTGCTTAGGCAAGGAAGGGCCATTTGTCCACATCTCGGCGTGTGTGGGATACCTGGTAACAATGAGAGTACCCAAGTATGCAGTCAACCAGCGACAACTGAGAGAGATGCTCAGCGTGGCTTGTTCTGCGGGTTTGTCCGTTGCCTTCGGTGCTCCTATAGGAGGTGTCTTGTTCAGTTACGAAGAGATCAGCACCTACTTTCCTCGCCGAGTTCTATGGCGATCTTGTCTCTGCTCGGTCGTCGCTGCTGCAGTGCTCAAGGAGCTCAACCCTGCGGGTACTGGCAAACTTGTCCTGTTCGAGACCAACTACGGTGTCAACTATGACCTGGTTCATTATGTCATCTTCATCTTGCTTGGTGTTTGCGGTGGCCTATTCGGTGGAGTTTTTTGTCGAACAAACTTCCTATGGTCCAAGTCATTTCGACAACTCCCTCTCATCAAGGGCAACCCGGTTCTTGAGGTGGCCGTGGTTGCTTTGATCACGGCCTTGGTCCAATATCCCAATCGTCTTATCCGAGACACGGGAGATATCGTTATGCAGCGCCTTCTAGTTGACTGCAACAACATTGAAGAGAACTGGATCTGCCAACAAGAGGCCAAGCTTACAGGGAAGGGGGCTTACTATGCATGGCTCATCTCGGGAACCTTTGTCAAGCTGCTATTGACAACCATTACGTTCGGCTGCAAAGTTCCATCCGGTATCATCATCCCGGCAATGGATGCCGGAGCCTTATTCGGCCGTATGGTTGGCCAGGTTGTTCCAAACATCTCCCCAGGCATCTTTGCCATGGTCGGTTCAGCGGCCTTCCTTGCTGGAGTCAGCAGAATGACAGCCAGTCTCGCAGTCATCATGTTTGAATTGACTGGCGAGGTAAACTTCATCCCACCATTCATGATTGCCATTCTCACGGCGAAATGGGTTGCTGATTCCATCAGCGCTGATGGAGTGTATGATCTTGCGCAACACATACAGGCCCATCCTTTCCTAGACTCTGAGCCAGCCATGACGAAAGTGAGGAACTTGAGAGATCAAGAGGGAACTGCCACAATGGAGCTCCTGGTTCCGCCTGCGAGAACCATGCAAGACATGACAGTGCGCATTGGCCCTGACTATCGAGTCAGTGCATCCACCTTTCAGGACAAAGTCAGCAAACTTAAAGCCCGAGGGCTTGCCGATGGCGGGCTGGTGTTTGTGAATGCCCATGGCCTATGTTATGGGTGTGTTTCACAGCCCGAGCTGGAACATGCCTTGCACATCATGGACCAAGTGGATGGCTGGGGCGAGGTTCACGAGACAAGTCTTCTAGATGGAACCTTGTCAGCTTACATAGACAAGACGCCGCTGCTTGTGTCGGCCAATGCACCTCTCGAGCATGCAGTGGAGCTGTTTGGCAAACTCGGTGTGAGATGCTTGGTTGTCATTGAGGAACATACGGCCAAGGTTGTGGGAGTAGTCCACAAGAAGCGACTCTTGAGCTTTCTGGAGAGCTTAAAGTAGCATAGCAAAATAATATCTTAATACGACTCCAAAAGGGGACATCAGCCACAACACCAAAGGACACAGTTATGATACATGGCAACATTCAAGCCCAATTTCTTCAAAAACCGTACCAGCAGTCACAATCTACTGACCATATTCTCTCACCAATTATCAAAACGTCGGCTTCGGTCTCCGGCGCCGAACACCCCCTCTCTTCCATAGGGATGTGGGGATGGAAGATCGGCACCCCAACGTCACCAGGGCAAAAAGGTGCGGGGAATATCTCGGTTACATTGCGAGGAAAGATTTTGTCTCGGTTCGTTTTCCTCCTTTTTCCTTGCCTATTCTAATTCCTTTCATCTTTCATCGAGGGCTCGTCAGTTGAGTTATCATAATGCATTCCGCACCCAACATCGACACTCGCGTCGATATAGCTGATGACCTAGCAGCTGCCGAAAAGGTGACGCCAAGCTCTTGGACAAGCTAGCCAAGCCAAGCTATCCAGCTAACTTCCGCTTTAGCATGGCTCCGATGGCGGCCAAGAGAACGCCACCGCCATCGACCCGAGGCCGCAGAGCTTGCTTCTGCGCAAGCAAGATGCACGTATCATCCCCTTGGCAGCGGGCGTATACTTGCTCTGCTATCTCGACCGTTCCAACATTGGCAATGCCAAGGTTCTGAACTCGTCGACCAAGCATGACCTTCTCTCCGAAACCGGCATGTCCAACTTGGACTACACTATCGCCCTCATGGTGTTTCTGATTGCCTATGCGGTCTTCGAGGTGCCATCTAACTACTTCCTCAAGCGCGTGAAGCCAAGCCGATGGATCTCGTTTCTCATGTTCTCTTGGGGCACCATTACTATGTGTCTTGGCGCAGCCCACAACTACGGCTCTGTCACGGCGTTGCGGTTTTTGCTGGGCGTTTTTGAGGCAGGCAAGTATTACTCTGGTTCCATCTCTTCTTGAATCTAACAATTTCACCCAGGTTTGTTCCCAGGCTTGGTCTATTACCTAACCTTCTGGTACCGCCCTGAAGAAAGGTCCCTTCGTGTTGCGACAATTCTTGCTTCAGCAACACTTGCTGGTGCATTTGGTGGTGCCATCGCGTATGGTGTTGGCCATATGAACCAAGTCAGCGGTTTGTCTGGTTGGCGATGGTTGTTTATCCTCGAAGGAGCTCCCTCAGTAGTGTCAGCGGCATTGGTGTGGTTTTGCCTCCCTGACTATCCTGAGACAGCGAAGTGGCTTTCCATGGAGGAAAAGGATCTTGCAGCTGCCAGGTTGGCTGAACAAGGCTCCCACGGAAGCAGTAAATCCATGACCTGGGAAGATGCCAAGTCGACACTTCTGGAATGGAGACTATGGTGTCATTACTTGGTGGGTGCTCTTCATCTGGCTGGCATCACGTTGTGACTAATTCGCCCAATTATAGATCTATTTTGGCATTTCCGCTCCATTCTCAAGTCTGTCTTTGTTTACACCATCAATTACTGCTGGCCTTGGGGTAAGTTGTCCGTCGCCTCACGTTGAAAGCAAGTTGACCAATTTCAGTTCGCAGACTTGAGAGCTCAGCTGATGACTGTGCCTCCTTACGCAGCGGCATACGTAGTGACACTTCTAGTGTCTTGGTCAGCTGATAGATATAACGCGTTCGTGGTCACATCTGGCATTTATTTTGTGACGGAAGCTGACTTTCCTAGCCGCGCCCTCCATTCTGCTGCATTCTCTCTTATAGGAGCTGTGGGCTTCATCGCGTCTGCAGCTTTGCCGGCTCATTCATATAGTGCAAGTACAAACCTATTCTATGTAGCAGGAAACAATGTACTGACCTCCTCCAGCCTCGTTATGGCTGTCTCATCGTTGCAGCTTGCGGATCATTCGCCTGTATTCCTCCTCTCCTTGGCTGGCTTTCATCCAACCTGCAATCCACCGCAGCCATCGGCTTGGCGATTGCCTTGAACATCTCTATGGGAGCCCCTGGCCAGATTGTAGGAGTCTGGATTTATAAGGCTGATGAGGCTAAAGGGGGATATCCGACCGGCCATTGGACTAATGCTGGGTTACTCTTGTTTGTTTCCGCGGGTTGTATCGGAATGCACTTCTACTACGTATGGAGGAACAAACGTGCGGGCGTCGGTGACTCAATCTTCAAATACTAGAGTTTATAACACCTAGGGTATCTTGCAGATAGATGGGTCTATCCACCTCATGCCACATAGTAGAGCGATAGGTGGCTTTAAACTGCGTCAGGTAGCCAGATATGATTCGGCTAGTCACTATATATATTGTTTAGCAACTACTATCAGCATAAATAGGCTTTATAATTGGGGTTGGTGTCCCGGTTGGTGCGGTCATCCTTCTCATCTTCAAAGGCCCTCGTGACAACCAAGAGCACACAATCGACTCCCGTAGACGAAAACATCCTTCCCTTATGTGTAATATCCTATTTCAAACTTTGCCTCATGGCATGTGAGAGGTGGTTGGGCTTATGCTCGTATAGCGCCCGCCGGAATCTATCTCAACACTTTAATATGGTGTGTTGACGCTTCTCAGCTATACAGCCTTGTCTTGTATCAAAAGATTATTGCAAGAATTCTACTCTAGTATATCAAATTCGCTAATATTCATTCTATCATGTAATCACTGTGACTTTTGTGTTATCCGGCAAGCCCGAGTATATCATTCACCAGCTGGGCAACCTTCATTGTGCTCAGCTCGCAGCCAAGAGAACCCCGTGGAACTTTCTCCATCAGTGGTTGGACAGCAATGGTAACCTTCAGCCGCTCCACCTCTTGGCCGGCATATCTTACTAAAAGTCGCAGATGACGCGTGTCCAAAGGCCATGCCAAGGCCACAATCAGCTCAATCACCAGACACACAAACATGCAAATTGTCTCCCCAACAGCAGCTCACGGCGCTCCGGCATCACCGAGGTTCCCTGCCCCATCTCCGCCATCTGACCCCTGCGCCCAGCGCCGAGCCACAGCTGATATTGACCCGATGCCGACGGATCCGGCCGCTAAGTCGTAGCAAAGTGCCGAAATCCGTGACAGTTGTGTCAAACTAAGCTCTTGGACGGGAGCTGCGCCACCTTGACATGAAAGAAGGATGATATCAGCCGAGATTGATACCAAGACACAAGACGTGCCAGCGCCAAGCTCAAGGTGGCTTTTGGTGGTCAGCTCGTGCTCAACCTTGATGACGACACCAGGTGCTGGAATATTAAATGGGAAACTGACCCCTCATCTGTTCAATTTGGTCCCCATAACCTTTTGTTTCGTTATTTCCAATCTCCCTAGATCAGTCACACGGTCCAAACAATTTCAGACATGTCAGCCCAGGACTACTACAGCGGTGGAGGTGGAGGACAGCAAGGAGGCTACGGTCAACAAGGCTACAACCAAGACGGTTATGGTCAGCAAGGTTCTGGTCGACAGGACTATGGCCAGCAGCAGGGCTACGGCCAACAACAAGGCTATCCCCAACAAGTGAGTTTTAAACCCGCGACCCCCGAGACATCAAGCAGCATGCTAACAACTTCACAGCAACAGTACTCACAGGGCTCTGGCAATGGCGGCCCTCAGCAGTCTGAGTATGACAACCGAGGACAACCCTACAACCAACAACAGGGTGGTCCTTACGGAGGCTCCTCGGCATACCCTGGTGGCGACCAGGGCCAGCCTGGACCTGACGGAGAACGAGGACTCGGTGCAACCCTTGTTGGAGGTGGTGCAGCTGGCTGGGCCGCCCATAAGGCTGGAGGTGGCCTCCTAAGCAGCCTCGCTGGTGCCGCCGCTGGCGCAATTGGCGCAAACCTTATCGAGCACAAGTTCAAGAAGCACAAGAAGGACAAGAAGAACCACAGGGATGGACGCCCTCGAAACTACTCTGGCGACTCAACAAGCAGCAGCGATTCTGACTCGGATGACGATCGACGTCGTCGCCGTCGCAATGACGACCTTGCTTACGGTGATCGCGGCTACGATAATGATCGTCGCCGTCGTGAGGAAGAGAATTTGCGTTATGGAGATTCTCGGCGGGATGACTACGATCGACGTGACGACGGTGGCTATGGCGGCCATCATCATGGCCAATCAAACTACGGTGGCTCTCGGTGGTGATGAATTCCGGTTCTATCAGTTTTAGCAGTTCATGAAGACTTTGTTTATTAGATTGTCATAAAGCTCATGGTAGTGAAAACATCCGTATTCGATTCAGTCAGTCTTCCAACATATCTTGAAACGTGAGAAGCATACGTCGTCTTTCTCACCACTTGAACAAAACTACAATTGACACAATATCCAGTGAGCTATTTGCAGCTTGACTCTGCTGTTTGTAAAAATGCGCGAATTTGGCCTCTTTGTCAGGGTCATCTGAGGACGGGAGTAGCAGGCTAAGTGCAGAGAAAAATGACTCTCTTGCTATGTAGATATGTCTAGGGATGGATAAGATAATAGATGGTCTTGAGGTTCTGTACTATACTTCCTCAGCCCTATAGCTCTGTCAACTTATTCAACCAGGGTTCGAGCGTTTTATTACCCCAACCCGTCAGGTGTGTTCACCACCTAGAGCACCCTAGTGGATCGATGAGTTGCAACAATATCGATTAGAAAGATAGCAATAAAATAGACGGAGTATGTTTCGCGGTTTTTATTATATTGGGTTTTAATTCTGCCATATATCAGCACCCACATCTCTTGCTGTTGTCGGTGATGGCCTCTTGGAGTTGTGATTGACAAGAAAAAAGAGAGCAGGTTCATGACAAAATTGAATTCATATTTATTTCATTTCTATACCTCTCTACTAAGAGACTAATTAAGATTCACTAGCCCTATGTCTCAGAAGACATTTTGATCTCCTAGACCAGGATTCCATTCCTTGTCTAGGCATTGATAAAGTCATGATGGGCCAGTTCATAAACGAAGCCAGTGGTGACCTTGACATGCTGGGCAATGTGGCCAAAATCGACATGGGCAATGGTATCGTTGGGCGTATGGATGTGGGGGTTGTGATTTCCGAAAGGAGTCTCAAAGAGGAATGACGAAGGGAATCCGTTGCGGGTGGCCGAGGCGTGGTCTGAGCAGGCATAACCACACTGCGACTCCTCGTACGGAATGTCGGCGTACTCGTCAATCAGAACCTTGAGGAAGTCGTTCTGGCCGGCGTCTGTGTTGTCAGTGATGAGCCCAAAGCGCTCAACGCCGTCACGGCCCTTGTAGCCAACCATGTCCTGGTTAAGCATGGCCTCGACCTGGATTCCAAGGCGAGAGTATGTGTTGAAGATATCCTGGGAACCAAGCAGGCCAGTCTCCTCAGCCGAGTACCAGTGAAACTCGACGGTGTTTTCATGGTCACCCTTGGCAATTCGGGGATCCTTGAGGAAAGCGTCCAAGACGTTGAGAAGCATGATGGAAGCCGAACCATTGTCATCAGAGCCAGGAGCTCGACCAGCACCACGGTCGTTGGAAATGACAGAGTCAAGGTGGGAGCCGGTGATGATGGTCTTGAGGCGGACTTTTCCAGGGATGGAGACGACGATGGATGGTTGTGACCAAGCTTGATGCTGAATCAAGCGAACGGTGGCCAGAGGGTGCTTCTTAATCACCTTCTTGACCTCCTTGTGAAGCCATTCAGCAGCCTCAACCCCATATTTCGAGTTGAAATAACGGTTATGGAAGGAAGAGAACTTCTTCAGTTGCTTCTCAACCTTCTTGAGGTCCACATTCTTGATGATCTTCTCAACATTGGACTTGTGTTGAGCCTTGCTAGGATAGGAAGCAGTTGTTGCAAGGAGCCGAGCCGCTGACGCAGGCTGATGATCCTTCCACTCGGTGATATCAAAGAAGTGGATGTGATCCTGATACTATTAGCCACTGGCAGTTCTCATGCGGCTTAGATTGAACTTTGTGACCTACATCGATCATCTGGAACTTCTCATCTTCAGTAACCTCGACCGTCTCGCCAGGAGCGATTTCAAGCGTGAAGAGCTTTTCCGCACGCTGCTCAATGGGTGCCCTTGGGACGGCGGCAGAGACAGAGGCGGCCAGTGCCACAACGAGGGGGACGGTGTAACGCATTGTGAGTAGTACTCACAACCCCGATTGATCGGATGAGAAGCAGTAAGAATGCAGGGGATCCAGGTCAGGAAAGACTGTGCGGGGAATTGATCGACGTCTGATGGATAGGAGTGAAAAAAAGACAAGCAAGTGATCGAGAGGGGACAGCTTGATATAGCTGCGAGATCAAGGGCACCTCTTCGCAAGGTCCGGTCGTCCAGGGCCCAGTTCCAGTTACACCGATAACTCGTCATACCGCAACAAACATCCTCGTTGGTCATTCTAGCCGTTGCTGCATAGTTCAGAGACTTTGAGAAAGATTTACTGGTCTTCGCGAACGCCAAGCTTCTCGGTGCTACCGTGCTACTCCGCATGGGGCAGCTCAAGAGCTTCACGCCTCACCAGCCGCGAGCCGAGTCTAGGCACTTCTGCTCCTTCAGAGTCAGCAACGAGGGGTAAGATAAACAATGGCATGCAAGGGATCCTAGGACATCAGCTAATTCTGTGGCTGGCAGGCCTTTGCTTTGCTTACGGGGATACTGGGATTCTATTAGTGGAGTCATGAGCAAGGAGCTTTATCTCTCAGTCTTTCAGTGTGGTTTAGGCGTGTCTGGTATGTTCCTAGTCAGCCTGTCCTAGCGTAGTACACTTGTCACAAACAATTGTGCTCTACACCAGCCACCGTGGAACTCAGCAAATGACAATCAACTTGTTTGTCCTCCTTTCTTCCCAAGGATCCAAGAGAGGGGTAAGACTTTGGCGTGAAAGCGCCCAGACCCTGACAAAGGCCAGTCTCGGGGCCAATCCCTGTTTAGGCAGGTCAACAGACACGCCCGGAGACGATGATCCTAGTTCCAAAAGATCCAGGAGTGAATGCGGGGAACGGAAGCGGAATTCTTAATAAGCTTAAATCAACCAGGATCCTCAAATCCATGACGGTCATCACACGCCATTCTCGTATTGGTCACCGTTATCTACCGTTATGACTCTCTAGCCTGTATCCGTCAATTAAGGAAGCACCTCCCTTCTACAACAGAGCTGTGGTATCAATGAAGCTGGGGACTTCTTTGTCTTTCTTTTTTTGTTTGGCGTATCTCAAAGGATGGAGCAAGCCCGACTCGTGTTGCGAGTGTCAATACAGCGTTTTGTTTTTGTTTCTGTTTTATGTTTCTCTAAAAGGCTACTCATCAGCATTTGGCGAGAAATCCTAACCGGTTCTCATCTAATCCAATGCGATTACATAGTACACAAAGAATTACGTTGTAGGCATCTTATTACACGACATTGACTTTGCGCTAAGAGGACACTGCCGGGCCAGGCCTTGGCTAAGGCTGAAAGAAACAACATGAGCGACGCACGAGCAATCGAGCTCCAATCGGGAACACAAAGTCTTTCCAACTGGTTTCATATTTCCATGGTACACAGTTTCTCGACACATCTTGAATCAGCACATCGTGGTGCCTCACTGAGCTATGCCCCCGACATGGGACGTCTTTGTGACTCCAAACGACATAATTCGGTGAGATGGCCGAGTTGGTTATGGCGTCAGGTTAAGGTCACCTTAACAACCTAAGATTCCTGATGGAGCAATCCTCCTGGGTT
The DNA here is from genome assembly GCA_027886205.1 of Fusarium piperis. Lineage (NCBI taxonomy): Eukaryota > Fungi > Ascomycota > Sordariomycetes > Hypocreales > Nectriaceae > Fusarium > Fusarium piperis. The sequence goes on from RZGM01000047.1 coordinate 90,206, forward strand.
CGAGTCCCAGTCTCATCAGAGTGTTTAATTTTTGCCTTTTTCTAGGTGTTTTCTTTTTTTCTTCTCGTTATTCTCTTTTGCTAGTAAGGTTTGACCACGCTAATTATTCGTGCAGGCTCAAATGAAAAGATGACAGTGTTGAAACCCAAGTGAACAATGCCCACGTCTATCAAAAGGCCTTGTCCCACGAACAATCCACAAGAGAACACTTTAATGCGGCAGGCAATAGCCACTTTGTTTGAACAAGGCACTGAACATTAAAACAGCTTCACCAACAACAAGACCAAGAACATGTTTGAACATAAAAGGGATTGGGAATGCTACCAGAAACCAGGCCACTCAACAACTTACCTTGTACAGGTGCGAATCAGTAAAATGAACATCTCCCCTATCTTTTTCATCCCAGTCTGTCTAGTGGCAGATTCCCTCTTTTCTCTAGCTTGGTTCAGCTTATTCGCAGCAGATCCCCTCGTAACGTCTCACATCACAAATGGCACCTGGGTTCGCCCGACTGTGCCCCAGGCTGGCCCCTGGACAGTGATTCTAGACGAAGTGCAATCGCAGCTCGACAATATCGTACATGATATCCCAGACTACACCACATCGAGGACCATTCTATCAATGGTTATCCCGGTAAACGAAACCATCACCTTTCATGAAGCCGACCGAAGTCTAAGCATCGTCCGTCAAGAGAATCTAAATCCGGCTGGGCCGAAGATCCCCATTACCAAGCTTTTCCAAGATATGAGGGATGAACCCTCAAAAAGACTTTTTAATCAAACGTTCTGGCAATGGATTACGTTCAACTCAGGACGCAATCAGCTGGTCAAACACGGTAGAGTTCTCCTGGAAATCCTTGAAGAAGCTCACAAATCTCGACAAGGCGTTATGGACGTCGTTAGGAGAACGCACTAGGATAGCCTAGATGGCCTCACCCATCAAATCTGCCGTATCTCGGAGGAGCTTGGAAAGCACGCACGGAGAGCAAGAATCTTTGGGTGGCCTTTCCACATGAACCTACAAGAAGCTCATGTTGCAACTAGTGGTGTGTGCAATCAAGCTCTATCTGTTGGAGAGGACTTAAAGGCGATGCTTGACAGAGTAGGTATTGAGATGCAAGCCATCAGGTCTTTGATGCGCCAAGTCGAGGCGGTAATTACAGACCTGCAGAAGAAGGAGCCCTTGCCAGAGAAAAGAATGGACCTTTACGAAGCCGAATATTTTTCGATTGGCGAGTCCGCGATTGAGCTTGTCCAGGTCGGCTGGCTGGAGTTGTAGGTATTATATATATCTTTGATTGATTTATCGTCGGATTAATGAATAGTTTCTTCTTGCTTTCCTAATTTTGCCTTCCTCTATGGCACCTGGGCGCCTAATTATCCCTTGTGTCCTATTGAGAAAAAAGGCTAGAATTCTTAACAGTAGCCATCCACCTTGCTAGATTTATAAGTCATTGACATTAGCATATTAAAAAACAACACAGTTACCGACACTTACCGGCTGTCGTACGAGAAATATAGCCCCAATTTGGTACCTCATCTGGTATTGGGGGCCCCTACTTTTGGGTGGCCTAATGGCTTAATTTTGCTGTACAACACCGGCGTTGAAATACGATGCTGAAAACACCAGAAATGGTCTAGATAATGAGCATCTTATCCCATCCCGTCGGTCTACAGGGTAGACCAATGGCCTTGAGCCGGGGCTCGGGGTCAGCCTGGATGACTGCAATGCAATATTGAATGCATTTCCAGGAGGGTATATAATACAAAAATAAACTTAATCACTAGAATTGTGATTCGTATTGAGCAATTAATAACATCGAATTTGTCGTCCAACAACAAAAAGTAAACATAATTAGAGATACTAAGACAGCGATGTTGAGCCGGACATGGATTTCTTCCAATTTTAGGTGGAACGGCGGCCCCACTGCGCAATAGTACGTACCTCGATTATGCAGCACAATGCAACCTCGAATTGTTATACAAATATGTGACAGGAAATCGGTCGAATTTGCATAAATGCATAAAAAGTAGTGCAACCAAGCCCATAATAGCACGTGAAGTGGCCCGTCGCCGCTTCAACGCGCAGATAGCTTAAGCCCGCGTGTGGCCTACCCCTACCGAGGTCCTGTTGATTGAGCGGTGTCGAGTGCACAGCGAAACTAACCCAAGGGCTCATTTGCAAAGCCTCCAATTCGACAGCAGTCTCGGTTTTCTTGTGACTTCAGAAGGCTTACTCTACTCGCTAGTCCATGCACTTTGAGACGCTCTGATCTAGCTTTGCCTGGTTGAGATGCGTCCCTGTTATCGCTTGTCGAGTCGTGAGATAATACCACGGCCATGTTCCGTATTACAACGACTCATATTTAACGAGTGACATTGTTTCTTCAAGGCTGGACAGACTCCGATCGAACCTCTTAGCTTCTATTATTAATTGTTCGAATTATTAATTACCCCGCCTTTGCCTCTCGCATCACGAAATAAAAGCAAAAGGCATCATCCCTCTTCTCACAAACACTACAACTTGACATCTACAAACAAATTACTTTATACTCAACATGAGTGGAAATTCTCAGTCAGAAATAAACTCCCTTGCGCTTCAGCGCATTCCCGATTCTTTGGTCTGCCAATCTGCCCTCGCCCTGGCCCGCACAGCGTTGCCTCAGCCCATCTTGAACCACTCCTTGCGCGTCTACCTGTTGTCGCTATGGCTGGCCGAAAAAGAGCAGTCGAGTTTTGCTTCCGACCCTCAACTGCCCCGCCTCTTTGTTGCGGCCATCCATCACGACATGGGTGCTAGCGAATTATACAACGGTTCACAGCGGTTTGAGCTTTGTTCTGCCGACTGCGCAAAGGCTCATCTCCTCAAGCACGACTACTCGGAAGCGGAATCCCATCAGGTGTGGACTGCCATTGCTGTGCATACATCCCCAGGTATAGCAGAGCGTATCGATCCGCTATCCAGACTCATCCGGCTCGGCGTGATAATGGACTTTGGGTCTCAAGAGTTCAGGGCAAGAATGGGAGTGGCTGAATATTGCAAAGAAATCGAGAAGCTTTTGCCAAGGTTGGAAGCGGAAAAGAGCCTGGGAGATGCTGTGGTGAAACAGGCCAAGAAGATCCCACATGTGGATAGCCTCACCTGGCTTAAAGACGAAAAGTTCCCGTCGGCAAGTTGGCCTGGTATTTTGCTGAGGGCACACGCCGAGAATCCAGATCACGCAGGTGTAAATCCTGCTTTCTGAGATGGGCCAAGCAGTTCGAGAGTGACCGAGGCAATGATCCAAGGTCAGGGGAATTGAAGATCCCGACAATTAGACGGCATGCACCGGAACACACGATGTAGATTATAGCTTGTGCTAGTAATAAGGGGCCTATTTGAGCATCTCAACGATGACCTACAAGAGACACATTAAGAGGCTTTCCCCCACGAACTGCCCTCCATCTGTTGGAAGATTCGACGAGTTCGTCACAGCCCACGACGGCCCAAGCCCATTTGATGAAGAATTCGGGAGAAATCTCCCAGCTTTCTTGTGAGTATGGCTCCCCCCAGAGTATGAGACCATTCCCAATAACATCTGTTTCTTTGATACGGGACTCTCCTCGTGCGGCGGCTACCGGCGCATAGGTCAAATATCCTACGAGATCTGACAGAAATTGTGCGTGATCGAACAAGTTTTGTCGGCGTAGGAGGTTATCTCTGACCTTGGGGAAGGGAAGTGCATCGATCCAGGTAGGATGCGGGAGGTTCATCTGAAGCTGCGTTGGCTGAAGTGAGGGTGGCATGGCTTGGTGGCCTCTAAAGACAGATATCTCGCAATCGGATGTTATGTGACGGGGCAACGTATCGCCCATGGTGCAGATGAAGCTCCCCACAAGTCTTAGCAAGCCTTTGTTAGACATGATTCCTCTGCATACATTGTGGCCTATGAGAGGCAAAAGAATGTGATCGATAGGTAGAGAGATGCGCCGAAAACTGGTCGAATTGGCAGCAGAGACTTGGCCGAGAACCTGGTGGATGTTTGGGGCTTGTGAGACTAATGGTTGCCCATCGCCATGATCTGCAATGGACTTATTTGTAGCATGGTCTCTCGAACTCGGGGCCGATGCCCGCAGGCTTGGCTCTGGAAGAGCTGGGCATTCATCAAGTCGCCAGCGGTTAATCTGGTAAAGACCCCTCTGGCGATGGGTGCCGTTTTGATCCCTGAGACGTTGTCCTGTTATCATATCAGACGAGATGATCACTCCTAAGCCTTCGGACGTGGTCTTACTACGTGCTCTCTGACTGATCCGATTCTGGAGCCTCTTGCGCTCCTTTCTTTCGTCAGCGGTGTGCTGGCTAGTAGCGGCCATCTTCGTGGGTATTGCGGAGTAAGAAGATGGATAAATGTAGAAGAAACGGGTTATTCTTCGAGAGGAGTCAATTTAAAAACGGCAATTTTGTCACTCTCCCAAGTCAATATCGTAATCCATGGAGGGACTTACTGGTTATGATCTCGGACCTAAACCCCAAGTGTCATCCTGCAACAAGTCCGGACATTGACCTAAAATCCGACGCTATGCCAAAGGAGGAAATGTGGTCAGTCGTCAGAGCTTCTGTTTCGCCGACTGAGAGTGAATGGGCCAATGACGGGCAAGAGATGCGGCTTTTCGATATGGCCCAAGAATGTCAATTGAAGATGGAACGAGAGATGATGTTTTGGCTACTGAGTATTAAGTTGGCGGACTCCGGAGATAGGGAGGCTTCGGTAGAGCTGTCGAGTCGGCAAGCCGAGATTATAAGGGAGCTTAATATGCCCTTAAAACCCCAGATGTTCAGTACAAATTCCAAGCCAATTCACCCAGTCTTCTTCCGTAGTTACTCATGAACACCTTAATTAACTATACATAATGTCTTAATACGTAGATATTGTGTTCTTTGTTATTGTTGAAGCCCGGCCCCTGATAGGATAACCGCGTGAAAAACACATAGTCTCGATACGCAGCGGCTCACGCCAATCCTTAGGGACCTGGAGATGCGTGATTAACCGCATTGCAAAATATTAAAGATGAAGGCATGAAAGGGAAGTTAAATGGCAAAGTCATCATTATCACTGGAACCTCATCTGGAATCAGCATTGAGACAGTCCGTGCTCTTTCGACCACCAGGGCAAAATTCTTCCTTCTAGCTCGCAATTAAGACTGCTTGGGAGGGTATCTTTAACCGTGAGCACATGGAACTAGTCGAAATAGACCAATGCTCGGTCGGAAGCATTCATGCCGCAGCGAACTAGATCCTGACTACGGTGGACAAGATCAATATCCTAATCAACAACGCTGGAGTCATGGCGGTTCAACACCTTGAGTTTACCAAGGACGGACACGAGATTTAGTTCGGAAGTAACCATTTGTCCCACTTTCTCTTCTTTGAACTCTTGAAGCCCGGGCTGCTCACTGCCACCACACCCGAGTTTGAGTCTCGCATTGTCATTCTTTCATCTACTGCGCATTTGCTCAACAGTTTCAATGATTCCGACAACTACAACTACCAAAAGGGCAAGTACAGCCCATGGGGAGCCTACGCCCAGCCCAAAACTGCCGACCTCTACATGGCCAACGAGCTCGAACGACGATACGGGCCTCAGGGACTTCATGCGATAAGCGTGCACCCTGGTGGGATCATGACTGGTCTTTAACAGCACCTTCCCGATAGCGAGGTGGAGGCGTTCAAGGGTTATGGAAAGCTAATGAAGTATCTCAAAAGCCCCGAGCAGGGTGCGGCCACAACTGTCTGGGCTGCAGTTGGAAAGGATTAGAGGGCAAGTGCGACAGGCGTTTGGAGAACTGCACAGAAGCAGAGCATCCAAAGATGAGAAGCCCGATTAGTTCCGGGTATTTCGAGGATACCCACGATCCTGAGAAGGAAGACCATCTTTGGGGGGATTCGCTGAGGCTTGTGGGGCTAGCTTGAACTGTGCACAATATTTGGAGTCTAGAAGGTATATTCGCTGAGACATTCCAATTTCTACACCGATGCTTCACCAAGTATGTTGATGAACAGTGAGAAAGTCGTGACCATTTCGATGCTTGATGCTTTTGACGCCTTACAGGATCACCTCAAGTACTTTATCAGAGTAACCAATCATGATCTAAGTTGCCATGTGTGTGCTGCAATCCTGTTGCCATGGCCTAGCTATGGCTAGGGAGAAGAAATTTGCGTCAAGGATTCTTCGGTATGCTGTCAACTAGACCTGCAGATCGACCGGTCTGGACGCGAGAACTTGAGTCCCCTTGCCTTAAAAGAGTTTAATGTGGCATTGAATATTCAGCCAAAGACCAGGTCAAGTTCAGCCAAGGCGAAATAGACTTAATAGTATGCCGTTTTCGGGTTATTCCGCAGGCTGTGGGCACTGGCTTTTAAGCCTATTCCGCCTTGCCGCTCGCTACCCCTTGTCTCATCGGTGCGGAGAGTCTCCTCGGGCTTGATGGCAACAGCCACAGCTGAACAGAATTGACCTATGCGGGGAGTCTGCTGACAGTCATGTGCCGAATCATGGCGCCTGTGCTGGGCGGGCTTAAGCCACAACAACAAAATGAGGGGAATATTGCCTGTTAATAATTGGATATCAACATTGGTCGTTCTTGGCATTACGTGTGTGTATCATGAGAGAAGAGACACATTTCAAAGTGCAGCGAGTGGCGTAGTTGACTACAAGGGTGAAAATAATACAAAAGACACTGGCGGGATATGCTGAATGCGCCGACAGGGTGGCCGCTCTGTTTCGCCAAACGACACCCGGGCGGTTTTTCTTGATCGTTATATACATTTACCATGACTCTGGGAAGTCCTTCAACGCCTGCAAAGCTGGGGATCTGGACAGACTACTCCAGAGATGCCATCTCGTCAACGACGTTGACGCTCAGCAACAGAGATGCCGCTGTACTATTGGCTTTTCTCGCGACCCTTGTCGCCATCACCGGAGTTCGAAGTTGGAGAATTAGCCGATTTGCCATGTACATGGCCTTTGTCCCTATCATCGAAGCCGGAGTCCCGGACCAAGGAATCTCAGACCAACTGCTCCCGCAACAAGTCATCCTCCGCAACTCGGAAACTGCTACTGGAGCCGCAGTTGGCCTACTGAGCTACATTTATCTTGGCAAGGAATCCAAGACTGATGGGACTCGGCAGAGGCTAAAGGGAACTTTGCTCAGCGTGGCAGCACTGGGGCACTGGGCCGCCTTTATCGTCCTCTCGATCCTCACTTCCCAGATCGTTCTGGGCAGGACTGTCGTCTCCAAGGCTACGTTGAACTGTGGCAAATGGGGGCCAGACCTCAACAGCTCGGAATTCAACCTGGTGTACAACGAGCTGGAACTCAATGCCACACTTGAGGCAGACAACTATGTCCAAAATTGCTACTTCAACCACGTCAAGTCAGGCATCTTCGGCTGCGAAAGATTGATGAGCCAGGCTATGAATATTTCAGTCTCCCATGATGCTGAATGTCCGTTCCCTAGCGGCGTCTGTCGGACCAAGTTTGCTCTCGCCGTCGACACGGGCAACGTCAGCCTCGCCCACCTTGGCATCAACACGAGACTTGCCCATGACCTCTACTTTCGACGGCGTAGTGTGTGTGCCCCTATACATGCGGATCTCTTCTTTGTTGGAACTTATACATCAGAAAACATATCGTGGTTCAAGGCCGATGAAAAGATGAGCATTTACCGCTTCGTCACACCGACGCCCGATTTCCCCTTCCAAGAACATCTAGTGCGCCACGACAACCGGAGCGCTGCCTACAAGCTTGATGCTTACCATTTTCCATTCCCTTATCCGCTTCCTGAAACTTTGGCTGCCCCATTGCACTTCAGAGACCCACTGCGTGATGGAAACCACGGGCCGAGCATCGTCTTGCTCAGTGGAAGAGGCATCATATTCACCAACCAATCTGACGATGCCCTATGGTCTGTTCATACAAGGGTCGAATACCCTAATGGGACTTTCAAAGGCATTGACCTCACCAAGCTACCCCCGAAATACAGAATGGATAATGTCCTCAATATTATCGGGTGTGACGAACGATTTCAGGTGTGCGCCAAGCATACCAACCGCTGTGTCCCATGGTCTGGGCTAATACCTTTGGTGGATAAGAGTGCCATTGACGACAGAGCCAGATCCAATGTTCGGACAGCACAGGATCTCATCACAGCGGTAGGTCTGCTCGAAAACATTATCCCTGACACGAGTATTCCGGCTGTTATTGCAGGGCGTGACGGCTCGTCTGCCCTGAGAGCCTCGAGACACACGAACAGTGGAGAACAGTACTACCTCGAAAAGGAACAGTGGAAGACAGAGGTTAGGTATTGGTTCGCCGTGGCAATGGCCAAACTACAGCTCGGCATCTTCAATACCATCCAGGGGCCGAACGGTCTACGTCCCAACGGTACCATGAACCTGTGGGCCGATTCACCGATGATGAGTATCTGCGGTAGGGTCAAGTATCGTTCTGCGGATCACACTTCGCTCAGCTTCGTTGGAGTGGTGGTTGTTATTGTGGTCTCGGCGTTTCTTATTACCGTGAGCCTCTTTGATATCATAATTGATCGGATACCGGGGAAATGGCGTGGAAGACGGCTGACACAGTGGGAAGCATCGGAGAGCTTGGCACTGTTGGAGAGGCAGAAGAGACCTGAACATGATGCGGAGAGGGAGTCGTCGGACAGCGCACCGTAATTCTAGGTTGAAGAGGGCAGGCCGCAGTCTATTTAACCCGTTCTTGTACTCCGTATTCATGTCTGTTGGTTTCAACCACTGCTGCGTCGTTTCTGTTACTAAACCTGAAAATTTGGATATGTTCAGCCTTGAGTGTTCCCACCTTTACCTTCTAGTTCATGAGGTTTGACAGAAGCTAAGTCACAACTAGCGGCCTGAGTAAACCCGTTGTCATTCAACTGGGAGCACCCTCTACGCACCGCCCCGGTAATAGTGTAAGCTTCATAATCGCTCTCTAAGCTGTCCGTGGTTTCCATTTGCTAACAGGCTATATGGAACGTGGTACCCCCAAACCCCCAGTTCAGCGTTTCACGACGCCCATGTCGGCACTTAACACCTCTTTCGACGCAGATCCATTTCCACTGGCTCGGATCTCGCAGGCTGCCACATGCCCAATATTTAAGCATGGTGGCCTAGCCAATGGGCTATTTTCCTTCTTCCCCGGCTGACCATTTGCCCTCGCTTGAAATAAGCCGGCCCGTTTAACCGTGTATTTGGCCGAGAAGCGGCGTGGAGATCCTTTCCAGATGCCTGGTAGATTCTCCCCCGCATCACCTCCGCATGCTTCCCCGACAAATGGACTCGCTGGCTTTATTTAGCCGTATTACACCCCCGGCTTTGGGTCCTGGACTCCATATGGGGTCGTGACGTCTATCAGGTCGGCCGCCATGCGTCAGACTAGACGATGTTACCCTTCTAGCGACCTCGTGTTGGCGAGTGAAACAGCCTGTAAACGGGGATGGCGGGACGAGAACCGCGCGGAAATTTAAGCTCAGAAATGCGGAGTATATAGACCTAGTTATGAGTCGGTCAAGTCTGTTGTGGAGAGGCAACCTCCTCTGCTCAACCCTCACACAACCAACCTCTAGATCACCGCCATCATGGTCAACGTAGGTTCAGCGGCCGATCCTATCGTTACTCGCCTTGTCGAGCAGGATAAGACACCATGGTACAAGAAACCAAACCTCCGCCTTATGTATGTGTGGCTCTTTTGCTGCTGCATGGGCGTTGAGATGACTTCGTGAGACCCCCAAGATCTTCCTCGATAGCTTCATCTCAGCTGAACTCCTCAACTCCTCAGTGGATTCGATAGCCAGCTCATCAACACGCTCCAGTTTGCGCCTACCTTTCACAAGTGTAAGTGTTGAACTCCTGGATCTAGGCTGCTGTTAATTAGGGCATAGACTTTGGCAATGGCCGCACCAACGGAGATGGCGACTTTGCCATTGAGCCAGGCTTGCTTGGCTTCGTCAACTCATCGTATCAGCTTGGTTCTATCTTTGGTGTTCCACTTGCGCCCTGGTTCGCTCACCGCTATGGACGACGGTGGTCCATCATGTTGGGCTCCTTGATCATGGTTGCTGGAGCCCTCCTCCAAGGTTTCGCGCAGCACGGTGAGATAAAGTCTTTAGAACTCGGTAAAACAGTCCTATTAATGAGTTAATATAGTTGCCATGTACATCATTGCGCGCATGCTCCTCGGAGCGGGTATCCTCTTCTGCATCATCTCTGGTGCTGCCTTGATCGGAGAGCTTGGCCACCCAAAAGAGCGTGCTATTCTGACATCGCTATTCAACTCGTCGTACTTTATCGGACAGATCACGGCTTCGGCTATCGCTCTCGGTACTACCAGTATCCCCAGCAACTGGGCATGGCGTGTTCCGTCTCTACTCCAGATCTGCCCATCTCTGCTTCAGATCGCTACTGTCTTGTGTGTATTATTCCTCTTTGTGCCAAATATCAAGACTGACCAGTGAAATCTAGCCTTCTCCCCGAGTCTCCCCGTTACCTCGTCGCGAACGATAGAACTGAAGAGGCTGCCGCCATCCTGGTCAAGTACCATGCCGAGGGCGATGCCAACTCACAACTTGTCAATGCCGAGATTGTACAGATTCGAGAGACTATCAAGACTGAGATGGAGTTTTCCAAACAGTCCTGGCTTGATCTTCTCCGCACCAGCGGCATGCGCCGTCGTGTGCTCGTCACTGTCTTTATCGGTCTATTCACTCAGTTGTCTGGTAACACTCTCATCAGCTACTATTCTGGAATTCTCTTCCAGATGATGGGCTACACCAGCAACTACGCCAAGACCCGAATCAACCTTGCTAACGCCTGCTGGGGATTGATCAATGCGACAATCATTGCCCTCGTCGTTACTCGCTTCAAGCGCCGACACATGTACATGCTCTCAGCTTGTTTGATGCTTGTTGCATTCATTGCCATCACCGTCTCCCTCGAGAGACTGCAAGTCGCACAGGCAGCCGGCGTAAAGAACCGTGCCGCTGGCATTGCTGCCCTGTTCTTCTACTTTGCCTATTCTCCAACCTACAACATCGGAAACAACGCTCTCACTTATAGTAAGTCTCAACCCTCCACCTATCTGGCCCATCTAACCACAGTACAGCCTACCTCGTCGAACTCTGGCCCTATGCCCAACGAAGCCGTGGTATCGGTGTTCAGCAAATCTTTGGCAAGCTCGCAGGATTCTTCTCCACAAACGTCAACTCGATTGCACTTAATGCGATCAAGTGGCGCTATCTTGCCATTTACTGTGGCTGGATCTTCTTTGAGTTTTGCATTGTCTTCATGCTATACCCAGAGACGAGCGGTCGAACTCTGGAGGAACTCACCTTCCGTAAGTCCTGTGTCTGCTTTTACTTGGATCAGAGCACTAACGAGCTGCCACCACAGTCTTTGAGGACGACCAGTACAACGAGAAGACAGTCGCTGCCGTCGAGAAGCAGATTCACTTTGGGGACCACACCGAGAGCTCCAAGCAGGAGCCTGACCCGACCCAGACCCAGCACAGAGAGCTTGTGTAGGTTGGCAAGAAACTTGAGAGGGAAGTTGGGAGAGACAAGAGATATAACTTGCGACTCTTTGGCAATGCATTCTTACCTACCAATGGTTCCGAGTCCTTTACCAGATATGTACTCCAGGCCCAAAGTGTGTTCTTCCATAGTACATATATGTCTACATCCCATAAGCGGCGACGGCGTGTTACTCTTTTTCGTGTGTGATTTTGAGACCGTTACCACTCGCATGGACAACATGAACAAAACAAATGCCTTGTCCTCCAAGTCGGCAAATTTCTGACACGGGACTTGTCACACATCTGTTCATGTATCACAGGTAATTGAATTGCCTGGCTTCCATCAGAGTTGTTACATCATCCCGCCTGAATGGCAAGGATGCCTCTGATTAAATAACAGAAGTGTCCTCTACCCGCTCGTTCCAGTTATCCCGAAGGTAGAGGTCAGAGTATTGAGGCGAATGACTGCTTTCGGGATGCTATGGCGTTGAGACCATCCCAGTAGTTGCTGACCTCGGAGAAAGGCTTTGAGACCAATCTCTTAGGTCAAGGATGCCATGGAGGCAACATCATTCTTTGGGGTCGAAGGGACCTACCTCAATACGTAATGTGGTGGCGGTGAAGAGGCCCATTTTCTTAACCCCAAAATGATTATCTAACATATAAATTAAAGATCAAGCGCTTTATGCATACAGTAATGGACAATAATAACATCCTGTTACGAGTATGTCGCCCTGTCCTGAAGACGCGTGATGATCAACATCTCCTTGTGTTGCTATGGACAACACACAGACAGACGAGACAAGTACTGCAAAAACTCATGTTGAGGTCAAATAATATCCCCGGTGAGGAAAAAGAACCCCGTACGTCGTTGTACAACCTTGGAGAATTAAACTGGCTTCAAGACCGATGCAGTGGAACAATCATTAAGTCCATACTTGTATGAGCACTTGTGATGGGTACCACGCATCACTCTCAGCAGCACAATATCCACCTGCCTCTGGCTGTGTTTATGCAAGCAGCTCGTCCCATAATGTTATGATGCCAAGCAGTGTCAGTCAGCCACAAACAGGGGTGTTCAGGTCGCCATGGTTGCGCTGCGGGGAGAATGAGGGGATCCCGACAATTTGATGGGGCACCAAGACTAGGAAATAGTGATTGCTCATCTAGGTTCTCAGCACCCTAATTCGAATGGAGACCCTTTTACTGGGTAACTAATTGTGCCCACTTGAGCTGAATCGGAGCTGAGATGCCCTCAATGCAGCCCAGCTGCCATTCCAACTTTGAGGCCTGCCTGTCCACGGCACCCGCCTGAGGGATTATCGTCGCCGATTACTTGATTGTGGTCAGTGAGGGATTATTATCGGCGATTACTAGGCACTGTGCAGTAGCTCAGTGCCCTCAGCTCTTCATTTGCTGGCATTCCTGCATCAAGCCCGCTGGATCCCTGCATAAGCGGCGCCATTGTAAGACACGGCAGGCTTTGTGCTCACTTTGGGCATCCAAATGCAAAACCGGTGAGACACGCAGCTCGTTCAGCTGAGGAGGTAAGAGTAGAGAGAGAACTGAGAAGTTTAAAAGGGTTCAATGTCGGCGTCCAGTTTAGAACATGCCTCGTCATCATCAATCATCTTTGCCTTCGACTTCTTCATCCAGACAGGCATAACCCAGTCTCATAATGCGTGTCTCCTTTCTTCTCTCAAGCCTCCTGTGGCTTTCTACCGCCTCAGCCCTACCATCTCCTCTGGATGAGCGCAAGGCAGTCGGCTGCGACTGCACCGGTACACGTAATGGAGGTCCCTCGGCCAAGGAGTTCATCTGCCGTGACTCCCGCCTTGGACCCAAGGTCCTCCCCAAGAAGCTTCCCCTCGATAACCTCGTAGAGAACTACGATAGATTTGGAGGACTCACTCCGGGCCAGTTCCTCGAGAAGTGGACTGACGACAAGGGCAACTTCATATATCCCCCTCAGAATGGCTTCCAGCTTGACCAGAACGGCAACGCCATTAATGGCACCATGGAATTGCAAAAGGGCGCCCTCGTTGATCGTTTCGGAAGCGAATATGGTATGAATTTCCTTTCAGCCAGCCATTGAAACGCGGAAACTCTAACGATGCCCCAGGGTCATTCATTTCTGCTGCTGCTGCCCCTTACTCTCAGCGAGCTCTTCCTCCCTCCAACCTCGCCACAAACCCTTCATCCCCCAACTTCCCCTACAACTACCACGTCTACCGAGTGCTCAAGGCTCTTCCTGTTGTGGGAGGCCCCATCGCTCCTTGGTTTGGACAGCCGGGGCTTGGAGCCCAGTTCTTCACGGGTGAAGTGGGCAACATCATGGCTCTGATTGAGAAGGGCTACTTGGAGAGTGTGGACCCGTCGGTCTTGATCTTCAGGGGCAAGGGCTGCGCTTAGGTAGAAAAAAAGGGAACTGAAATAAGATTAATGAGACATGATCCATGCGGGCTGACCAAACTACGTCCAGTTCCATCAAACCGACGTGTGCGATACTAACACCTTAGGCCATGACCTGAAAGATTGATGTAAGAGATTTTCTTCATCAACAAGTAAAAGCAATGAGGGAAAGTCCAGAGTTGCGCTAGCTATTGTTACCTAAAGCCAAAGTACTCTACTTGGAGGCTTCCCTCTTCCATTCCTCTGCAGTCTTCTTGATAAACTCCTCATAGCTCGTAGGACTCCTTCCCAATGATTTGGCCTGCTCTTCATGCTCAATTTCAGTCATGTCAAACCCATTATTCTCAAAGAACTCATACATGAGTCTCATGTCCCCAACCCAAATGGAATTGACCCTCGTTCTGTAGAGCTTCTCAAAACCTACATGTGCTTCTTTGTCACTCTTTGCAGCTGTGATTTCAGTCCCGGGCGACTCTAGCCACATCCTTGATGCGCTAGTGCTAGGGTATGTTTTCAAACTTCCAACCATGACCTTCTTTCCATCCCAGGCACGTCCATCATCTTGCAATGCATTGGCCGTTGCTAATGCTATATCTCTAGGGTCCACTCGACTGACACCCTTGCTCCCAAGTGGCCCGTCGAAGTTCCTGTTTGAGGATGCTCTCTTTGCTGCGCAAATCGTTGTCAAAGATGAGGGAGGGCCCAATAATGGTCCAGCCAAACCCCCCTGGCATCAAATAATACAAAATGGCCGAGAAGTCTCTGAGATTTGTAATGAGTGCTGTATTCGCCCGTGCCCATCTATCCACGACTTAGGTGGATTTGTTCGGCACCTTGCACCCTCTGCAAGGAATTATAAACTTTTAGCAACCAGACATCTATCTGCAATCTCTGTTTTGGTGCTTGAACATATGCCCTTTCGATATGCCTAACTTCAACTCGTAATAGCTTTGTGAGTCGACTTCCCCTCGCTTCTTCTGCTTCTTCTCCTGAGGTTGTTTGTCCTCCGCCTCCTCCTCCTCTCTCTCGTCAATAAGTTGCTAATAGCTATTAGATTTAGGCTCCATATGCAAATGGATAATAAGAACAGTACTTACCTTGGCCACTTGTCCGAAACATACTTTCCCCTCATCTGTTTATAGCCAATCCTCATTGCATTCTCACTACTGAATGCCTTCTCATAGAAAGGGCATTGGGGAGGGATATACTCCGGGCAGCGGCCTCACGGTGGCCAAGATGTTCCCAGATCTTGTCAAAGGGGGCACTATCGACATCTAATAATCAAGCCAGCAGGTAAGTACAAGTGAGCAAGAAGGGTATTATGTCAATCAGATGGCCCGGCAATACATACCGAAAGGAGTGGTAATGGGCAGGCTGGCAGAACCAGACACTGCAGCCGAGGTCAAATTGGTGGTTTCGCCAGAGGCGAGAGTATCGACGCAGGGCCGAAGCCACTGCTCCAGAGGAACGAGTTCCTCTTCGGGTGCTGGGAACCCGAAAACAAGCACAGCTTGTTGCTCCCTATTGGGAGCCGTGACCGTAACGAGAGGAAGGTTGTTGTCGGCCATTTTGATTGAGGTTATTGAGAGAGGAAGTACCACCAGGAATATCTGACAAAAAGAGTCAAGTATCTGATCCCATTGGTATACAAGGACCTCTAAGCCATACCTCGCCCCAGTATTACCCTTCTAGCACTTTTAAGTGATATTTAAGATCTTTTTGCTAAAGCCTTATGATTATATTACGTCCTCTTACGGCAGAGGCGAGGTAAGATTTATACCTCTTATGTACAGAATTATACTCAGCCATAACCCCCCGTGCAACCTCGTTGGATGCCCTTGGGCACTTATAGGATGGACCTCACCTAGACCTTACACAAGAAAGATGCTCTTGGTTGCCAGCCTTTCCTCTACAGGACGAGAGCAGCGATGAGTGGAAGGGCGAACGCCAAGCCAACATGCACGATATTTCCACTGCTCACAACCGAAGGGGTAGGTTGAGCGGGAATCGGCACGCTGGTGTGAGTTGACACAATGAGGTGTGTACTCAACGGAGTTGAAACAGCAGCAGGTGTGGTGCAAGAACCAATGGGAACTGCGGCTCCTGAAGCTGGCTTGCTAATAGTGACGGTTCCGTTATAGGATGGGAAAGGTGCCGTCTTTTCAGGAACAGGGGAGGGTTCGTTGTAAGAAGGGACTTCAGACGTAACCTTTCCGGGGCTAGGAACAGAAGAGCTGGGCACCTCAGGCACCTCGCTCGTAGAAACAGCCGTAGTGACAACCTGGAAGCCAGAAGTGGGCTGCGAGATCGCAGTACTCTGCTCTGTCTTAGTGCTAGGACAGACGGTCGTACGGTCAACGATTGTGACCGTAGGAGCAGGTGGCGAGTTGGTAGGAGGATGAAAAGTTCTGGTGGTGCGCGACTTGCAAGGAACAATGGTGGTCAAGGTTTCGGTGATGGTGGAAACAGGAGCGGGAATCGACTTAGATGGCGAGGCTGAAGTCGTAGCTGGAACAGCGCCACTCTGAGTGGCAGGACAGATGTAGGTAGTTGAAATGACAGTCGAAGTGACAACCTTTTGAGTATATCGTGCGGGACAGTTCACGACCGAGGCAGCGCAGCTGGTGATGGTATAGACATGGGTCGACCGGACTGTGCTTGTAACGTCACCAGTAGGGCGAGGAGCAGTGACGTTGCCGTAGCCCGGAGTGGGAGTGCTTGTTAAGTGGGCAAAGGAGTCTGAGGTTTCGGTAGTAGAAGAGCTGTCTAGAGAGCTGCCGAAAGAGTTGTCTGCAGAGCTGTCTGAAGAGCTGCCAGAAACAGAAGTGGTCGCTGAGGAGCTCGAGCTAGTGTCTTGATGGCTCTCGAGGAAGATACCGGGATGTCCACGATCAGGCAAGCAGTTCTCAGCCTTGGCGGCGGTAGCCAGAGTGATAGTCAAGCTAGGGGCCAGGCTGAGGTCGAGGATATTACCAATCTCAACATCCAACTCTACAGCAAGACCAAGGGTGAGAGCGATGACCTCGGCAACAGAGACAGCACAGTTATCGGTGCCAATCAAGACTGCGGTGTAGTCAAAGAGGCTGATCCAGATCGCAATCTTGGCACCAGCTTCAATCTCCAGAGCAGGAATCTCGAGCTCTGTTTCAAAGTCGATCTCAGTTCTGAGGCGAAGGCCAAGCTGGAGCGCAACCTCGGCAGACAAATCAACCTCGGCACCAATAGCAAGGGGAAGGGCCTTGGCAACAAGTCCATCGAGGGAAAGTTCAACAATGTCCTTGGTCAGAAGAGAAATCTCGACATAGGCGTCCTCGGCAAATGAGATGTAGACACCAGTCGAAAGATCAATCGCTGCGTCAACTCCGATAACAAGGTCAAGAGCGATGGCCGCACCAGCTTCGACCTCCAAGAGCCCAGGAATCTCTAGCTCAAGAGCAGGTGAAGCAAACAACTCGATGGCCTCATGGACAGCAGCCGAAGCAGAGACGTCCACCTCGATGAAGGCCTTGACACCACCAAGACCGACACGGATCCGTGGCTCCTCGAGGAACCCTTTAACAATCTCCAGCTCAACATCTCCAGAGATTTGGGCCTTGGGGAGATGGAGGCCGAGGTTAATGGCAGCGGAAGTCTCAGTCTCGGGAGCAGCGATACTGCAGAGAACTGTTAGTAAGATTGAATCTTCCATCTACTGTGTTTGACAACATACCCCTTGAATAGAATATGATCCTCCCAGCTGTTGGCCAAGCTGCAGACCGATGGAGCAATGCCGCTAGGCTTGCTGATTTGAGGAACACCGAGACCGCCCAAAAGGTGCGGGGAGGCTTGTGCGATGGCCACGAGGCCTCCCAAAGTGGGAAGAAGATGAGAGAAACGCATGTTGCGTTATGAAAAAGTAAAGTAATGAGTGGCTGGAGAAACAATGTCTCCGAAAATATGTGAAGAGAGTGACAGGAAGAGTGCAGTGAGAGCTATAGAAGCTTGGCCCAGGCGACTTCTGTGAGCAGCAGAAGTATCATGCTTTAATGCAAACCCGACAATATCTGTGCTTAAGGGGTTGTGGAGGATATGCGTCGTCATAATGTTGCGTTAGCTGCTGAAACAACCATGTCGTCGACCTTTTACTAGAGGAGGAAGTGAGTCCCGAGCAATCACAATCACAGCTGCCGATCGTCATCTTGGGTCCTGCTAATCATTGAAGCGAGATTCTCTTAGCGAGCGGCTGCCGCTAGCAAGTTCGGGGAATTGTGGAGGTCCAAGGTTAAGAGAACGCCGATCACATATGATCGACTAGTTATGAAGTTTCAAGCAAGTAGATCGTGGTCCAAGAAGAGCAGAAGAACAGTTGAAAAGGGTTGAATGGCTCATGATAGCAATGGAGTGACGAAGCTCCCCCCCACCTATGTTCACCATTAAAGAATATATCAGTTGAGATTGAAACCGAGGAACGGCTTCATGGGGTTGTAAAACTCCTGGTTAATAGATAGGAATACGGAACACGTCGGACTCCGACTAGCATATGTCCGTAAAGAATTGCCAAGCCTCTCGACAATATAAAAGGTCTATCGTGGATTTTAACAGATCAGCCGCGACTCCAAGTAGTCGATCTCCGTTCCTCCGAATGCCACGTCAACTAGAGTACCTCTGAATAATTCACGGCTTGAAACAACCTTTCTAGTGGGCAGAATTTGCAAAGCGACGCGGCCTTTTTGTGCTTCCATGCTCGTAAGGAGGAGATGAAGAGTCAGAGAACTGTGGGTACGACTCGACATTATTAATTGCAAACTGGGCACTTGCCTCTGATCAGCACTCTTATAACGATAGTCATCCTCGCCTGAGGGCCAGGTTAGTGCTCCTACCCTAGGCACATCGACTTGTGTCTTGAAACAGCGGAATGGGGACACCTGGAGTCACTGATACGTGGACAGATTAATAGAGGGGTAATTGGAATAGAAGAATGCAACATTGATGAGCTCATATGGTTGTATTTTCGTTTGTCAGCGTTGATCTTGGGTACAAGGATTGACACCATTGAGAAAGACTTGGTGAAGAGTAAACATCACAATTTTAGAAGTGACCTGACATAATACCTACGGTGCGTTGAATAATCTAGTTAATCTTTCAAATTTGGAGTGCATTAACGGCCCTCAGAGACCAAGAATTATCCTGATCATGAAATGGCAACTCTGGTCCAGCCGGGTCAAAACATCTGTGAATGATATTAGTGGCGTCAACGGTGCAGGTCTTCCCTGGATAGCGTGTTTTAGCCCCCAGCTGATTGCCCATTCACAGCGGTTCAAAGGGAGCCATTCCCGCTCAAATGGATAGAGCTAACCTAGCCGAGTCTAGGCTGCTCACTGGCCTGTTTTCTAGTGCAATTAGAGCCAGCCAGTCAGCCTGGAAATGGACCCCAATCTCTCAGCCCTACTCAGGTCGTCACGTAGCTCATCATCCTTGTTAACCTTTTGCTCTGCTCTTTGCTGTTGTTTCACTCGTGCTCTATCTCTCTCGAGTCCTCAGCTCCAACCGGCGCCATGTCCGGCCTCAAACCTGCCACCAAGATCGACCCGAATGTGTGGTACCAACTCACAGAGGCAGCGGTAGACGACTATGAGGGTGATTTCGTTAGCAGCCTACAGCCTGTCGCTCAAGATGACGATCTGCACGTCTGGCCCGCCAAGGGTATCAACGCGTTCTGGCAATTTGTACGTCTCGAAGCCCACTATGCTCTGGATCGCTCGATTGCTAACCGAACAACTTCAAGCAACCTGTAGGTGAAAACCCCGGACGATACGCGATTCGATGCTCCAAAACCACGACCCAGAAGCAACTCTCTGTCTGTTACCGCCCGAACGTCAAGGTCGAAAACAGACGCACTCATGCTTGTCTTTTGGACAGCGATGGCACTGATGCACAGCATTGGGATGTTGCCTCATGGAGTGTCAATGATACATATCGATTCATCAATGTCAAGAACGGCACTGACTACTATCTCGATTGTGTTCCCAATGGCCCTGTTTTCCTGAGTCCTAACCACGAGGGGTATCAAACCAGACAACATTGGCTCATGACGAGTGTGAAGGATGTTGATGATGCTGCATACAGCACCGTCTTTTCTGAAGTTGGTCACCTGTCTAAATGGCTATATCAACGTTAACAATCTGTAGGATTCTTCTTCAACATCACACCCAATGACGACATCAGCATCTACCTCCGAATCCACGGCTTCCGACTCTGAGACTTCTACTTCTGGGACTTCAGAGGCTGAATCTTCGAGTACTAATTTCTCAAACAACAAAGGCCTTTCGTCTGGTGCCATCGCCGGCATTAGTATAGGTGCTACTCTTGCGGTCGTTGCCTTTGCGCTTCTGGCCTTCTTCCTGTGACGTCGAAAACAGCGTAATAGCCAAACTACCATGACTGTCGGCTCTGCAGAGTCAAACGACGAGGGGAACGACCTCCCCATGCCCGTCTCCCCTGTGCCGGCATATAACTCGACGCGAGCAAATGAGAAACTCGACAGCGAGCCTCCTTCGATTCAAGAGATGTTGCATGAACAAGCTCCAGTGGAACTGTCGGCCGAGCAGCGACACGAGATGGGATAGATCTTCGGCCTGGGCAAGACTTGGTGAACTATTTGGGACTGTCACCGTACTCTTGAAAAAGACGGCGTTGAGAGGCAACAAATATTCACGCAAGCTTCAACATCGAATGGACGCATCCACGAGCGAGCTTGATTGCCTTTTCGGTTTTTATGTCTTTGCGCCATGGCGCACCTTGGAGTTGACTGAGTTGAACAGAATGGAGTTGGGTTATTCACCATATATCTTGGCAGCGGCAACATTGTACAATGTATGGGACGGCGTTTCGGCTTATATCCCCAAGGATGACTTTTATAACCTTAAATATCAATAATAGTCACAAGCCAACAGAGAAAGACCATGTATAGCTTCTTGAGGACATCTAAGAAGTCTGAATTTCTGTTCGGACGGGTGTTAATCGTGTGTTCAAATTAATCGCCGCCCTCTCAAGGTCCCACCATTATCCAAGCAGAAAATACATGGCTTTTCAGATCTACTAAAGATCCCAAGGGGTTATAAGAGCACTCCGGTAAGCCAGAGTTGTTGAAACAGTCCAGGTTCAATAGAAAGGTCCCTGAAATTCACCTTCAACCTCGTCCACAAGAAGCAGTGTTTAGAGTCCCATATAGTTTCCTCCTATTTTCATACTAGATAAAAAGGTATATACCTCGGTGATTAAGCCGAATCTCCATATTCTATCATTTCATCTCCTTAGTTGCGCAAAGACTACTATTGGATATTAAATAGAGATTTATATAAGGTATAATTAGTTTATTATAATACTTATTAAAAATGAATTCAGATTTTAACATAATGTTTTATAAGTTACTATAGTCTTAGATAATGCCTTAGCAATAGGGACAAGGATGATTGACGAGATGGTCACTATGGCCTACGTACGTCTAACATTCAATCGCTGAGGCGAGTAGGGTGGCCCAAGGATGCCTGGCAAGCTCATAGACCTACTCCTCAACTATAGATAGTCCATGACTACAGACCCGAGAGATAAAGTCTACGGCCTCTTGGCTTTGGCTGAGTCAACCTACGGCATCCAGCCGGACTCAGTATTTCGATAAGAGACTGTTACGCAACTACTGTATACCACATTATTCATACCAGTGGGAACTTGGAAATCTTCAGGGCCTTTCAAAGGCCTTCCTGTCTGCCTGTTGCCCTCCCCGACCTCCCTTCGTGGGTTCCAGACTGGAGTTACGACTTCAGCAGTATCCCAGAAGAAGCCCTTTACCCATCAACCGTCCATGAGACCCTCTAGAACAAGAATTCCACTGAATCCTCCATACGTGGTGCGTAGAGATTGGAAGCACTGGAAGATACTAGGGGAGTGCCATGTTCATGGAATCATGTTTGATGAGGCTTGGGATGAAGCGAGATGCCAAGAGATGGAGTTTCCCTGATACGATATGGTCTCTACTGGGCCATCTTGGATTCCAACTGAGGTAGCACGCAATAAACCGTGTAATAGATCCTGACCTTCAAGCCAAACACCTCTAAGCCACAAACCGCCACTTGACCCTCTCCCAACCCCTCTTCTTCTGAATCTGGACTCCAAATCCTTGGCCTTCGCGTACCGGTTTGCCTGCCGCTTCAGAGAATACACACGCCTTCATGGCGGGAACCTTGAACATTGCATATTCCTGACCCAGGGGTGCAACGTCAAAGCCAAGTAAAAGGCTAGTCATCAGCCCGAGGTTCTCGGCAAAGGCAAAGTTTCGTCCAGGGCACAGATGCCGTCCACCGCCAAAGGGAGCAAACGACGTCCTCTTGGCCCGCTCAGACTGAAGATTCTCCTTTCCGCCCTTTTCAATGAATCTCTCGGGATCAAACTCCATCACGTCGTTGCCCCAGACATTGTGCAGGGTGTGGAGGACTTGGGCTGACATTTGCACGTTGAGGCCCTTCTTCAAGAGATAGGAATTGCCTTTGCCGTCTGAGATGGTGGTGTCCTCCATGACTCTGCGGTTACCCACGGTCTGGTTAGATAGACGGATGGCTTCACGGTAACAGCTAACCAGGAGTGGACACTTTTGGTCGAGGGTGGTTATGTCGATAGTAACTTCGTTGTCATCGCCGTATTGTGCCGCAGGCACTACTTCTTCTCTCAGGCGAGAGACAAGTTCAGGTCGAGCGTAGATTTGCGCCATGAACCAGAAGAGCGTAGGGATGGTGTTAGCCGTCGACACATGGAGCAACGCAAGCTCAAAGTTGCCGACTTCCTCGCCCAGGATGCCATAGTTGCGAAGCACTGACGCTCGGCCCTTGACGATCTGAGCGGCATCCTCGTGTTGATCCTTTTTGGCGCCATAGTACTTTCCTAGAGCAGCTTGCAGTCTAGCCCTTGCGTAGTGAGCGTCTCGTGCCGTGATGCTCGGGAAAATGTTGAGTAAGATTCCAGTCAAGCCAGCCTCAAAGGTCCTGAACGATAGTCAGCACAACCTGGACTTCAGTCATCAGTGAGTAGCATGTCAGTGTTCATTCTTACCAGATATCTTTCATCAAACCGGGGTGTCCCTTGATAGGGTTGTCAGGCCCATACAAGGCTTCTGTCGTGGCAATGGTCATCATATCTCGCACCCAGAGATACAAGTTCGGAATCTTCATGGGCTCGCTACTGCCCAAAGCCTCGAGCTCTTTTGACACATACTTTAGAGCATTGGCATTCATTCGATGTGTATACTCTCCCGCCATCGACTTGGTAATAGTCGAGAAGAATTCGGGAACGAGATTGGTTTCTCGGACGATCCTGGCCGACTCGTCTGAGATAGCGAGCTCTCTCTGAGCAAACTCGACGGCAAATGGTTCAAAGGCTAAGTTCTTGTTCCTATAGGCCGACTGGACCATGAAAGGCTCAAATATTATGTACAGCTTTCCGCCAAGAATAGGCAAAGTGCCAATTCGAGCGCGCGTCTTGTCACTAACGTTGGCTTATTAGCTCAGGCTCATTTGGCCACCAACAAACACTCGGATTCTTCTTCCTCTCGACTCACAATAGAATCTGGAAATAGCCACCATGGTGCTTCATCATCCCAATGAGATGACCTATAACAGGAATGCCAGGCTTGATCAAGGGGGGCTCCATCTCATCGAGACTGGGAGATGAGAGCTTCTTCAGAAATATTGTGGACAAAAGCACCGCCAACACAGTCAAATACATTTTGGGTGATTGCTTGACGTCCTCTGCCACAAAGGCGAGAAAGCCATTTGGGGCTGTCGTGACGTTCTGTGCCATGGCTTCAGATTGGGTATCCCACGGCTGCTAGGAACGAAGAGACGACTCGCCGAGTCAGCACGAGAAAGAAACAAAAGATCAGGATTAGCCCAATTTGATAGGGTCTAGCAGATACTTATCTTCGACGGATTGCTTAGCGCCAAGCTGCCACGAACCTGGGAGACTGTCGCAGGGTTTCTTCATGTAACGTGAGATTTTAGTGCCACAAAGTCCGAGCCAACCTCAGGATTGCAAAGCGCGAGAGGCGATTGGCACCCTCGCTTAAGGGCCCAGCGTTTACTACGACGATTTCAGTTAGCCCATTGTACAGCTGTTTCAAGGTCGACGCCATCTCATCTTGCTCACGTCCTCATGAAAGAGGCCAATATCTGTGTGGGATATCCGCTTTGGAGACCTAGGTCATTGTATTCAGGTTCTTTTGTTCCCACCTCCATAGCTTCGGCCTCCAGATTAGAGGCATCAGCCCAGCATTCTCTCCCTCTGAAGTCACAGCAGCGTTGGTTAGACAAATCAGGGTACAACATCCAAGCGGAACAATGCTGACGTCCCACACGACACGTCGCTGACTATGTAGTAAGCACAAACGAGCCCTTGTCAAGGCCTCTGTCTGATGGTGGCTGATCAGGTGATGATGACGAATCCATCGATCCCTAAGAGCTAGAATCTCGGCATGGGGGGTTATCTGGTAGCCGAAGTCCCTCAATCAATGTTTATTTCTAGTCAATCTGTTTACCTGTATCTTTCATCCCGTAGTATTGCCTCTGGTGGACAGAATCAGATGACTACACCAAAAGCCATCTCCTCCCATAACCATCCACTCTTTCAACTTTTAGGCGTAGCTCTTCAGAAGAGAGTTGTAGTACTGGTAGCCAGTTCCACTCGGAGGCTCGAAGCTGTACATGTAGTTTCCCCACCAGGGACCAGCCGCCCACCAGAGAACACCCTTCCAGACGTCGCTGTTTTCCTGAAGATAGTCGAGCATACCCTGAACGGCTGCCTTGCACTGGCTGTTTGGTCCACCGGCAAACTCACCAAGGATGCCCACCTTGCCGTTCTTCTTGAGCCAGGCCGTGGCTGCCTTGACCCGTTCAGCACCAATGGTGGAGGACACACAGGCCTCTGAAGTGCCAGAGCTGTCAGAGTCCAAGTACTGGTGCATCTGGTAGACAATCTTGTTCTCGGGGTCGGTAAGAGCCTTCATGTTGTCGTTGACATCAGGCCAAGACCACGCTCCAGACCACTGGTTGCCTTCAACAAAGATGTACTGCTTGGCACCGGTGGAGCGGATACCGTCGATAGCAGCCTGGTTGAGCTTGAGAACAAGAGCCTGGTCCATGCTGTGGTACTCGTTGTTCGTGTCAAAGATGACGCGATCGTTGTTCTTGAAGACGGTAGCAAAGTTCTTCCACCAGGTCTGGAAAGCTGAAGTGTCGGTAATGACGTTGCCAAAGAAGCGGCCGTAGTTGTGAGGGTCAAGGACAGCATAGGCGCCCTTCTGGGTAATGTGGTTGATAACCTTGCTGTAGCCATCGAGGTAAGCCTGGTTGTGGCTAGCGGTCAAGGTGCTCGTCAGTCTCTCCATCTTGAGCTGCACACGGAAGGTGTTGTATCCCTGGCCGATCAGAGTCTAATAATCCGTGTCAGTATGCATCTACGACCTATCTTCAGTGACAACACGTACATCAATCGCAGCAGTGTCCGGGAAGATGTAATCCTTGCCCAAGGTGCCTGGCAGGTTGCCCTCTCCAAACTCACCGCCAGCCTCATTGGTACCGACCCAGACGAACTTGCCAGTTCCTGGGTTGGGGTTGTTGGTGGGAGAAGAGCTTGGCTGAGTGACGGTAGAGAGAGTAGTGGAAGGCGGGTTGGAGGAGCCTGGCACACACTGACTGTAATAGGGGTTAATGGTGGTGCATGTGTAACCAGAGATGCAAGTCGTAGAGCCGCTCCAGTTTTGGCCTCCGCATTGCTGCCATGCTCCGTTCTGGGCCAGAGCGAGGCCAGTGAGGCCGCTGATTGAGATGAGATAGCGCATGGTGTTCAGTTCCTGTTGGCAAAGACTTTGAATGAGTGTGCTGAGCTGAGGAGGTCATCATGAAAGGAGAATCAAGCTGCTCTTATATCTGCCAAGAGTCAAATTTTCCCCCCAGCAAGGCTCTGGGCAAAATAGAAAAGTATGGTGAGACCCTCGAGCCAAGCCCTTCTTCCCACTCTACCGTTCCATTCAATTTCTCTTGACTTTTTGATCACATTGATACGGCCCGTCAGCCGTGAGTTATTCCGGAAGGATTTCTCCATTGAACTTGAGGAGGGAAGACCCCCGGAGACCGTGAGCCCGAAAGGAGACTGATAATCGACTGACAACAATGGCTCGGAGAGACAATGTCCGAGTCTTGGTTAGTTAGATAACCATTATGGAAAAGAAGTATAATGAAATTACTTAAAAAACCTCACAACAAAGAGCTCATGACCTGATTGGACCCGCTCTAGACCGAGTTCGGGTCCGGAGGCTGAGGCTCCGAGGTTGCATCAGGACCGGCGAGGGGATCCATTCCGTCGGAGGGTGAGACCGTTCTTCCGGAAAGTCTGGGGGAAATGAAATTAAGACCCTTAAAGGTGGAAAATGGTCCAATCAACATACTTCGTGGATCGGCCAGGCACCCGAGAAAGGAAACCATCTGGATGTGTCTTGTCGACTCACAAGGCACGGCTTGTTCAATATGTAACAACAGGGATGGATAAAGCAATCTCATTGTGCTCACGAGGCTCTTTTCTGTGCTAGGCACCCCTGAAGCCAAGCCCAGAGTCGGTCGATCTGGGCCTATCCTCTGCCGTGGTGGCAATGAGCCAGCGGCCTTGGTACTGAGTCTCATTCAGTATTTCATCTCGTGATTTACCGTCACTTGAACTTGATTGTGAGTTGAACTATATCTGTTCTCTGCTTTCATAATCCGGAATGTTTGCAAGTTCGACATCCAACTACTAACTTAGGACGAGAGAGGTACATACACAGACTCAAGTCCATGTCCCTTCAATACTCTCAGCTGAGTCTACCAAGACCATGTCTAGTTCTGTTCATGCGAGAGCGTGTAGTCCGCAGATCCATCCTTGGAGTGTCCGCCAACGGGAGAATGACTGCAGCGTCCTTGGCCATTTCCACTCCACCACAGCTGCTGACACCACTTGCACCAACTCCACTGATTCTGGCCTCCAGAGGAGCCCACGTTCATGAGTAAGGCGTAGTCAGCACTTCCAGCATGGTCGTGCGTGCCACCACGAGGGCAAGTTCCAGCAGAGGAAGCCTTGGAATAGGCAAGGCCGTAGCACTTGTGACACCACCGCCACCCGCCCTGAGAGTTGGGCAAGGCAGGATTATTTGCGGTCAGAGCGTAGTTCCAGCTTCCGGTGCTGATATGGGCACCTCCGGCAGGGCAGCAAGTGTGGCCGTCAAAGGCCAGAGCCTGGCACTTCTTGCACCAGCGCCATTGGTCTTGACCGCCAGCTATGGCACGAGGATTGCCGTCGATGCAGAGGCTGTAGTTGCCGCTTCCATTAAAGTCATGCTTTCCTCCAGCCTGGCAGTCACCTGCTGAGCCGCCAGCGAAGGACAGGACTTGACACTTGCGACACCAGCGCCAGTCAGCCTGGCCATCCCCACCCTGCTGAAGGCGATAGTTGCCGCTTCCAGAAACGTCGTGGTTTCCACCCGCCTTGCAACGGCCGATGACGCCGTTTCCAGTGAAGGAGAGTACTTGGCAGTTCTTGCACCACTTCCAGTTCTCTTGGCCGGCAGCAGACTGAGAGAGGGTATATGTGCTGCTGGAGGAAAGGTCATGGACGCCCCCAGGAACACATACAGCGTCGCCTCTATAGAAAAGGGATGCACACTTCTGACACCAGCGCCAGTTTTTCTGGATGAATCCAGCCATGGCAGCGGAGGCTGAATCAGTGGCAGGAGCTTCAGCAGGCATGGTTGCAAATGATAGACAGCCAGACAGGCAAAGGGGGACTATGTGGTTGAAAGTATGAGTGAGGTTTTTGGAAGAGGATGTGGTTTGAAGTCCCAAGCCCAAGCCGGTTATCTGAACTCTTTATAGAATTTGATCTCGTGTCTTCCTAGTGATTATCTTGGAATTGTTGCCTGCTCAGCTGAGGGGTCAGTAAGAGAGAGGCGCAACTATCGAGCGCCTCATTATGCAGTCAGTGTTCGCCGAGACAGGTGAGTGGTTGACAGCAAATAGTGATTGGTCTCGTCAAAACACGATTCACTCGCCCATGTCGACTCCCTCCGCAATGTCTCGGAGAAGTGCTGAAGACACACTTGTCGCACCGTGTGAGAGGGAAGGAAAATGCGACTTGTCGAGGTCCACAAGGCATCCAAAGCAGCTGACAAGTCAACTTGGTGCCAATACCTAATCACAGGTAAGTTCAATAGGCAACCAAGCCAAGTGCCTACAGATACGACTTGAGAAGCAATTTCAGGCTGACAGACCTCACCCGACGTAAACCTGGGCTCCCGAAAGCATACGCGGGGTACCAGGCCAGGACCAGCCACGGTGATGAGGCTTGCAGAAAGTGTATCACAGATTTAGTCACAAGTACATCTCACTTTTTATGCACACTTGGTTCTCTGGGATCGCCGATTTCACTATGGGAACAGGAAAATTGATGCCTGAGTTCTTTCGGCATGCATTATCAACACCAGCAGCAAACCATTGACTACAGACAAATAGTGAAGCCAGGTTACAAGTCAGAGAGCCTGACACCAATGCATCAAGGGATTCAGGTTTATCAGAACGCGGTACATGTCTCAATGCATATTATTCAACTTCAGAGGGGGCTAGCACAATAGTCCACTCCACGCCCCAGCAAGTCGGCAACTCAGAATGAAACTTGATATAACAGTCAACCCTTCCAAATAAACAACAACTCCTGCCAGCAAAAAGAGAAGGAAACATACAACAGCGGGGATTCACTAGTCATCACCGACCTAACTACTAATCCGCCCCTCGCCAGCTTATCTATGGGAGAGCGGACGGGATCCCGAGTTGTCTGACGGGTATGGTCGTATGTGCTAGATTGGAGGCCTTGCGAGGTTTGAACCACTACTCTTTGCAGCTGTCAGGGAACTCAGATATATCCCATATCTCTAACACCAGTGTACTAAAGACTAGGGGGCATAAGAGACGGCCAACGGGCCCTCAGACATAAGGTATGGTTCATCTTGGCTGATGGCAACTCAGCTCTCCGAAGTATCAAGTGCCAACACAAGGACTTGTTCATGCTAGAAGGTATGAACTCGTATCTAGCGGCACCAACATAGAGATGGCATTCAGATAACCTTGTCCATCAAGACAGAAGTACAACTTGCTGTTGTGTAGTTGATCGGTCCGCTTTTCTTCCGAACTACGAACTACCTAGACAGTGGCGCATAAAGCGACGCATGCACTCTAACCAACCCTGATGTCCGCTTGGTAGCTCTCCAGCGCGCTCCCCATTAATTCCTCTCCCAATAGCGCCTCCAGGTCTATCCTTCGCCCTTACTCGCAGTTATTAACCTTTGGTTGGTCTAGATTAGTAATTCTGCTTCGGCTTACGGTCTGAC
This sequence comes from Fusarium piperis, assembly GCA_027886205.1. NCBI lineage: Eukaryota > Fungi > Ascomycota > Sordariomycetes > Hypocreales > Nectriaceae > Fusarium > Fusarium piperis. The sequence continues at coordinate 119,614 of RZGM01000047.1, forward strand.
TAGATAATAGAATGAGGAGCGTTTAAATTCTCTACGTTTGAGAGGTAAAGTTATTTGCTTCCCAAAGTTCTCTTGTCATGGACCAGAAGAAGTGAAACACGGACTTGAAATACCTTGTAGGTAGTTAAAATGACTCCAAAAGCTCTCCAAATCGAAAGAGCAAGACTGAAAATGGTTAAGACTAGTGTAAATCATCTATCTCGACCTCTCTAGGTCAGACCTGTTCTCATTGCGAGATGTCTCCATGGAGTGCAATCAGATACCCTACACCTCGGCAAACTCGGCTGAGTTGGGGTATTTTCGGCCGATTTTGACCGAAGCTCCGGCTGGGAGAGCATGATCACGTGCTGACGCGTGAGCTAAACGCGTTTTCTCGCCCCACCCTGTGCTTATCGCATTCAGCTCCACCTAATGTCAACAATCAATCCCATCTTCGCCTTCACTGCTCGCATTTAACTTGACTTCACTCGACAAGCAATCTCGCGTTGTGATACTCAGACGAGATGGCGAAGAACGATGCAAAAGCCCCATCCGACCCATCACGTGCCTCCCTTGGGCCTTCAGAGCCCGGCAGCAGTGAATGGCCCGACAACTTCGATGCCACTGACCGACAGATGCGTTCCCTCAAGCGAATCGAGGCTGTAATCGACCAGAAGCCCTGGGAATGGCTAGCAGAGTTTCTCCCAAAGCATTAGGGATGCACCATGTTAAGCACTCTGGCCATGATCCTTGAGCACGCCGACGCCAACCCAGAGTTCGAGATCGACGACGTCAAGACATTTCTGGGCCACAGCATTGCCTCTCACGAAGATGATTCCGATCTTTCGCTTCGAATGAGCGATATCAAGGCTGCCAAGGACAAGTTTGTCGACCCGCAGTTCAAGTCGAGAACAGCCTCCAGACGCAAGAGCGCCGGAGCCCAGAAGGTGGCCAACGCTGCTCCCAATGACGAACCTGGCGAAGACGAGAGGGCGGAACCCAGCCACAAGGCCAACGACGCGACACAGAACGACGGGGAGGGCAAGAAGCAAATGGAGCAAGTCGCCGGAACCGATGACGAGGACGAACTCGCTGTCGACAATGATCACCAACCCGAACCCGAGAAGTCGATCCCGGTCCAACATCAGTTGCCTTTCATGGCACCAAAGCCCTTGCGGGTAACTTCTTCTGCTCAGCTCACCACCAACACCGCGCCTGACGCCCGCCCTCTGGCCACCTCTACAACCATCCCGGTTGATAGCCCCAACATCAAGAAGCGAGAACGGTCTGCCACACCTACAGGCATCTGCCTGAGCAAGCGTGCTCGTCATGATGATGGTGTGACCCCACAAGATTTGGTTAGTCGCTCTCGGATCTGTTGCATGCTCACTTGATGTCGTTGGTATCATCGGCTAACCAAAGTCATCAGCTCGCAACTCGATCGAACCTTATGCACGCTACTCCCCCCTTCCTCGACGCTCTGACCAAGTATGTCCGAGCCATAGAGCGCCAACATTTCGACTTGGGCCAAGAGTTCGCTGCGGTCTCAGAGTCGCTCAGGGTGCGAACCGAGACGCACCGGGGAGCCTTGGACCGCCACAAGTCTGCTCAAGCTAATCTTGCTGAGGTAGAGGAAAGGATCTCGATTTTACGGGCGGAGGAACAGAAGCTCAAGGACTGCAAGAAAACCCTTGATGATGCCAAGGAAACGTGGGAGCAGATCTCGGAAGAGAAGTTTCAGGCGCTTCAAGAGGCACACTGGGACAAAACCACTATCAACGTCACTGAGCTGCATCACGCCGAGAACCACCGCCAAGCTGCCGCCCAGCTAGTCGAAGAAGCCCACAAGGCCGCCTTGCCTGCCTTGACTCTCATCAGCGAGACTCAGCCCAAGCTACGGGAGCTGAGCATGGCCGGGAAGTCACTCAATCTGCAAGCGAATCACCTTGGCATTCTTCGAAGCCTAGTGGTGCTTGGTACCCCTGCTATTGACGCTCTGGATGGTGAGCTTAGGGCGAGAGGATTCTCTCTCAAGGACATTGTACACCGGGCTGGACAGAACGCACAACCCACCACCAACAACACTGAGGATGGCTCTGGGCAGCCATCAGGTGAGCCGACTGCCTAGGCGCGATGTGTCTGTGTACATCTATCTTGGAGTGCGGAGGATACTATGCGTAATGGGTGTCTGGTGAAACTGCCAGTTCAGTTAGCATGCAACTATTGATGGGGATTGAGTGAGAGCTGGGAATGGAACTGGGAATGTGGATCGATGATGGGCTTGGGCCCTGGTTGAGAGGGTGGACGTGGAACAACAATCAGTGGCTCGGGGTGAGACGGATCGAATGGACGCCCAATGTATGCGATGGATGTAATATGTTGTATTATTCTCAATGAATGATAGATGCTTTGTCAGTATTGACGTGGTCGTGGAGGGGCCGAGATGGTGCAACTGTGTACGCGCCACTTGAGCTCGTCACTGACCAAAAATTTCATCAAACAAAAGAGGTCGCGTGGCCCAATGGCAAGGCGTCTGACTACGAATCAGAAGATTCTGGGTTCGATCCCCAGCGTGATCATTTTTTTTTTAAAATCATTCTTTTTCTTGTCAGCCATGTAGTGTCTGCCTTGATCTGGTTTGAGATGTGAATGGCGGCCTTTGTTGCTGTTGATGGTTGACTTGGGCACGCATTGGCTGAGCATGATGGCTGGAGTGAGAAGGTTAGTTATGACATATACCCTCTGGTGAAGAGTAAACTTGAAAATGCAATACTAAACACGAGATGGATGTTTGCCTCTACCTCTCGGTTTGGCTTCTTTCTTTTGTCCTCGTTAATCGCTTAAGTTATATCTGTAAATCCCAAGAGACTTGATAAAAATAGTACATTTGACATGTTGGTCTTTCTGATTAGCCTGCACTTTAGCCTCTGTCTTTATCTCCGCCACTACAGAGTCTGCAAGACTGTTCTTCGTCATGGATCGGGCTTGGGACAACAAGGTACCCTAAACTCTGAAAGTGTAGTTACTGTGGTGGTTCTCACTCAGCAGTAAACGAGTGTACTCTTCTCTGGATACTACGACGATAGCTACCGTCCAGTTGTCACGCTGGACTAAAAAGAATCTTCGGTTGTGAGACCAGTAAAGACCTTCGTCTCGCCTCACTGATGGTTGAGTCACCATCTGCACCAGCTTAACATCACCGTTCCCAAGGCTCTTGCAAAAAGACACACGCGTGTACGTACGCGCCTCAAAAGCTCCGGTGCGGGGAGTCGAACCCCGCTCGCCGCGGTGAAAACGCGGAATGATAACCGATACACCACACCGGACTTTGGATGCTGTTCAGGCCGAAGAGTATCGCTTCATGAAGGCGAGCACGACTAACTAACAAGAAACTCCGGTTTCTGATCCCTTGTTCGCAAGGGAGAGTGGAGATGGCACAAGCGTCCTTCAGACTTCAAGACATCACGAGTGTTGCCCCTGGTTGTGGATGTCCGCGTCAACACGCCACCATACTCCTGGGGTTGCCAGGCTCTCCACCACGTACACCAATCTCATTTCTTCTGCGTCAGTTCACCGAACGCTTAGGCACCTGTCACTTACGTAGACTTGGTATAGGCAGTGAGACTGGTCGAGACTGAGCCCACCCCTGCCAAGGCTTGAGTTCGGTACCATTCTGCCGTCATGGCAGAGCTGAAACTCTTGATATCCACCAACATCGCGCCTATTGCCCAATAACAAGTTGAAGAAACAATTAGAGTTTACGGTCAACGGTGAGCCAACTTACAATGCCCCATGTCTCGGGCGTTCGGAGGCCTCGGCCTTGCCGTATCACCCCACAAGGTTGATTCAAATCGATATATATGGATGCCAAGTAACTTACAATGGTTAACACCTTGAGCATATTAATAGTGGCAGGGGCAAGGACGGTTTGATGTGGTAGTATCCGCACATGTCGAATTACTACGTAGTACGCACCAGGTGCAAAAGTCCCACGGTATCCCTGTCAACTCTGTCCAAACTCAGCGTTATCTAACACGTGCCACCAAGATAGGTAATGGGCCCATGATCTTAAGACCGATTTCGGAAGGTTGTTTCAGCACGTCGCGAGGGTCAAATTATCCTAGTGGATGAGGCTTGAAGGTATGGTGAGGTGGAAAACATGAGCTTCAGATGCGAATTGGGATATGCATAAACTCTATGAAACGACCTGTGAACTTAAAATCGTGAAATAGATACGGAGCCTAAGTTTAACAAGAGATGCTGAGTCTTTGGAGGTGAGACATCATCATTCAAAAGGGTATAAAGAGGCAGGTTCGGTCTCGTACTCGATCACACTCAGCATCTGATCCATCACTCTCTTTCCCACAAATAACTTTCTTTAACACAATATTTGTTGATCAAATACCTTCGTTTCAAACCCAATCCCTCATTTTCAAAATGCAAACCAAGTCGATCCTTGCTCTTGCCGCCCTCGCTGCACAGGTGCACGCGTTCCCCTTCAATGCCTTGTTGGCTCGTACCCTTCAACCTCGCGCTGTCATTGCCCACGATGCTGTCAAGCCTTTTGAAGAGACAGTTCAGAGCGGCGCTATTGGAGATGCCATCAAGAAGTTTGAGCCGTTCCTTCATATTGCCCACGGCTGCCAGTCTTATCCTGCTGTAGATGCGGATGGAAACACTAGGTATGTAAACCCAATGCTCTATGGTTGAATGGCAACTAACACAGTCTCAGCGGTGGTCTTCAGGATACTGGCAGTGCTACTGGCGGCTGCCGTGACCAGGCCAAGGGACAGACCTATGTCCGCGCCAAGGAGCGCAACGGACAAATCGCCATCATGTACGCCTGGTACATGCCCAAGGACATGCCCAACAGCGGAGTCTCGACTGGTGCTCATCGTCACGACTGGGAGAATGTCGTCGTCTTTGTCGACAGCGCTGGCGCCCAACTCGTCAGCGCTGCGGCCTCTGGTCACGGCAGCTACAAGAAGACCAACTCCCCTCAGCGTGAGGGCGATCGACCCAAAGTCGAATACTTTACCAACTTCCCTACCAACCACGAGCTTCAGTTCACCGACACCCTGGGTCGTGATCTTGCCCTGGTTGACTGGGACGCGATCCCTCAGGCCTCTCGTGATGCGCTGAACAGCGTCGACTTTGGCAAGGCGACTGTGCCCTTCAAGGACGATGTCTTTGACGGTAACCTGGACAAGGCTGCCTCCTAAGAGATATAGAGACATTACCCACATCAACATGGCATGTAGGTCTTGAATTGTCGAGACCAGAGGCTTAGGAACTGTTGGCTGGATGTGAGATTGTGCTTGTAAATATTAGATTGAGCTGTTTCCGTAGAACTGCGTTTCGAGAAACAAACTCAAAGTATTTACTTGAATGATAACAGAAGAAAATTGTGTTAGAGCATTCATCCTAAATATGCTTGCTTCATCCTTAGCCCGCAACTCGATGATGAATTTCAACTGCGAGAATGAAAGTAGATCAACGAGAGATACAGCTACTAACCTAGGTAAGCACAGTAAACTCTCACCGGGTCTTTCTCTCTCATGACCTGACAATAGTTAGTCATCCATAGTATAGAAACTGTACATATTTACTATTTGGTATGCTAAACCTATGATAGGGCACCTGATGATGAGCGGCATGTGGAAGGTTTTGGCGTTGGGTATGGTAGATACATCAACTTCTACATGGGTATGAGTCTGGGTGGCTTTGCGACTTCTATGTCGATGGGTATGTCACCACCTACGGCCAGAAACCATTGCCATAAAGGGCTTGTCGTTGAACAGCTCATGAACGGGACGACTCCATTTACTCCAGGCCTAGCATAGGAGAATGTTTAACAAAGACAAATATTATTGCCAGCGAAGCTGCATGGACGATGCACAGAGATGTAATGCGGAGATGGGTCGAGCCCACGTCATGTCTTTTTTGAGAACAGCCTCCTGAAGATACTTGGCGACTTCTCCTGACCTGTCCCCAGCAGGGCGTACAGAGCTGCATACTCGAAGACCTCCTTGACACCTTCGCCAGTCCTCGCAGAAGACTCGAGGTATTTGACTACACATGGTAGTCTGCTTGCCTTTGCTGCGCCCTGTAAATTGATTAGCCAGTGTCTACCACACCTCGGGATTCTAGGCTTACCTCCTGATAGGTGACCGGGTGTTGACCCATCTTGCTCGCTTCTTGGATTACTCTAGGGTCATTTTCGAGGTCCTTCTTATTCCCCACAAGTATGATGGGAGTATTAGGTAGAAAGTGTTGTATCTCGGGCATCCACTGATCGGCCAAGAGTTAGTAGCATTTATCAAGCAATTGGCATGGCATCTCACCGTTTCTTCGATATTGTCGAAACAATCTGGCACGCTCTTGTCAAAGACTAAGACAACAACATTGCCGTTGGGATAAACGATAGGACGCAGGCGATCATAATCCATCTGGCCCGGCGCGTCCGCCATGGTCATGTCGACTGTTAAGTCTGCCAGCGTCACAGTTGTGTAGAAGGTCTCCAGCAAGCCTGCAGCTTCGGGGAGATGGGACACCTGGAGAAGGTTTATGTTAGTGGAAATCGTATGATGCTTCCGGTAGTTTATACCCCGTCAACGTTACCATATGCCTGATGGCTGCATGTATACGGTTAATAGATGAGCCCCTCAGAATGAAGGTGTGCTTACTGGAGCAATAAGCTCTTTCCGGACAGCGTATCGCCCGTGATAACTAGATTCTTCTTGACCGGGGCTCGTAACAGTCGCTCATGGTTCTCGGAGTAGTATTTGCTTGACAACAGAAGCTGTTCAGGTTCGCTGCGAACGACTGGAGTCGCTGAACGGATCGCTGGGACTGTTGCAGTCAAACTATCTGGAGATTGAACTGTGGTTTGGATGGAGGAAGAGGATGCGATAGAGTGTCGTTGGGGCGGAACTGCAGAGATGCTAGACGGAGGAGGCTCTGGAGATGCTCGAGCAGAGTATGCGACTGGAGACGAAGACCTGTAAGGTAGATCCAGTGTCGACAACTGGATTCTTCCATCAACTCTTTGAGGGGTCTGAGGCGGGGCTTGTTCGTCTATTTCAGGGGTAGGAATCGCTGGGTCTCTCCATTCGTGAGTTCTCTCTTCGATGATGGGCATGGGCATGGGCTGGGCTGCCCTTCTTTCTCGTAGGTTCTCCAGCATGATGGAATAAGCTTGCTCCTCGTCGGTGTTACCGCTGGCTTTGCAGATGGCGACAAGCAGAGTCAAACTGCGCTCTATGCCCTCTTCTCCGCTGGGGCCGAGCTTCCGGTATCCGCGAAGCAGCTTACGTCCGTATAAATGGCCTTGAACGTAGTCCTTCTTGGCGTACAGAACCATGACTAGGGTCGAAATGTCCTTCAAAACCGCTTCGTCCTTGTCTTCCAGGCCTTGTGGGCTGAGGGCAATCTTGTCTATCATGGCGGTGGCTGCGTCTTCCCACTTCTCGAGACCGATGCATGTCTGACAGAAAAGGGACAGGACTTCGTGTGCTGAAGGGAGATCTGACTTTTGTGGTCGTGTACGGCCTTGTTCGGTCATGGGCATTAGCCGTGATAGGCAGTTGCGCAGTAACGGCTCGGCGCCTTGATAGTCTGTTGACTGATACTTGACTTGTGCCTTTTTATAGAGACCAAGTGCGAGATCGAGGTCGAGGTCAGAGTCAGAGTCAGAGTCATCTCCCTGTGGTGGTCTTGAAGATCCTGGAATCTGTACCTGTCCCCTGTTGACGCTGTCTTGTAACCAGGCCATGGTAGACTCGCTGGTCTGACTTGGTAACACGTCACCCCAATCAGAGCCACAGTAAGTTTCCGTCTCGTCGTCCCGGTCGAGCGTCAAGATGGTTGAAGCAGACGATACGATGGTGGCAGCTGATCGTACGCAATTTCTCAGGTTTGACATGGCGGCCATCTCTGTAGGTTTGGACATGTCTGACTGAGGGATAGCAGCAACGGGCGTTGTCTGCAAGGTGCTGATGCGTTCGTTTAGTTTGATAGCGAGGTTTCGGATCTCGCGCTGCATATCCTCGAGACTGGGCAAGATGCGATCATTTGCGCCTTGGATGGATACTTGGTTCCATCTGCGTTGGTTAGCACACTGCCAGCGAGATTCGACTGGAGAAACTCACAGAATAAGGGCTTGCATGGAGAGCTGCAAAGTATCTCTGAAGGACTGAATCTGCTTCCGAAAGAGTCCAATCTTGCCCTCGGCAGCCTTGAGGCGCATCTGCTTTCTTGTCCCGCTGAGGACTGAAGTCTCCCTGCTCACATCTTGCACCACCCTGTAAAGGCCCTCAAGCGCCTCATTCCCATCTTTCAAACTGCAGTTGATGTTCTCCCAGTGAGTTCCGACATGCCCAGTCAAAGGTCCGGCTACGCTGTCGAAGCTCGTCTTCATGGTGTTGAGAACCTTTGTGAGGGCCTTGACATCCTCGATGATGGCCGCCACCGTCTCGTCAACGGCCTCGATATCATCGTATATCTTCTTGAGCCCCGTGCCGACATTGTAACATACCCCGAGAAGGGCGAGAACCCCTGTCGTTATCGAGAGGGGGTCCATGGACTTGCCCTGCCTTGGCGCAAGTTGCACGCTTGACTGATGCAGTTGCTGGATTGTGAGCGGGGTTTAATAGCAATCACGTGTTGATTCTTGGTTTGCCTTGAGGTGGAATGAGGCGCTCGGAGTGGAATTAGTAGAGGCCGGTTGTTTCAAGCCACCAAGTTCTAGATCGACGGACCAAGGGCTGGGCTGAACTAGACTGATGCCTGAAGGCAAAGCATGCTTTAAGTGGTTTAGCCTAGGCTGACATGGCGACATGACGTATTAGTATGCCTTGCCAAGGTTGAATTGTGAATATTGAAGGGCTCTAAAGAAGAAGGGGTGTATGATGGTCTCCCCACTGGATGGTCGAATGATAGGCACAGTGGTAAGTCGCGTCAATAAGCTCTGCGAATTCGTAGCTGCACTCGTATCTAGTCTGATGGATGAGTGTCTATTATTGGTGACCAAAAGGCGATGAGTTTAGGTCTATTCCGTGATGTGAGCAAATGAATCATTCTTTGGGCCCTTGTTCCGGCTCTTGGCCATTAACAATAGACCACGACCAGCAACCATGTAAAAATCCAGCCGTCATCATAATTTCTTTAGCCATTCAAACCATGACCATCAATGCCTGCAGATATTGCCCTCTAACCCAATGCCCAGCGGATGGTGATAACCACTAGTTCGAGCCAGGTTCAGGTGTCTGCGAGCCAGAAATTCCAGCACCCTCTCATCCTTTTGTTTATCCCCAGAAGAAAAGATGACGTCTTGTAGACCCATGAGAATCGAGTCATGGAAAGCGAGTTCCAATGTCTTGCACCGCAGCCTTGCTTTCTTGGCTCGCTCATGCTGTGTTATGGCGCCGCCCATGGCGATGAATAGAAGTAGAATGGCGAACCCGCCGTTGGACATGTATATAGGCTCCTGTCGCATAGTTGAATAATGTCCCGTCCAGCCAGTATGCCCAGTGTCTTGTGCGGTCGAAGTGTAGGGGCCTGACCCCGAACACGTCGATGCTTGGTTCGGTGAAGGTGATGCACGATATTGGTTCTTGAAAGCCCATCCCACGCCGTAAATCTCATACATGTTTCGCTTGCTGGGGTTACTGAGGAGTTCGTTGGCGGCAGTAACGAGGTGGTATCGTTCCAAGCGCGTTGCTCTGGGGAGAGAGCTGACCGTGGGGTTCTGAGCGTGCAGGTCAGGGTGATACAACTTGACAAGTCGCCGAAAGTTTTCCTTGTTGTAGGGCTCTCCTGCTTCTACACCCAAGATCTCATGGGGGGAGGGACGGGGATTGTGAGGCCATAGTGAAGAGTGGTTTCGCGTTGAGGGGCAGCTGAGTGAATGTCGTCTTCTGGACCCCAAACGGCCATGCCCATAATAAAGAAATTTTGGTGCGATGAGCGACTTGGGAGTAAAGGGCATGGTAGAGTTTGGTGTAAGAGTGGTGTGGGGAGGGATCAAAGGTTCCTGGGGTTGGAGAACTGAGAGGAAGGGCCGCTTGACAAGGTACGAGGCTGTTTAATAGTCAAACAGTTTCGTAGAAGACACATAGATGATACTATATACCGTTTATCTGTTATGGCGATATCAATTGCAGTCCTCTACAAGCGGGGTTGGCGATTTGAATCATGTGGTTAACTGCTCATACTTGCTCATAAACCTACAGCAGAGTCGCGCCATCACATGCAGTGTAAGTTTGAGGCGCCAGTATCAAGTAAGTACTATGAAGATCAAACATTATTTCCCTTCTGATATCATTTATCCGGTCTCATATGCAGTTACACGGTGCTGAGGTATAGGGGAGCATGGTGCTGACGGGGCGCATGCTGAAACAGTGATATTCAGCACAGATATGCGGCAGAGCGTGGCTCGTACGATAGACTATGTAGGACATATTAAAATATGGATAGATAAGGCCAGAAGACCCCTATCTCATTCTAGTAGTACCATCCAGAGGCCGAGAGTTTAATATTATTCTAGGCTAAGGTAGTGACAATGCCTACCGCGCGTTAATCACTGTGGCCATCAAAACACCGCCACCAACTTACATGCCGTTACAGGGAGAGGCGGCATTCCGAGTGGCTACTCGTACGGTTCAAGTGCACAAGAGCGGCTCAAACAGGTACTAAATGGCTGCTGCTGTGAGGGGTGTCCCTAGGAGCCGCCGTCACCGATCATGACGAGATAACGGGCGGTGATCCCGGCATTGGGGTCGAAGGATGAGTTGCAGAGGACAGAGTTTGTAGAGGAATACTTGTGGGATGAAGAATAATAAGAAGTGAAGTGACAACCAAGAGGAGAAGTTCAACCAGATCGAAACTTCAGACATCTCTTCATGCTGCAAGAGAGGAAAGGGAGACGTTGAGACAAAGCTTACCGAGACAGGGGAGGGATTTTGGAAAACAGTATCCGTGTTTTCACCGCATAGTTGCATCAGGACTATCCGAGAAAAGGCATGCGTGATAAGGCGAAGCAGGGGAGCACGTGCTACATAGCTACGACAGACTGGCTAGGTTGACGTTGCCGGCCAATGAGTCATATGGAAGGAAATGTTTGTAAAGAACTACTTGTTGACTTGTTGAATGCCATTGCAAGCATTAGGATAGGATCACTGAGGTGGTTTAGCCCAGAGACATTGTGTGCCCTCCAGGGTAGGGGACGGAGTATTCTACTTCAGCGTAGAGATTGAAAGAGGCGAAGGAATGTGAATCTGCGGACTGACAAGTTCTAGTTTAGGGTTCTTGGTATTCTCTCTAGTCTATGTGATCTCGGTCAACTTTGGTGTTGCGAGCTTGACAAATCCTTTAAGGAGTTATATGAGACCTGGTATATCCAACTACAACGTTTTCATCCCTCCATAGATAACATGCATTTTCAGCCACTAGTCCAAAAGAACCAACCAAATACCCCCGAAGCAACCGTCATGGCTCCTGCAAAGGAGGCAAACAAGATGACAAGGTTTGGGTTGTGTGCTGCGGGAGAGACTGCGAGTCCCAGGACCGAGTTTAAAGCTAGAGTCAACATACTGAATCAAGTTTTAGCCACGGATAATTCTTGATGACACGGAGTACTTACGTCACCGCCTGAAGCGTTGACTTCATATGTGAAGCAGCCTTGTTGTATGCATACTCAGATCCAGAGACGGACCATAGTACCTCTCCAACAGCGCTGACAGCATGAACAGGTATCTGCAACGTGAAGCTGACCTGGTTTGGAATGTGACCATCGTTTGACGCAGCGCACTCCAGAGGCATGTTATAACAGGGGCCAGCGTTGTAGACGGCCTGCTGCACACCGGCGGCTATCGCCATGGAAAAGGCAATCATGATAAACCCAAGCGTCATCCTGACAGTTGGTCTTGGGTTCAACTTGAGCTTGTGCATGTACGGATACACGCAGTGTTCGAACAGCGGGACAGCCATAAGCACAAAGATGGGGTTCAGACTCGACACAGCATCGTTTGGAATCCCATGTGTGTCCATTTGTCCAGATTGTGAAACCAGATTGGTCTGGTTTTGCTCATAGCATAGCCACACTATGGGATAGATGGCCCTTGGAGTTTTCGTCAGTAACGTGAATAAGACGCGATTAAATCATACAATCTTACCATACTCGGCATGCTTGCAAGGCCTGTCGGAGATCTTCGACGTACTGGTCATCCCAAGGGACGGTTCGACCATGCTTCTCCAATTGTACAGCTGGCATGGCAGAATCCAGGTTGAAACCTCCTCTGATAGCGCACCCGAGTGCGCTTAGGAGTTTAGCTCGGAAGCTTGCCTCGGGCTTTCGACGGTCTAGACAAAAAGTTAGCATCTGGTTAACTGAAAGAATAGGTCCGAAAATCACTGACAGAATCTGTTGCGTCCAAGAAGAAGCACCACGGTTCCAGAAGCGAGAGCAACAAGAGACATCAGGAATGAAGTCCAGAAGCCGAGATATTTTTCCATGGTCACGCTTGCAAGGCCAGAAAGTGCGCCGACATTGGCGCACCAGTAGAAAATGCTGTACACACGTCTCACCGTCACTTCATGGTCCACGATGACACGTTCTCCAGAGTCAAGCGTCTGGATTTGCTTTCCAGTGATCCTCACTTGGTCAGCTTTGTTGAGTTAGTAGATGAATCAACACAATAGATGTTGGTACACGATTACCTGTGAATGGGGCGACACTCGACTTGACGCCTCCAACGCCGAGTCCTATCAGGATGAATGCTCCAATTAAACCCCCAAGACCGGCGCCAGCATCCAAAGCTGGGGGAATTGAAGTCAAGAGGAGCAAGAGAATTCCAGTAAAGTATAGCCTACACATCATCAGAGACGAGTAACACCATTCATGCCAAGTGCAACTTACCCACACGAGACAACGAGAGTTTTGTATGGCCCCCAATGGCCATCCGCCAGCACACCTGCAAAGACAGGTGTCGTGAAGCTCACCAGCCTGAGAAACGAGTTGAGAGCTGTAGCAACCGATTGGCCCATACCTAATGCACCCGGACGACCAAACCCACTGGCAGGGTTTTGAATGTAGTTTTCTCTTAGATGTTAGATAGGATAGGGAAGTGGAATAGCAGAGATACAACTTACGTAGCGGCGCCTGCAATGCATAGTAGGCAAACCTTTCAGCCCCGGAGAACCAAGCAACAATCCATGCTTCGACTGGAATTTTACCACTGATGTGCCGTAGGTTTGCTAGGTCTTCTTCAGATGGCTCTTCTTGATCAGTCTCAGGAGAGCTGGCTGCCGATGCATCAAGAGCTTCAGTGGCAGAAGAGTTGATCACGCCATTGGTGTTTTGCTCGGTGGTCTTTTCAGAAGGGGGCTCCGTTGTGAGTTGCCCAGGGCTTTCTTTCTCTGAAGACGGGTTCATGTTGCCCACAAGGGTCAAAGAGGAGAAAAGGTAGCGCAGTGGTATGGTACGATGCCTGCCTAGCTAATCATGAACAGGTTCTCTGCCTCCAGCACAGGGTCAATGTGCTAATGCCAGTTGCTTTTGATCATTGATGGTTTGAAGGGATTAGGCAATCTCCGCGAAAGCTACGGAACACGGTACAAAGCCAGTGGCGAGTGAGACACGACACCGCCTATAGCCGACAAAGGATCACCTACCTAGCTACAGAGTACCATGGCGACATTTGTCCCTCCCTTGCGGCTCAAGCACTAACAAAGATACCTCGCAGAGTAAATACGGGCCGACCAAAAGACCCCAGGATGTCCAGTGATATCCACATTACACTCCAACCCCCCCGATTGGTTCATCCCCTGTAAGCTTATCCTCGTCCCGCCCCCGGAAATGGGTCAAATGGCCTCAATTCTTCTCAAGCCCCCGGTCAGAGCGAGCCAACAGATTCCCCCACATCTGGAGGGAGAGAAGAGGGAAGGTCGGGATGCAGGCATGGTCCCACTGGAACTTATGGCGGTACAAGAGAGGAAGCTGAGAGCATGTGTTGTTGGTTCCCCCAGGCGGAGTGCTTGACCGCTACAAGGGTAATCTTGTGAAGATCTGGCTAGGATGTCAACAAAGGTACTCAGGGGCGTGGCGGTTTGATGCGTATGCGGCTTATGCCTACCGCTACGTGCCGAGGAAGATGCAGAACAACCGTGGGGAGTGTGAGTCTATTTTTCATTACTCATTTTATGATTGCTAATATGTAATAGAGATGAGCAATGCTGAGCACAATTTGCCGCATATGTTCTTATTGGTATGTATCATTGTGCAACATGCCATATTCGGAAACGAGTCATCCTGCTGTCATATCGTGCATCTCCGGATCTCACCAGTTGCAAATCTTGATGATCCATATGACAGATTCGGCTGCCATTCATGCTGTGATTATACTCCGAAGTGGTGTCTTATTGTAACATGAGTCAACCAATTGCACTATTGCATTGGACAAATTTGCTGCATCAGGCGATTATTCAGATTGTAAGCCCGTTCAACCGATCACCAATACAGCATATGATGAAAGCACAGACTGGCGGAAGGCGGAATGCATCGGCAGGGTCAAAGTCTGGACCTGGGTCTTTGAGACGCTTGTAGATCTCAAAGTGGTATTAGACCCGGTACAAGTGATGTCGTTCATCTCCTTCACCCCCCACGAGCTCCCCTGTAGATGAAACAGCTAGAAACCGGAGCCTTCTTGTATACTCCATGTCCTATAATCCTATGGTGTACAACTTCTCCGTTGCCTCGCCACGCGGGCTCTTCGCCTCAGTCTTACGTCCGATGGAGTCCAATCCTGGGCCGAGTCCCTCAAGGCTCTCAAACTCCCTCTTGCATGCAGGCTATGAGACAATCGAACATGCCCAATCTTACCTAGAATATGCTTCCAGCTTGTTAAGGTAAGCGGAGATCTGTAACGGCAGAGAAAGAGGCGTAGGCGAGGCGTAACAGTATCCGAATCCTGGTGTTAGAGCAGTCTAGCATGTCTCTCGTGGCCTTGGTACACCCTTTCTGTAGTCGTTATAAGCCAGCCTTGAAGTAGTCTTGCATTCTCACGTAGATAGAAGAGCGAAGAGCTTGGCCGCCTCGATCAAGATACGACAATGCAGGTCCTTCAACTTCCTCTTCAAGCGCCAACATCGGTATCGCTGGAGCCCGGCAAGTCTAGGCTACCCAGCGGCCAGGTGGTGGCTCCAGAGAAGCGCCCATTGCCTCGGGACCTCTTCTCTCCTTCCTTTCAAGATCTTGTCGACTTGGCCTTGTTTCGAGTCTTTGATGCCACATTCACTCTGGACACGCGCCCACCGAGGCTGTTCCCCACGGCGGAGACAGTGTTTGCCCAGCACTTTACTTACCATGACTGGGTGAACCATGGGGATCTCGAGACGGAGCTGGGAAGGATGAGCTTCATGCTCGCAAGTCTTCCTGAGCGAGGTCTTCCTACGGCATTTGCACCCATCGTATGCCAGGTCCTTCAGGCTCCGGCTTTGATGGCTGGCTGGAAACGGGCTATTCCCGAGTTGAGAGAGAAGGCTCAAGAACAGACACGCTGGGTCATACGCCATATGCAAAGACAGAGGCCATCTCAACCCGAAGGCATTCACAAGTCATCATTCGTCACAAACCCGGTGGATTATGAAACAGACGACATGGCTTCAGGTCTTGGCAGCCAACTCTGGGCCAGAGCACTGTCCGAGATGACAACACGCGTATGCAGAGGTCAAGCAAGTCCAGTTGAAGCAGAATCCTTTTTGCAAATCTTTTCTCTCCTCAAAGATCCCCTTGGAGGCCTGGAGAACATCCCTGACAAATCTGTCGAATGCTTTGTTCACATGCTATCGTCAGTTGCTGCAGTGGCACGTCAAGCACCAACAACTCATGCAACCCAGGCCGACTGGCCCGCTGCTATCACTCAAGCGGCACAGGAAGCATTGTTCCTTGGGTGCCCATTGCTTGAGGGGATCAGCCATGTCCATTTCACTGGTCACCAGCAGCTGCCCTATGCCTATGTCCCACTGGACAAGCTTCCCCGCTCTGAGTTCTCCATTCCGACCCATGTTGCAGCCATTGTGGAGGAGATGCTCATCAACGAGCTCGAAGGCGGTTGCTGCATTGCCCCCATAGCAGTCTCAACATATCCAACACTGCCACTTGAGGATGCAAAGAGAATACCCGTCATCATTGATGGTAATCATCGGGCCAGCGCAACAATGGTTCTGCGAATGATTGCTCATCATCCGGATATCTTGACTGCAGAAAATTACATGGCCATGCTGGACAAGTTTTGCCATGCCCATCAACTTGGTGTCAAGTGGAAGATCGACCTGGCAGATGTCCTCCAAGTTCTTCGAGGCAGTGCATTCCACAAACGCCTTTTGCAGAACAAGATTAGCACAGTGAGGCAATTTCTTCAAGTTGACACCATTCCCGCATTGGTGGTTCGTGAGGACAACTTTCACACCGTGTGCCAGCAGAGGCCTCCTTTGGCGGATCGTCCAAGATTGCTGCTTCCGATCCATCAAGCCATTTACAACGATGAAGAATTAGGCTTTGCGTTTCCACAAGCTGGTCAAGTTCATGGAAGGGCTACAGGTTTCAAGCCGATGAGACTGATTCAGGGCATCAAGTAGATGTTAGTTAGAGTAGAATCTCGTAATAGACACTCCAGTTCATAAATCTTGCCCAGTTAAGCTAGACATATCTGATTATTGCTCACTCAATCGCCTAATCATTCCCTTTGCACAGTGGAAGCACAATTTTCAACCCAACTCGAGTTATGCGGACTGCTTACTGCCGAGCCACTTGACCAAGCCGGACATGCCGTCCTTGAACGAGTAAGCTTCAAAGCCTCGCGCCCTCAAGGCTGCAGCCATGACTCTTGACGTGTTGCCATCGTAGTCCAGAACCAGTAGAGGATTTGCTGCAGCTGATAACCACTTTGAGACACCTGCGCCTTCAATCTTGGCCTTGAGCTTCTTTGACTGGTCAATGAGAATCTGAGGCTCCCCAAATTCAAAGACAGATGTACTCTTGGGCGTCAAGCCGTCTAGTGGAGAGGTGAAAGCGCCCTGTACATGGCACTCTTCAAAGTCCTCTGGGGAACGCAGGTCAATGCAACGAATGGCTGCAGAAGAAGACAGGCCAGTGCCGTTGACCCCGTTGACCCCGTTGATTGAGCTCTTGGCAACAGTCAGCTTGGCAAGGCGATCCATGACTAGGGGGTCAGTTGGGTGGATAGCCTCGGGGTCAGCCTCCCATCTGAAGCTATAGACGTGTTGATCGACATCAAACAGTTCCTAAAAGGTTGGCTATCAGCACATGTGGAAGGTGAGGAACGTAACAAGCTTACCCGGTTTCCAATATCCTTGAACTCAGTATCAGGCAGCTTCTGGAAATACGTGTCCATGTGCTTCTGTGGTAGGTCGCAGCAGATAAAAACACAGGACACTTCGCCCGTAGTAGGGTCAGCGTAGCTGCTCAGAGTTCCATTGTCCTTGGCTGCTTGGATAAACTGGAGCAGACCTCCCAGGTTCATGCCGCTCGAGGGACCAGAAATGATGCCTTCACGGGAAAGATGCATTGACAGTCTGTATGACTCTTTGGAACTGACGATCTCGGTCTCATCAACGACCTCTTTCCACGGGAACGGGCTTGTCTCGTGCATTGGACGTTCCCGAGGGCCTGGAACGATGTCGGCCTCGACGTTGCAGACGCCCAAGACCTTGACTTTGGGCTTCTGGGACTTGAGGTACATGCCAGTACCGGTGACACACCCCGTGCTACCCATGCCCATGCAAAAGATGTCAATCTCTGGCAGCTGCTTGAGAATCTGAGGGCCCGTCCACCTTTCATGGGACTTCCAGTTCCACAAACTGTCGTACTGGCCGAGGTTTACCACCTTTTCCGAGCTCTTGCCCAGATTTCTGGCCCACTCTACCGGCCCCCTGATGTCGGTGGTATCGGTGTAGGTTGGGCCACCGTAGAGCATGACCTGGAGTCCGAAGAATTGCAGTTCTCGAACGCGGTCTATAGCAGCCTTGTTTGAGACATATGCGGTTGTATCATCGTTGCTATAGAGAACTCGGTTGGCGATGGCGAGCGACGTGACGGTCGATCCGGAGCTAACTTCGACGACTGACTTGTTGGCGGCGGAGGGATCGTGGAGGAGCATATTGACAGCTGTGGGGAGGTCTCATTAGCCTTGTCGAGGTGGCCGTAGTGTAAAGCATCAGTGGCCTACCTGGAAGTGCCTTGACATTCTGGGCGGGAAGAAATGTGAGCAGCTTCGCATAGATGCGTACGTTGTCCTTTCGAAATGGATTCAAACTGTTGGGCAGCTCAACCAAGGGAACCGGAGGCTGTTCATCCGGATCAAAGAACTTGCGAAGAGCATCAGAGCCCTTGAAAACGTTGAGGGGGTTGGAGACTGCCATGTTGTGCGTGCGTGTATGTGTACTTTGGGGATGTACTCGATGCTGTATTGGTCGCCTGCCAAGTACTGTCTCTAACACCAAGATTTATATAATAGAGTTGGCTGACTTACTTGGAGGTATCCCACTACCAGACCTCGAAACTGGGAGAATATCGCCTCCTATTCCTTGTGCCGATAGCAACTGGCCCATCATCAGCAATCCTATGCAACTATCCTCTTTCCATGCCATTCCAAGCGACCTGGTCATCACATCCCTCGCCAGTCATGACTGTAATGCACGCACATGTCAACATGTCCATGTCGGCCCGCCAATCTTACGGAGACCCTGTAAGCAGCCCGGATCGGCAGGTCTCAAACTTGCTCGGTGTCGATCAGCCCCGCGGGGGTGCCGAGGCCGGCAACCCAGGGGTCGAAATAGTAAGACGCTGCGGGCCGAACCGATCTAGAAGCTGATTATTCATGGCCCCATCATGGCGAGCTTGTTTTACCTTCCGGATTGAATAATAAACTAGTAATATTGCGCGCATATGAGCAAATTGTAAAGTTTGAAACCTGGTCTGAATAAGCGATGCAACCGCGGGGACTACCTTGATGGTAACGCATACCTGGATATGTCGTATAGGTGTCTTCGGGCTTCTATAAACGCCCAAGCGCATCTGCCGCCTCGCGGCGAGTGAGATCCTTCAGCAGGGGTCCGCTGTCTGTGCCATGATCTGCGTTTCACAAGTGCCTACTCCGTACAGTCACGGGAGATGCAGAAATGAGGCGCAGAAGACTGGAGACAGTTTCTAACGTGAGCAGTCCGATTACGCAACAAGTATCACGACCCATACCCCGTGGCCGTTGACGCGGAGATTCGCCTCCATTCTTGGCCTCACTCGCATGTGCCTAAGCCAGGGTATATGTGGATATTCGCCGTCTACCATCATACGAGATAACTCGACCCATTTAAGCATAAACGACTCGGCTGGGGCACATACGCTGCTAGGGGCTCATCCCACCAACTTCATCAGTATGGCCGTCAACCCAGTTACTTGGCGCACATCTCGTGTGGTCAAGATCGACCAAGAGACCGACAGCAAGAGCAATGGTACACATGTCACTGAACATGCTGTGGATGTTCATTGCTCTGGTTCTCGAGTCGAGTCAAAGGACAAGCGACAGGGTTATGACCTCTGGTTTGTGGATGTGGACATCACTTCACGGCAGGGCATAGAGATTGGCAGTCAGGAGCTTGACAAGAAGTACTTCCACTATTGCGCACTGTTCGACTATATACTAATGAGTTTCTAGTGATGGTCTGAGCGATCTTTTGCGTGCTGCACAGACACTGGACACTACTGGTTCTGGTGCCTCGCGGTCTTATCGTGTGCTCCTGGTCGTGCCTACAGCCACTGGTTTCTTCCTTAGGAGCAGTTGCTTCAAGGAACGATTCGTGGGCTGCAAAGACTTTGGCGTCTTGATTGACCAATCGGTCTTTGGGAAACCCGCAAGTCCAGTCACCGAGCCAAGCTTTGAACACCTACTTGATGGAAGCGCCTTGATGTTCCTTCGCCCCAAAGAGGAACCCGACCTCTGTGATGAAGCTACTCTCATCGAAGAGGTAGATGCCAGAATAAACTTCCAATGGCTCCTCAAAGCTCAACCTCAGCAAAAGACTCTGGCTTTGGTTGATGGCCACCTCAACTTGGAGTCATATCTTGGCCTGTACAACTCGGCCAAGGCACTTGGAGCTAAGGTGGTGCTTCTAGATCGAAAAGATCACTGGATCACGGATCCTTCATTCCGGCACTTGTACGATGACTACATCGCCATCAACATGACACCAGATGAAGAGTTCCATGTTCGCATCGCTGAGGCTGTCAAGGCATATGGACATGTTGACGGCATATGCGGGATCGCCACATATTCCCTCCCTCCTGTGGCCAAGGCGTCAACTCTTCTCGGCTTGCCCACTGAGTTGCCAGAGGCTGTGGCCATGGCAAACGACAAGCACCAGACGAGGCTCCTCGATCAGGACCCAGTCCTTTCAGCCATGGTTGGCAGTGTGTCTGATCTCTCGGAGCGCATCAAGAACAAGTCTTTTGTTCCCGAGTATCCCCTCATTGTCAAGCCAACCTTTGGAACAGGCTCTGCCCACGTTCACAAGGTCAACGACGAAGTAGCCTTGCTGGAGGCAGTGCGTCGTATCACAGAGGTCGCCAAGCGAAAGGCGCTGATCGAGACCTATATCGAAGGACCAGAATTGGATGCCAACTTTGTTCTTGTGGATGGAGAGATTCTCTTCTTTGAGATGAATGACGATTTTCCAACCGCAGGAGACCAGGGAGATATTGACAGCGACTTTTGGGAGACCATCAATGCATTCCCAACTGTTCTTCCTCCTGATGAGTTTGCGCTCTTGCGCGATGACATGCATCGTCTGTTGCTTGCCATGGGCCTCAAGACTGGAGTCTTTCACCTTGAGGCCAAGGTACAGAACTCAGGCTGGGAGTACAAGGTCAAAGACGGTGTCTACGACTTGTACCCAAAAGAAGGCTCTGTGAAGAGCGCCCCAAAGCGATGCTTCACCATTGAGGTCAACCCCCGGCCTCCGGGCATGGCCAACTGCTATGGTACGGGTGCAACCTACGGCGTCAACTTTTATGACCTTCATGTTCTGAGGATGCTGGGAGATATTGAGCGGATCCGAGCGCTGGCGAAACCCTTTGAGCCGCACTCGACTATCCCATACAATGCGAGGATATGGTCCGACCTGTTCTGGCTCAGAGCCGACAAGGGTGGTATCTGCGCCACGGATACCGTCTGCAGTGAGACACTCGAGAAGCTATCGCCGGAAGATAGGGCGCTTGTTACGAGATCATGTTGCTTCTTTCGGCGAGGAGAGCTCATACCAAAGCCAGCGGACGGGGTGGTGAGACTTGGTGGCTTCTTCTTTCTCTCGTCTCGTAAAAGTAGGGCAGACATTTTGCGTGCGACCTCTGCTATAGAAAAGTACAAGTCAATCCCAGTTCTTAAGAGTTAGATAGAGCATCTTGAAGGAGGAGAGTGGGTTAGGCTGATGTCTTGTGGAATGGAAACGACTTGCTCATCCCCGAGTTTCTAATCGAGCCACATGTGAACGTTATCTGTAATTCGGGTAAAGCGTAGATCCGCTCCAGAAGGGGTCGACTATGGGGAAGCATGTGTAGTGATCCTCCAATTGGGCCTCTGTATTAGGATCGCTCAAGACTAACAGCACCCTTTTGGCCTGGCAGTCTAACGTGGCCCAACCATTATTGTCTACTGCAATATCCTTGTAAGAAACCCCTCACTTGTGTCACAATATTACGCGATAGGCCTGAATCTTTGTCTTTCGTGAGGGGTAGATATAAGCTGAATGGCCCTGCTGATCCAAGTGACCTTTGTCCTTCTTTCAACAACTCGTGTCCAGTTGCAACTTTATCAGCAAGGATGTTGTCAGCACGAGGAACTGCCTGGACGAGATATGGCTATCTCCACGGAAAGGAGAACGCATATGACCCTGTTAAGAACCCCAAGGGTGATGTCATTCTCACCAATGCTTTCAACGTAGGTGGTGTCGCTGAAGTTTAATACTTCGAATGCTAACCGTTTAGTGGTTCATATACGAAGACCTTGCCGATTTCATGAACAGCCATGTATGTCGAAAAAAGCCCCTATCCTGGTTGACAAGTACATTACTAACCATCATTCTAAGCATGAGCTTGACAAGAGCCTCCTTACATACGGTGAAGGCTACACAGGAACACTGCGACTACGGTCGGCCATGGCAAAGCACCTGAACAGACACTTTCATCCAGCTCAACCGATTGACGCCGAGGAAATCACCTTTACCGCAGGAGTAACCAATATTAACGAGGTGTGTGCCTTGGTTATCTGCGATCCTGGAGACGCCATTATGCTTGGGAAGCCTATCTACGGCCCATTCGCCAAGGATTTTGTCATGAGGACTGGGTAAACATTCTTGTGCCATGGTATTTACTGGTCTAATGAATTCTGCAGAGTCAATCTTGAATATGTGTCGGTGGGCGACACAGACCAATTCTCAACCGACTGCATCGCAGGTTACGAGGCTGGATTTGAAGATGCAAAAACAAGGGGCGTCAACATCAAGGCGTTGGTCATATGCAATCCACACAACCCTATAGGTGAGAAGGCCTCTCTATTCAAGGGGGGGGAGCTTATGAGATACAGGGCAATGTTATCCTCGTGAGACGTTGGTTGCGCTTTTGCGATTCTGTGCATCAAAGGGAATCCATCTTATCAGTGATGAGATATACGCACTCTCGGTCTATAGTCAAGAGGGTGATGGGTCGGAGGGGTTCACTTCTCTTCGAGCTGTTGATACTTCGGGTATCATTGACTCTAGTCAAGTCCATGTTCTTCACGGAATGTCCAAGGCAGGCTTTTCTCATCTCTTCACTCTTCGATTGTCTGACAGTATCAGGACTATGCCGCCGCTGGTCTTAGACTTGGATGCGTTATTACGCAGAACAAAGAGTTTTCCGAGGCTGTACGTGCCATTTGGTGAGTGAAACATGCCAATAGGTGTTAATCTACTCATAATGATCCTCTAGTCGATTCTCCTCACCGTCGCAACTGTCCATGGACCTGGCGGCCAAGTTTCTGGAGGACGAGGCTTTCGTGGACCAGTTTCTGGAAAAGTCTAGAGCCAAACTGTACTCTGGACGTTTCTTGACTGAAAACCTCTTGAAGGAAGCCAGTATCGACTATCATGAAAAAGGGCAAGGCTCTTCCCAATAAACACGACAACTAGACACTAACAAAGAGTAGCAACGCGGGCCTCTTTGTATGGCTCGACCTGTCACGACATCTAGACCTCGACGAAGTCAGCGGCGATGAATGGGAAGCAGAAAAAAGGCTTTCCCAGCGCCTCACACGGGCCGGGGTCATCATGGACACGGGGAGCGAATATCGGGCGCCTCGGGCGGGAAGATTTCGCTTGATGTTTACTGTGGACGAGGGGACTCTCCGTGAAGGGATCAAGAGGTTAGTGTCAAGCCACATGTTAGTGATGGTTTACTAATGCCTAGATGCAGAATATCTGCTGTTTTGGGGGATAAATAGGCGTCATTTTCTGTGACGAACCCATCACCAACCCCCAATAATCAAGCTAACTAGTTTACTACGGACAAATGGAAATACAATCATGAGATTTAATCGTCTTCTACTGGCCAAAGACTGCTTTCAGCTACCCACCAAGTGCCGTGTTCGTCGTGTGGCAGTGGACAAACAAGGGACCTATGCAGGTATGCCGTGAAAGCGCACATTTGAGCGAGTTTCACATGAGCTAGACCATGAAAAGACCCTCCAATGATCATCTCGACTTATCTAAAGGCAAAGATTGGAAAGCATTAGCGCTACTTGAGGCCTTGGCAAGAACAGTTGATGCCCTGCCGGAGAAGAGATAATACTATACCTTTGAATGCTCGGATGAACCGTCTCCCTCCCTCGTAGTCTAGAAATGTGTTGGTGGGTGGCGGTTGGGCTCTATCGCTGCTGGGCGGCCGCTATATTGCTCAATTCCCCTCTCGCTACCGACACTACGGTACCATCTACCGCATGATACGATATGAGGTGCCATAGAATTCTCACATGGGGATATCGCCCTCGATCCCTGGCCGTCTTCTGCGGGGAGCTCGAGGCTTCTTTAAGCTTATATAAGGGTTCTCCGTCGCTGAAGCTTCTTTGTCCACGTTTGTTCACCACTCAGCTTCCCACGTTACACCCAGCATGCGTTCAGTCTTTTCGGCGTTGGCTTTTGCCAGTCTGTCATCTGTAACCGTTTGGGCGCATGTGACCACTGGCCGAGAGTGATATGGTGTCATTGGTTACGGCGTGGTAATGTACGATCCCCCATGCGCCTTTGGCTGCATCGACACCGTCAAAGGATGGACCCTTGATTGCAAAGACGATCATGGCATGGGTAAACACTCGAGTTCCATGCACATAGTCGCTGCAACACCTGAATGCAAGGCCACCAATGACCCTTTCCTGTAGACCATGGCCTGGTGCTTCTACACTCATTGTGCCGACGTCAAGAACTCGGCTCTGGAGAACATCTGGGAGATGGACATTGTTGGACAACTCAAAGTCCAACCCACGCCCAAGTACTCGTACCAGGTCGCCCTGTCTCTTGTCTCCAAGGACCCTCCGACCGAGGTAGTCGACTCAGAGGAGGTGCTCAACAGAACGTCTCTAGTAGACAAGGATGCATATCTTAGCAACTTTAACGGTGATAATGGCTTCGAAGAGATGGAGATCCTCGCTGAGAGATATGGGTGAGTACTGCTGCATCATCTTTATGTATCAATATCTAACAAGCACACAGTATCGTCCTCATGGCTACTTGCGTCGCCATCCCTGTCGTCCTCTCCTGGCTTCGCTTCCTGCCACTTCCCCAGCCTCTCATCTCCAAGTTCTACGCTATCGTCATTGATCCTCCGCTGTTCGAACTGGTCTCACTCGACTTTCCTACTCATACACCACTGGATAGCTGTTATTTGCATGCTGCAGGCATGCTTGCATTCTGCCATCTATTGCAGTTCTATCTTGATCCTCTCACGGGCGAGGCGGCTTACGCAGAGGAGTCCAAGTTGGATTACTGGATTTGGGGTATCATGGCGACCCTGGCGTTGGTCCTACTCATACCGCTTTCCATTCTCCCGCTCCGGCAGAAGATGTACGAGGCATTCCTAGCATCTCACATTGTTCTTGCGCCTCCGTCCATGATCGGCTGTATGTTGCATATCTTTTACAGATACGAGTGGCAGTGGGGATGCCAGACCTGGATCTGGATCACCTTTGCTTTCTGGATCTTTGACTGATTCCTTGCTAGACCGTCGAGACTCGTGCAGAATGGTGTCAAGAGAGCCACCGTCGCCGTCATTGATGAGGACTACCTTCAACTCACCATTCCTAGAGTTGAGGCTGAAGGCCATGTCTACCTTTACTTCCCAACTCTTACATGGCGCTTTTGGGAGAACCACCCCTTCTCGGTAGCCAAAGTATCTTCTAGCCCTACCCATCCTCAAAAGACCCAATCTCATAATAGCAGTAACAACGTCAACGAGGATGAGAATAAGGTCCCCAAGACAACCGACTTAGAACAGTTCTCGGGCGACACCACCATTCCTGGCCTGGTCATCTTTGTTCGGCGTCATACCGACTTAACATCTCTACTATCGGCCCATGCAAACTCAACAACGGGTATCCCCGTATTGGTCGAAGGCTCATACGGCCCCCAAGCGTCCATCCTCCCGTCCAGGCAGTTCAAGACATCATCCCCAAAGTTCACCACAGCGAGGATGGACAAGAGAATTGAAATGACTTTGATGTGTCCATCTCTGTTGGAAAACGTTTTGATCTTGACGCTGTGCTTAAGGAGGAACTTGGAAGCGTCACAGGGGGCACCACGGTAGTTGTCTGTGGACCATCGGGCATGGCAGATGAAGTCAGGGTTGCCGTGACTGAACTTGGCAAGGGTGGTTGCGTTGTGAGATTGATCAAGGAGAGCTTTGCGTGGTGAGGGGTGATGCCGGGTCAAGCCTGCAGTCGTTTCCACTCAAGTGTGTTAGTTTATTCAGACCGTAGAGCTACTATCCCGTTCCATAATACCATTCCATTTTTGAGGCTACTTCATTCATTCTCGGCTGGCTTGCGTCCCACAATGAACCGGTAACTCGTGATAAGTCTCAAGTCACGACTGCGAAACTCTCTCTTCACACCCTCCATCAATATTCTTACTTGGTCTTGAGAATACTGAAAGACTCGCGTGAAGAGGGCAGGCGTGTGAGATTCGACTGACATTTGCATGTGCGTGAGCTCAAACTTTCCCAACTCCTTGAGAGCAGGGTCCTTAGCCCATGGTCCAATAGGTATCTATCCCAGCATGAGTTAGTCGATTCTTTGGACAAGAAGACATGTTGCTTACCCGAAAGACATGCTCCTCGACGTCTTGAAAGCCAGCATCAATCATCCATTGCTTGTGGTATTTGGCAACGTTCAGCCTCTTGCCAAACACCTGGCTAGTAGCATCCAACTTCTCAACCCACTCCATAGTCCAGGGCGCACGATCACAGCTGTCATCATCACTAAAGATCCAAGCATCGTATTCTTGCATCTCCATCCAGCCTCCAGGCTTGAGATTGTCTTTGGCCTGCTGATAAAACCGCGCCCAGTCTGCAGATGTACCGCTCAGTGCGCGGCCGTGGATGTAGTCAAACTTTTCAGTTTCTCTGTACGTCCAAACATCCTCGTAGTCGTCGACGTGGAATGAGCAGTTGGCAGGCACCCACTCGGGCTGGATAGGCGAGAGGTCGACACCAGAGACAAGAGCAGTGGGAAAGTCATCGGCCATCTCAATAGCCCAAATACCCGTACCACATCCAAGATCTAGGATACGGAGCTCAGGCTTGGTCTCAGGCTTCGGCAATGGGGCCGTGTAGAGAGTACCTCCTAGGAGAAGACGCCAGATGTGATGTTGAAGGTCTAAACGCTGCTGCTCTTGGTCATCGTTGGGCAGGACATATTGGCCTTCTCGGTATGCATGGTACCGACGGCCATTTTCGTACTGGTAATGGAAAATGGAAGATGTGATTGATTCAGTGTAAGACGTGTCCCTATCTGTAGAGTAGGCAGAGTCGACATCTTCGTTCTCAAAGGCCTCATGCTGATGCGATTGTGAACATTAATCCCTGATAAGCCGCAGCAGCTCCTGGCAACTCAGACGACTTACATCGATCTGTAAAGGAGCCGGTCGCTCTCCCCCCTCAGCCTCAATCGGCGACTGTCTCGTAGTCTCGGCCGCTAACGGCTGAGCTTCCGGACTAGCTGGCTTTGAAGATGGCGATCTTGACGATCGCGACCTCGGTGGAGAAGGGTTCTTTTCTTCCTTCGGAGACGCCATGTCTGAGGCTATCACAGGAGCGACGAGCTAGAGGGGGAAATGGGCAAACGACGTGACACTGGCTCACCGCCGAACCTTTTGTACTCTTGTTATCTTAGCAATCAGTTCATCTTCAACACAAGAAACCCCGCGCCAGCCGAAAGAATGCTCGGAGCGAGGACCGGATCAAGTAAGGTGTGTCCGATGAACTGATGCTTGAGACCAAATAATCCCTGTCGATGCTGCGGTCGTCGGGTATAAGATCTCGCGCGGATTTTCTCCACTGAAAGGGCACTCAACATCACAAACATTATCGCCTCATATCGCCTCGATCATGTCTGGTGACAAGCTCATCGTTGTTATTGGCGCTACCGGAAACCAGGGCGGTTCCGTCGCCCGTCGGTTCCTAGAGGCCGGCTTCCGGGTTCGGGGATTGACCCGAAACACGGCTTCGGCTTCGGCCGAGAAGCTTTCCGCGGCCGGCGCCGAGATTGTCTCCGCTGACCTCAACGACGTCACTACCCTCAAAGACGCCTTCCGCGGAGCCAATGTCATTTTCAGCGTCACAAACTACTGGGAGCCCTTCTTCCGACCTGATTGTCGAGAGCAGGCTGAGAAGGAGGGCATCTCTTGTCGAAAGTTTGCCTACAATGTTGAGTATCAACAGGGTAAGAACATTGTCGACGCTGCAGCCACTGTGGTCGACTCTCTCGATAGCAACGGCTTCTTGGTTTCTACCCTGAGCCAGGCGGAAAAGCGTAGCGGTGGCAAATTCAAGGAGCTCTATCACTTTGATGGCAAGGCCGATATCTTCCCAGCCTATGTGGAGGCCAATTATCCTGAGCTTGCTGCCAAAATGTCTTGTATTCACACCGGTTACTTTTTCACGAGTTTCAATATTCTTCCCAACTCATATTTCGCCAAGGTCAGTTGCCCCAGGGCAATTCACTTGATAGTGTGTGCTTGATCGGCTAATTCTACTCCAATGCTCAATAGCAACCTAATGGAAGCTTCGAGATGGCCTTTACAACCGTACCAGACAAGCCAGCTCCTCACTTCGATCCAGTCGGCGACATGGGAAACTTCACCTACGCCGTGTATCAGATGCCACCAGGCAAGGCTTACATGGCCGAGGGCACAACTTGCACTTGGCCAGAATGGATCCAAACATGGGCACGTGTCACAGGCGCCAAGGTCAGCTATCGCCAGGTTACCCCGGAGGAAATGGCAGTTGCCTCTGGAGACAGGGAGGCAGGTATTGAGGTCGGCTATATGTTTAGCTATACGTCCGATCCAGGATATGATGGTGGAATGGATCTATTGACGGCCAAGGACATTCAAAAGGTACGACATCTAGCCCTTCGACATTTGAATTTGTCTGCTAATAGATTCTCAGGCTGGCATTGACTGCCCGATGACTTCTTGGGAGGAGTGGGTGAAGAAACACGACTGGTCAGCTATTCTGGGGCAATAGGCGCTGCTAACCACATCGAAAGTATAGAAAGAGTAAAGATAGCAAGCTAACTAGCGTCAAATTCCATTTAGATGGCCTCGATGATGTTCAGGCAGTATAATCACTCCCTCGGTTAACATATCCCCTCTCCACTCTCTCAGCCAAGCCAGCCAGCATAGGCGCAGTCGTGACATGACCCAAGACGCCCCCAAGTCACACAATGACCTTGTGCCTCAGTCCTGTAGATGCAATCTTGCCACGAAGCCGGAGATGGACGACAGTCGATACACCAGTTGGGGACTCGGCCTCGTGAAGAAGTATGGCCCATGTAAACTTGGTGCCGAACCTAAGGCTTTTGTAGACGATTGATCAGGGTAGATCAACACTGACAACGCCGAAATAGCCACCCTCTGTTCCGTAGTCGGGCACGCGATCTCCTGGTTTTACTTGTTGAAAGGTCGGGTTGATGACACGACTGGCGATCCATGACTTGGGCAACATCTTTTCCCAGCATGATGTAAGATACCAGCCACCTCGTTCTCTCCCCAGCTGTATGACCCATCAATAGCGAAGCGGAAGACGAGAACGCCTCGATTAGTCTTTGTCAGGCTAACTAGGACGGAACGTGGGCCAAACTCAAGTGCCGCTCCGCGTTGCGGGCTTATAGAAAAAGCCAGCTTATAGCCCCATTTACGGCGTTTTCCAGCATTGGGTTTTAATGCTGTCTTGTGTATCTAGTTGTGTTCTTTGATAACGTGACCGACAAGTCCTCTTGGATGCGTCATG
>RZGM01000047.1:149253-416099 GCA_027886205.1 Fusarium piperis
CATTGGGTTTTAATGCTGTCTTGTGTATCTAGTTGTGTTCTTTGATAACGTGACCGACA
This sequence comes from Fusarium piperis, assembly GCA_027886205.1. Classification (NCBI taxonomy): domain Eukaryota; kingdom Fungi; phylum Ascomycota; class Sordariomycetes; order Hypocreales; family Nectriaceae; genus Fusarium; species Fusarium piperis. Next base: position 149,313 of record RZGM01000047.1, read on the forward strand.
AGTCCTCTTGGATGCGTCATGGAAGTCAGCAATAGCCCCATTCTCAACTACGAGGTATGGAGAGACTTCATCTGAATAATCAATATCTAGAAGTACTGGTAAACTACTCATTGCTAATTGCGCCCTAAACTAGTCGACTTACTCTGTGGTCTAATGGTACTTGACATCTGGCTGCGCACGCGAGACACCCCTTCCATTGTCACCCCAATCCTCCCATTCATGATCTTGACCCGTATCTCTCGCTCTTTGGCGAAGCATCATCTCTACTCGTCCTTCATCCCCAACTATTCTTACTGAAGCAGATGTGTTCCATGTCTGGGAACTCTCTACCCCTCCACCAACACTCCCCAGCTCATCAGACGCCTTAGAACGTAGTGCAAGCACAAGAATTTGTCCGAAACTTGACCAGCTAGAGACATGCCATGGATGCCGTGATGCAAGTACTGTTACCACGTGAATGAGGACGACAACAACGTGTAATAGAAGAACTGAGAGAGCCAAGGGAATGGTCCGGCTTGTCTTAAAGTCATAGACGTGCCCTCCCAAGAAGTAGGTTTGGTGTATGATAGTGTCGCTGTGACCCGGTGGTAAGTCAGTAGGATATTCCATCCCATCGGCTTCACTGTAGCCCTTCGTAGAGCCCGTCTGAGATAGAGCATCCGTCAAATGGGCTGCCAAGGTAACGTGAAGGCAGTTAGGCGAGTACCTGTCCACAATCTCTGAACGGTAGCAAAAGTCGCGTATTTGCTGATAGGTCGAGTTCGTCTTATTAGAGAAGGTACCGTCCAGCTCTAATCGTTCGCCTAGGGCCGTCACCCAGTCTCTGCTCATTTTGATGTTGTCACCAGCTTTCGCAGAGTCTCCAAAGTGATCGTAGAAGTTGAACAGAGGCAAGTCGAGCTGGGTCTGCACAATGCTTGATTTCCCCTCCTCAACCCAGACGTCAGCCTCTTCCCAGCGAGCAAAGATGCGGCATAGCTCCAGCTCGAGGGATCCCACCTCTCCACCTTGCAAGGGTTTTGTACCGTCGGTGGTCTTCCAGTCACCAGTGACAAACACCATTGCGGCACTAATGGAAGAGCCTTCAGTGTCCGGGAGATCGACAATCTGGTAACTGAGCATGGGAGACTTCTTCCTTCGGGCTTTTTCGAGCAACTTCCTGAAACCAGAGTCCTTGTCCATGTCGAGAAGGACTTCTTTGTTGGAAATGTTGGCATCAAAGCTAAAACTTGCTTTTGATCCCGCCGTCTTGTTAGGCGAGCACTCAACAGCCACTACAGGCTGCTTCCATCTCATGATTTCGGAAGAGTTCACAGCCTTTCTGTAAGACTTGGTGAGAACATCTGTAGGCTTCTTCCGCCAAAAGGAATCAAGCTCACTAGCCGCGGCGCTCATGGGAGTTGTAGCAATGGCCACCCAGCCCGAGTCTAGGTCCTGAATATCCATAGTGAGCGAAATGAGACGAGTTCCCGGAGTGTCGAGGCTGTATTTGGAATACGTAAAGTTGGCCATCTGCCGCGAACTGCTAAACTTCTCCTTATCTGGCGGGTCATCGATGGTGGGAATGAGCATCCTAAAAAGGTCTTGTTGACTTGGTCGAGTACCTGCATGGACCTCATATAGGTCAACATAATTGGAGTCTAGGTCCGTTTCGTATAGTTTGCCTCTCACGTATGTGATAATTTCCTCTTCTTTTTGCTGCATGTGGACCTGTTGCCATCCTTCGCGGGGGATGATGGCAATGGCGGACAGAGGAGCAGCTGCGAGAGAAAGAAGAATGGCAATTATGATGATGAAGCCAGTGATTCGGGGCCGTCCTCGTGAGCGGCTTACACCCGGCTGCAGTATTGCAGACCATAGCTCCCAGCTGAAGAGATAGAGGATTGGAGCACCGAGCTGAAAGGGTGACGAGAGAAAGCCGAGGGGAACACCATGCTTGTCAACCAAGAGGCCGTAACACACCCGATACATGAGGAGATCAGCTAGAGATACTAGGATGAGAATCTCGTGGCCCTTTGCGACGAATTGGAGAATACTCAGTTGCTCAATGGTAGGGCGAACCCAGCGGACTCGAGCAATGTAGAGGGCGAGGATTGCTAGGGTGATTGCAACAGATGGTAGATGGAAGAGAATTAGATGACCCAGAGATGACCATATCCCCTTGCTGCAGACTTTCTTTGGGGGCTCTGGGTCGTTGAGCTTCTTTGGGTATAAGCTGCGAGAGGTCGAAGCCTGTATGAGAGTCTCGGTGCTTTCGACTGCGTCTCTCGCCCTTCGATTTTGCAAAGATGACGCGGTGGTGGCTGCGCCTTGAGACAAAGGATCCTCGGCGGTGTTGGTGAGAGTGGAATACTTGGAGAAGCCGAATGCTGGCGGTTTGGCTTGCTCGCGTGCCATCTAGACCATGTCAGTCGAGACTGCTACCCAGACCGAGCGATCTGAACACATACCTCTCTTGCTTGGGGATCCCTATCGAAGAGAAAAAGACTCGAAGCTGGACATGTGCAGCTGATTCTCGTGCGACATATTGGGACGGGGATGGAGACTTAATTAAGGTCAGTGGGGAAGCGCTTACGCTAAACACTCTCTGAAACAGAGGGCTGTACGCGCTGATCAAGGCTCAGTGACTGGGGTTGGTTAATGGTTGTGCAAGGGTGGTGACTGGGATAAGATGAAACGTGGAGAGATGAAAAGCTCTGCATAAGCACGAGTAGAGAGAACGCAGTAGATCAGATATCCTCCAACTTCCCCCGAGTTCTGAGCTCGTTGTCGTCTTTCTCCATGTTCATTGACTCAATTATTTACAGATTCTCTACACGTCTCAGCCCCTCTCAGCCGTCTCCATGGAAATCCTTTGGGGGTGACACGGTGCCCAGAAACATCAGTCAGTCTTTTGTGCCAATCACCACTCCTTAGAGCTGCGAGGTAGGATCGCGAGCAAAATCTACGAGCCGTACAAAGTGAGTGTTTGGTGAATCTTGTGTAGTCCTGTTCTAGGACTCTGTCAACTACCTACGGCGATCAACAGATTACCAGTAATCTTAAGGTGGGGGAGCTAACAAAATCAATTTTAAGCTTAAAACTGGACTTTCTATTGCTCTTCAATATCCGTTGCGCCCTCACTTAATATGAAGAGGGTGGACCATTGGGATGGCGACATCCAAAAGCTGCTCGTCGATCTCACTACCACCTGAGACGAACTCAGCTGGTCGCCAAGACGAGACGACTTTGGAAGAGCGCCTGCATAGTTGATTGGATGTCCCCGGCGCTTATCCGGTAGTCTAAGTCAGACGCTCCCACACGGCCACTGAGGCGGCCGACTTCACTCCTCCATCATCATCTCATCAAATGGCCGAATCAAAACCTCATCCCTGGTTTAATCAGGTTCTCATGCTGAATAAGGAACCTTGCGAGTCTTGTGGTGCCTTATTCGACCTCTTCGAGAAGCCTAGCTCAACAGGAGAGGACGTCCCAGGCGGAGATTTTGAGATAAAATCGCGCGGCAAGAATGTCATCCTCGAGCATCAAGATATCTGCGAGACTTGCCTAGCACTAGCCAAGGCAGCCATCATACTCAGAATGTCTCTCTATAGAGAGGGCATTTCCGATCCCCAACCCCTGCTTGCGAGGTTTTGGGATGTGAGGGTCTCAGAGAGAGTCATCAACGCAACCGTATCTTGGCTTTTGGAGGGTACATTGCTCACCCAAAAAGCCATTACCATTAGTCAACCAAAAGACGTCAGTTGCATATTCTTCCCGAGTCTCCAAGAACACTTACTCACGCCAATGTCAGGCTTCAGACTCCATCTCAATCGCGGCAGCGAAAGAAGACAGATCCACTGCCAGATCAGAGCAGAACCTTGGTTTCATAAGGAAGATGCTCAATCTCTGTGAAACAGGACACGATTGTCACCGCAGCTGCAGACCTGGGGGTGACAGAATATTGCCCACTAGGCTAGTTCTTATCGAAGATGGGGACAGTTTGATCCGACTGTATGAGACATCAAAAAACCAACATGGCTCTTATGCAGCCTTGAGCCATTGCTGGGGGCCGCCTGAGAAGCATCCTCCCCGAACCTTGCGAGGAAATGTCGGGTCTATGAAATCAGAGATCCCATGGAATAGCCTTTCTGCTGTCTTTAAAGAATCCATCTGGCTCTGCAGACAGCTTGGCATCAAGTATATCTGGATCGATTCGCTCTGCATCGTCCAGGATGATCACACCGAATGGGAGATTGAAGCTGCCAAGATGGCGCAGTATTACTCTGAAGCAAGGGTCACCATTGCTATCGACTCCTCTCCTGATGGGACGACTCCATTCCTCTCTCAAAGGGCTGAGAGATGGCACCCTCAAACGTCCCCATCTGCCCCATACTTGATCGTACGAGAACACTATGACATATTGCTAGAAGGAACCCTAGAGTCTACCGTCATTGAGGCGCACAGATTCCTCCCTGAGACACACCATCTCCTCCCAACCCGAGCTTGGGCAATGCAGGAATCCATCTTGTCGAGTCGAATTGCTCGTTTCACCCTCTCTGACATCACATGGGAATGTGACGGAGAGACTGTTTCAGAGGATGGATACAAGGGTTTGGGTCGAACTAGGAGCTTTTATCCATCAAGGCCATTCTTTCATGTTTTGGAGAGTCCAACGGATGAAGATGAACGGAGAAGGGCGATTTGGGAGTTTTGGATGGGCATCGTTACAGAATTCACATGTCGCTCCATCACTGTGCCGACTGATCGACTACCGGCACTAAGTGGCATGGCATCTCGTTTTCAGAGTATTATAGGTGGTCGATACTTGGCTGGAATATGGGAGGCGTATCTCATCGAAGGTCTTTCCTGGTCAAGACACATGTTCGGCCAGGGCAACATTCGAGCGCCTGATATCAAGCTCGCTCCAACATGGTCCTGGGTGTCGATATGCGAGAGAGATCGTGTACGGTTTCATCAACACCTTGGCATATCTAAACTTCCTTTTAGCCTACGGCCAAAGGTTGTCAAGGCGCAGTGCGAGACTTCAAAGGACTCACCATTCGGCCGAGTCGAGGGTGGTCACTTGTTGATCGAGGCGCCGTTGTTCAGGGCAACCCTGACCTGTGATAGGGATACGATCCCCGAGAATATAACTTACGGGGTTGCAGTTGTGGGAGCCGATGATAATGAAGAACCATGGACCTCTCACGAGCTTTTTGTGGATTGCTTGCTGTCTGTCAAAGATGGCAATGCCCTCAGAGCGTATGATGGGGATGACCTTGAGTACCTGACAGATCCGGCGTCGTTCACTGCAACCGCCTGGATCATGTGGCTAGGAGATGGAGCCCTGGTCCTAGGAAAAGATCCTCACTCCAAGACATTTCAGAGACTTGGGTACCTGGATTCCTCGAGGTTAGGTTTAAAGGAATCGGAGTCACCTATTGCTGACCCACAGCGCTGGACAAATTCGCTCAAGGGGACGGTGGTGCAATTACAGCTCGTGTAATCCTACATAATGCAGACTCGGAATATTCTGTTCATAGCAAAGAGACCAGAATGACTACCAGTTTGAGCGTGAATTTCCCGTTACAAGGTAACGTCCGGTGACCTCCAGCCCAGAGGGATACTATTAGTGGACAGTCAAAGATACACAACAAGTCTACAAAAACAAAAATTTTCGTGCCAAACAAACGGCTAAACTCCAATTCAAAAACAATACTCAGTACATGCAGGGTTCCAGACCCAACATTCTCAGCCTCAAAGGTCCTTTACACAGTCCTACCACCACCACCACCATGGTCTTGACTCAACCTTCCCATTCCCTTCAAAAGACAGAGACCCAATACCCTCCATAATCTACGCCCACAAGTTAGCCTCATTCATTACAAGTATGCTCAAGTGAATTCACTCACCTTGTCCAGTTTCTCATCATGTCCCTCACCACCAATGAGCGTCACCAAGAAGCGAGTAATTCTGTTCAAGGAGAAAAGGATGGTGTCATTATCGTCCTTGATGAACTGCTCCTCTGAACGCATAAACTTGATTTCAGTGACAGGAGGTTCTCCCCCGGATGTTTTGGAAGCCTCAAATCTGACGTGTGTGTCGTTTGGCTCGGTCCAGGTGCCGCGAATATGGGTGCCATCGGCGTTTCTGTCAAACTTGAATTCGCCTTTGTCCGTCTTGATAGTGCCCCCACGTGTTTCTGAGTTGTCTTTGGTGGTTTTGGCATGGTCCTTATTGGCCTTGGAATGACCGTTATCCGTCTTGGTACTATCCTTGGTTTTAGAGTTATGCTTTTTGGCGTTAGAATTGTCCTTGGCGGCTTTGACATGATCCTTATTAGCCTTGGAATGACTCTTATCCGTCTTGGTACTATCCTTGTTGGTTTTGGAATTGTGCTTGTTGGTGTTGGAACTGCTCTTGGCGGTTTTGACATGATCCTTATTAGCCTTGGAATTTCGCTTTTCGGTTTTGACTTGCTCCTTGTTGGTGTTGACATAGTCCCTGCGGCTCTTGAAAAAGTCCTTATCAGTGTTGAAATGGTCGGTGTGATTACCCTCTTGGTTGACCAACGCAAGCTTGGATCTGATGATATCTCGCACCTGCGGAGCATAAGAAACAGCCTGAAAGGCGAAGAAAATCATCATGAGCATTACAAAAACTCCGAGCAACACGCCGATCTTTTCTTGCCACCACCGGCCCGGAGGAACCTCGAAAGCGGGACGGCGGATGCCACCAAACATTCCACGGGCCCTGTTAATGGATGCTTGAAAACGCCATGGGCGGCGACCAGCATCTGCGTGCCGGCGGGGCTCGTTTTCCTGGCCAGGCTCGGGGCGATGTGGTTCCGGTTCAGGTCTTTGCCGCCTGGGACCGTAAAATTTCATGGCAGGGCTAAAGATATAGTGATTTTTTGGTGTACCCTCTAGAGGATGAGGAAGATTTAGAGCCCAGGGCTTGCCGTCCTTCGTCTCCAGGAACAGGATGTTCTTTGGGGCCCCACGGCCAGACCAGCTCGCGTCAAATATCAGATTATGACGGACCCATTCTCCACGAGGGCACATCTGGAAATAGAAACTAATGACGGTGCATTCCTCGACATCCAAGGTCCTTTTGGGCGCGCCAACGCTGAAGGGGTTGGCGCTTGGAGTGGGGGTGGGAATCTCAGCCATGATGAGAAGCAATGTGTAGTTGGAGAGTAATAGTTGAAAATCGAGGACAGGGGCTGTAGTTTGTAAGTCGTGTAAAGCAAGGGGCAATGTAGGTCGAGGAATCAAGGATTGTTGTAGACTGGATATTCATCCAAGAGTGATAAATACATTCAAATACAAGGCGATCATAGGAATCGCACAGAGGTGCATAAAGAACTTTCAAGCAAGAAAGAAGGGCCGAAGATGAATATTCCATCTTGAAAGGCCCTTGTTCGCCAACCTTTGTGAGAAGTCATTATGCGTAAATCCAACCAAGGCCAGGACAGGGGCGTTGAAACTGGCATGAGGTTACAGGGCGACACCAACAAGCTAGGAGTGGTTGTTCCCCCTAGCGTGACCACTCCTTTGTTGGGTAGGCCCCTACAGGGGGTTCTCTTTCAGAGGCGGTCATATAATGAACCCGTATCCTGAGCTCAATAAACAAAGTGCCCGAGTCGTTTCTGACATACAATGAGGTAGCAAGATACTACTCGCGGAAGCAAGCGTCATGTCTTTGTCTTCTAGGTGGGTTAGTCGGTTCCAAGTTGCCAGAAAAGTAACAAAGATGCAACGGGTGCTCAATGACAAAGGCCAGATGATCGATGTCTAAAAACAAAGAGCTAATAGCAAAATAGATTCGAGCTTCGGCAGTAACAACAAATGACCCCAGTGCGGCACGATCAATGACCTCAACAGCTCGATCATGTAAACACGTAACTCTACCCGACAAGAAATCACAAAAAAGAAAGGGTCTGGCCGGGGATTGAACCCGGGACCTCTCGCAAGCTTGCTTTCGGGTTTGCCCTAAGCGAGAATCATACCACTAGACCACCAGACCTATCACGTGATTGATTATCAGCGACGTTCGTAAAACAGAATAAGTGGATGGCCACTTGGCTAGGCAGTGTGCACGCAGATAAGATCAGTTTCTATGCTTCGGCCGAAGAGTAGCCAAACCCATGAAAATGGTTAGAAATCACTTGTTCTAATTCTCCACTGATGGGCGAATAGATCACAAAATGAGTCACCCTGTTTGATCATTTGTCATCCGGGCTGATGATCTCAGCACCTGCAGGACAAGGGCAACCTATTTCCATTTCTGGTATAGTCCCCAGAGACCAATAACTTCCCCTGTGTTCGACGCCTTGGTCAGGACGTCAAGGCATTAGAAAGCGATACAGGAGATCTGGGGCTTGATCTTGATGAAACTAGAAGGAGATATCTCCATGATTCAATCGTCAAGAAACACCTATTTCCTAAGGTGGAAAGAGGTGGTCCTTTGACTAGAGATGAATTACCACATCACAGGTTCTCAGAATTGATAAAAGGTCTCAATCAACTCGCTGTAAAGATGAAAAACTACCATCAAACATCATCGCCATCACCAGTTCCTGATTCTCACTCAACCACACTCTCAAATAATTCACTCACAATGACTGTTGATACTCTCTCCCTCGCCGGCAAGGTCGCCATCGTCACTGGCTCCGGCCGCGAAAACGGAATCGGTGCTGGAATCGCCATTGCTCTAGCCCGAAACGGAGCGGCTGTCACCATCAACTACATCTCCGACTCGGTCATTGAGCGAGCCAACACTCTGGCTGACAAGATCAGGGGCATTGGAGGACGAGTTGCTGTTGTGCAGACCACCGTCGATACCCCTGAGGGTGCCAAGTTTCTCGTTAAAGAGACACTCAAGGCTTTTGGAACTGACCACATTGACATTCTGGGTATGTTTCTGGCTTCATAAAAGTATGCATAATTGATTCGACTGACGGCCTTAGTCAACAATGCCGGCTGGGGAACTGCTAGTGCAAGTCTCGACATGAAGCCCGAGGACGTTGCCAGGACTTTTGACGTCAATGTCAAAGGCCCCATCTTTGTTTCTCAGGCTGCAGTCCCTCACATGCCACCCGGTGGCCGAGTCATCAACATAACGTCTACTGCTTCCAAGCTTGGACAAGCCGATATCCCCATCTATGGGGCTTCCAAGGCTGCTCTGGACAGCCTTACGTGGTCGTGGGCCAAGGAGGTAAGAATTGCTATGAAAAGGAAGAATTGAGCTAACATGGCACAGTGGGGATCCAGCCACGGCATCACTGTCAACTCTGTCGCCCCGGGCCCGGTTGTCACGGATATTGTTCCACCGGAGTTTCAGGAAGAGCTGCACCGGGAGCATATCAACAACGCTAGGGCTGCCCATAGGGTTGGTACCAAGGAGGACATTGGTGATGCTGTTCTACTTCTTGTGTCTGAGAAGTCTCGATGGATTACTGGACAGTACATTTCCGTCAGCGGTGGACTGAGCAACTAACGTCTATACGACCTTTGGTCTAAATAACGTCGTGTTTATAGCATGAACCTATTGAGATAGGTAACAATTCAACTTCCAATCACATCTCACCTTATTTGAACCAATGTGACACTTTTTACTTTCAAGATCTTACCTCTGTGGCCCCTGGCTCTTCCAACCGACTTTGTGAGTGGGCCCACGAAGAAGATGCTTACAAATGGATATTCCTCACACCCGTCAGCACCATCTTCCTATAAGAGGCACTAGTTGGGAATTCCTAGTCGGTTGGACAAATCTCTTCTCATCTATTCTTCAGTTCCGTTGAAAGCATGGTATCATCACGATCAAATCAGAGGCGCCAAGCCTCCAATGCCCCCAAAGCCGACCTCATGTTTGTCAGCATCACACGCCCAGAACAGATCAAAGACCGGAGCACCCAAAGGAAGATCAACCGTCATGTTATGAAACCCATAGGCCGAGCGAGAAGAAGGAAGCCAAAGAATGAAAAGATAGAGCTCACCCTCAGATCAGAAGAAAAGTCACCGGCTACTGCTGTTGTGCTCTGGCAAACAGACGACAACATCGAGCACGCTTCCAAGCTATACATGCGAAGCATTCCTTCGCCAATGAGCGCAGACCAAGGACTCAACTATCGACATTTTTCAAGCCGCGCTCACATGATCATCGCCTTTCGTAAGCTCAACAAGATTCCTCACGCTCCGTGTGCATACTGACTTCACATAGTGCGCGAATGGGACTCGCCTGTCTGCTCGATGATGCGAGAGCTGTCCTTTACTCTGGCCATGATGGAAGACAGCGCCATGCATGTTGCTCTTGCATTGAGTCTAGTCTTTGCCCAGGAGAGCAGAAAGCATCTGCTAGAGGAAAGCAACAGATCCCTAGACCACTACAACAAGTCCGTCAGTCTCGTCAACCAGCAGCTAACCAACATTGGCAACACTGTCTGTGATGCTCTTATTGGCGTCATCATCACCTTGGCATGCTATGATGTGAGATTCCATAGTGTCTGATCATGCCAGCTTGACTAAGTCTACCCGCAGCTATGCACCTTCAACTTGGATCGATGGGTAATCCACATGACGGGATTGAGGAGAGTAGTGGAGCTTCGTGGCGGATTCCACAAGATCAGTTCTCATTATTTGCAAACGTCACTTATCTGGTAAGATGAGCCTTGTTGATTATTGTCATTGAGACTGAACTGTTACAGGACAAGCTTGACTGGGTCAATGATGCTTGATTCGCCTCCATTTTTTGGCCCGCTTGAACAGCTGTTACCGCAGAAAAGGATATCGGGTACTTCGAACGAAGTTACCAGCACACTGCAGAAACGACTGCCAGATGACTCGAATCTGTGTGTCATACTCGAGTCCATGTCTGAGCTTGCAACAGCAGCGCGCAGGAAATCGCAGTGGGCCAATGATTCAGTCCTAAGGCAAGAGTTGCAGAATATGGTATCCATGACGCTAAGATTGCCTCGACATAATATTTTGGGCATCCTAGACGCTGATGTAGCTCTTTATGAGATACTACGCCTATCTTCACTCTTGTTTCTCTCAGGTCCCTCGATAAGCCTTGCTGGGAACAAGGACGGCAACGTAATCGTCTCGTATCATCGAGGTCGACTCCCAATGTTGCTTCGATCACAAAATATTGACTGGACGGGCTTGGAGGACCTAGAGCTCTGGGTGTTGGTCACAGATGCGTTGGTAGAGGTAGGAGAAGATCAGGAGTGGGTTCTTGGTCAGGTCAACCATATAATGCTTGCGAGGCAGCTCACTTGGGATGGCGTTCTTGAGGCCGTGGCTCGGGTTGCCTGGATAGATGGCCTGTGGACTTGCACAGTGGACCAGCTGCGTGCAGAGCTCGAACGGCGATATGGCCGTTGGGGGATCTAGTGGGATAGCCCTGTGGGACTTGATTCCATCAGGAGCCAAGCCGCGCAGGAATAAAAAAGATGATTATTTCGCCAAGCCCGATACTTGCTCTATAATTTTTAGCCCGTTCTCTCGATCGTGTCTATTGGATAGCTGCCTTGCTGTACACGACTTTGTAGCTTGGTCTGGATCATAACCCTGGACAGGCATACCCCCATTGCAAATGACTCATTGGCCGCTCCATTCTTCGCCGTCAGCAACAGAAGACGATGCAGCTCACCATCACGTGAAATAAGCAGCTTCTCCCAGACCGACACCTTTCTAACTGTCACAGCCATCTGAGGTTGACTTTAGTTGACGCTTTACTGACAACATGCGTCCGAAAAGAAGGACAAAATGCCGAAAGATGGCAAAAAACGGAATAAAGAAAACGACAGAGGCATACGAACATGAAGCCGCTGGTCGCGTTCGCGGTCAAAGGCAGAAAAGCCCATGTCCAATCCCGCAATCGAGCAACATGGTCAAAGAGGGAGCATCTGACTGTTCTAGGACCAATCTCTCGTCTTTGCCGCAAGAAATATTGGACTTGGTCCTTGACAACGTGAGTATTCACAAACCCGTGTGTCGGAATAGAGCTGATGCATTCACAGATACAGGAGGCATCGACTCTGCGAAAGCTTGGCCAGACCTGCAAACGATATCATCACGCCACCAAGTCACACATTCAGCAATACCTACACCTCTCGGTTGACTCTCATGGCCATTTAAACAAGTTGATACGCGCCATTGAGCCGCATCTTAGCATCTCTCAGAAGAAACAACTTAGGCGAGAAGGTCAATACAAGGGCCAACAAATTCAGTTCCCGAGCGACGTCGATGAGGACGAAATACCAGCTTGTGCATCTCGCGTTCGTCAGTTGACGGTTGGCATCTTCCCCACGAGACAATCACATCTTTGCATTGCCCAGAGATACATTGAGGAAGCCTTCAAGAATATGCGGAATGCGGAAATTGTCGACATAAGCTCCCTCACACCGTCAGTGCCACCCCCCACTTGCCTATAGCGATAACTAACACAATTGATAGATTCTTGGGAGGTTGCATTGTGTCAATGCAAAACCTCAAAGCTTTGAACATATTCCTAGACTACGGATCGCTCGGGCGTATGTACCCTCTGAGAGACGTCACAAATCTGCAACACCTGAGGGTTGTCGACCATACTTTTGGCGGGGGCCTTGCCCAAGATGATGTGGCTCTGTCTATGCTCTTTAACTCGGCGTCAACACTTCGAAGCCTTTCTTTAGAGACACATTCATGGCAGGTGGGCAACTTTCTGCTTGGATGGAAAGAGATGGCTTCTGAAGCTGGCTGGAGCGATCAGGATCATGTCCATCTCAGCGCCTTGAAGTCACTCTCACTCATTGGTCTTCGTTTTAATAAGAGTTTGATTGATTCGCTGGAAAGAATTATCAACTTTGCGAGCTTGGACGACCTGGTGATTGGACATGTATCATCGGGTGCCCTTCGCCTCTTTCCATTCCTTAGAGGTACAGAAAAGGATCTACGCAAACTGACCTTGGTCATGTCAGGCGAAAGCGGGTTGCAGCCACTCGGGATTGATATGGAATTTGAAGCAAAGATCCGGTTGATTGCGTCATTTGACACTTTGATTTGTCTGGAGCTCAAGGAACAAAACCGGCACCCAGTAACCATTGATGATGGTACTCTTCTATTTGATGCTTTGTGGCAAGCCATAATCACCCACAAGAATCTAGAAACATTGAGTATAAACTGCACGGAAGACGTTGGTACAAATACCATCCCCCGGTTATCAGCAGCGACGGTGACAACCCTTATCAACTTGCCTAAGCTGAAGGATTTCAAGTTTGCACCGGCTGAAGGAGAAATGGTAGGGGCCTCCTATCAAGTCAAGACACATACCACAAAATCCTGCTAACACTTATTATTAGGAAGGAATCGGACAGGCACTCTCCTGCGGCAAAGCATTGGTGTCCATCCTCTGCTGCCCTCAGCCAGGCCAGTCACCCACCTTTGCACGGGGCCCCGATTCTGAGCTCATCACTGTTACTGAAATCCTCAAAGGTTTTCTATCTCGCAATTTGGGCAATGCTGAGAGAAGCTTTGTTTGGGAAGACCATTACAAGGTCAGACGTATATCTCTTAAGCACCGATTATGGGACGTAGCTTCACAGTTTGGCGATCTCAGAAAGGGTGTCAAGAAAGCCAAGACACTAAAGTACGAGGGAGATGAGGGGCGCAAAGTCATGTATCGGGAGGTTCCGAGTTTCTGGGAAGACGCGGTTGCTACGAATGGTCCAGGGAGTGAATGGCTTCAAACGGTGACCAAGGATATTGATTAGATTAGTTCCTGTGGTGATGTGATGCTGGACTAGAATTACTTGAATCACAATCTTTGTTTTATCCTCTGAGATTAAAGGGCAGAGTCACCTGAAAATGGGTGTGTTCGTATCAGTGCCTGTGTTGTTCGTTGATCAAGGTCAAGTGTAATGCCTAGTCTGTTCAACCCCTCAAGGCACTGACACATTGACTAGCAGAACAACCAAGAAATTATACAATGCGAGTAAATAGACGCAGACCTTGAGTGAGAAATGCATTGATCTGTTCCTGGTACAAGAGCTCTATAAATCAGCTCTTATCCTTATAGCAAACCTGATCACCCAGCACCCTGCGACTTACCACAACTGGTTATCTGTCCAGTCAGAGCCTTTCCCGGAAAAAGCAAAATGGCAAATAATATTGACACCCAGATGGACGAGCGCGCGCTTGCATGGATGCCTTGGCTTAGTTGGTTAAAGGAGCACCCGGAGAGCATCGCACCGGAGGTCAATGACCCCAAGAGTCGACCAACTTCTAAGGAGGATAGCAACTGTGAGGGTTCTGACGATGACACCGCGGAATGGGTTCATGTCGAGCCCTATGACGCCGAGAGCGGCACACTACCCCGAGAGTGCATGAACCCAGCTTTTCTAGCGTGGGTCAACTCTGAAGGGCGCCATCTCATGGAGGATGACCCAAAGGCAATCAAGGGTGTCACTGGGGTTCTTTGTGGCCAAGACAAAAATCGGGCTGCTATTGTTCGCGAGCTGATCAAGGAGAGGTGGAAGAAGGCTGCGGCTGTTTACGAGGAACAGACCAAGAACAAGACAAAGAAGGCCCGGAAAGAGCCCCTCAAGTATGTCACCCAGGATAAGTGGACTTCCGAGAACCTCATCTTCCCCAAGCTCAGCTTCTGAGTTTGTTAAACCTCTTCAGTTAAGTGAAGGATGCGATTTTCAAGGCGAAGGGGGCCTTGGATAAAAGGACTCGAACACAAGTATAGATTCTACAGATGAACGTGGTCCCAGATAGATACATAATGCACCAAGGGCACTTTTACGGAATTTAGAACATGGATTTATACCTTTTCTTCGTGATATGTATAATAACGTCCTTGCTAGAGAGAAGTTAGGCTGGTAACAACACCCATACTAGCCTAGTCTATGGAACAACAGCAAAGATGGGTAAGTTGGGAATTAGTGTAGAAAAGCAAAGTTCTTTATTACCTAGTCACTTGATACCCTTAAACTCTTAAATCGTGTGCCGCCGAAAGTTTATGTGGATTGGCAGTAAATCACTATCGCAACATGCCCATTCAATACAAATCTTATTTTCTGCCTGACACTGCCATTTCACTGCTATTTCGCTTCCTCCATCAACAGCCTGCTAACAGAATTCAATCATCGCGCACGCATACCGCAACTCTTTGGAATCTTTTGACCCTCTCCGAATATCACGATGACTGGCAAAGGCAGAAGCAGCAAATCTGCTACCTCATCATCTCCTCCCAAGCCTTCTCGCTCCGACATGATCCTCGCCATGAACGATCCATACATGCAACAAATTCTCGACGGCACCAAGACGTACGAGTTCCGAAAGTAAAACATGGCCGGCATCAAGAGAATCTGGTTCTATCGCACTGCTCCGCATTCTTCCATCACCCACATATGCCCTGTCGATGAGGCCGTGACCAGGAACCCAGGTGATGGGCCGCTTCCTGAGGACGGCTTGGGAAATAAAGAGTACAATGAGAAACATGGGGACTATGAGGGCTATGACTACGCATACCACATCAAGGAAGTGTACGAGATCAACGCCGAGGGAGGGAGAGGGATGACGTGGGCCATGATGAGGGATGAGCATGGCATAAAGATTACACCTCGTGGTGTTTCCATGGTGGCGCAATACCTGCTGGAGAACCAACACAAAATTCGTTAGGTGGGTGAACCAAGCCTTGTGCATGGGGGGAGGATTGTTTGTTGGTACAAATGATTTCGATTTTGAGCGTGTTCAGCTCAAAGTGACCTTATGGTATCAACTCCAGCGCACAGTTGGAGTTGATATCGAGCTGTCTCATTTCCTTGTTCTTTTTGCACAGTACCATCTCTTTACGAACAGCCCCCGCGATGTATAATGAGAAGATGATAATCCCAACCACAGAATATGCCACTACCAGACCTGTAGAGGCTGAGGCTAGTTGCAGTCCGATCCCACCATTGATGATACCGATAATCATCAACGCCCGCCCGTACCAGAGATGCCCATGACTAATGGGTGTTCTCTTCTGATACTTGACGTAGTTGCGGTGGTGCAACCATCCCAGCACAGGCTGGAGTATCATCAAGATACAGACGGCGAGACCAAGCTGAACATGAGGTTCATTGAGCCACTACTCACAGTTAACTCTTGAGAACGAGAATGGAAGTGGAAATGTTCTTACCTTGCCGTTCTTGTCAGCAGCAATCTTGCCAATCCCAAATCCAACCCACATGCCGACAAAGACAATGATCTGCCATCCAGCGTGTACAAGCCATTTTCCAATCAGAGGCATCAGCAGAGATCCGATAGGGAACCCGATGAGAAAGACTATTGACATTATGATGCCATGAATAGCCGCACTGTGGTCTTCACCTCCGTCGCCGCCAGAGACAGCATCGTTACCAGAGGTAGAACTGGGCGTCTCGCTCGAGATCTTTGTGAAAGGATTCTCATCGGAGCCGATACTGGCTTTGGCGAAGTCCACCGAAAACCTACCCGTGCTGTCGTGCTCGTCGATAATGGTGCGAACACTGGCAGAGTCCAATGCTTGGCCCATCTTCCAAGCACCGATCCAGCTGTTCGATCCGGAGAAGTCCATGTTGGTAAATCCATTGCATTGGACATTAACAGCCATGGTCTTCTTGTTGGACACTCCAGTTCCTTCGAGCAACTTGACACCTTGGAACGTATTGTACTCGGGCATGACGTGGCCGTGTCCCTTCCTTGTGCTGAGGGTGACGTTCCCAGAGCCATCCTGGTACATGATAAACATATTGGAGCCACTCATACCGGATCCTGTCCCCAGGGCGACCCATTGGTAGGAGATGGGGGCTTCGATTCGGAAGAAGATATTGCCAGAGCCTGAAGAGGCTGTCGACCGTGGGACGCCCCAGCTGTAGCACAAGTCATTGGAGTCACCAGTGCAGTAGGTTGCAAGCGTTGCTGATGCCCTCTGGCTAGCTACAAAAGAACAAAGATGGTCTGTGAGTGAAGGTTCATGGTGTAATATAAGGATAGTCTCTACTTACAGAGTGCCATCAGCGTGAGAGATATACTTATTGGAGACTTCATGATGAAAAAAGGGTTTGAGGACGAGATGAAGGAAATGGATGGCAATTCAAACCGGAAAGATGATTAAAGAAAAACTCATTACATGACAGAAAGTCATGTCCAACTTGAGCAGATTTGCCTCCGGGACACTTTAGTTATTGCATCTCTATCAAAACACCGACCAACCACAGTTCAGGGCTCTGAAGGCACGCGTACGTAACCCAGACAAAGGCAGTGGCTATAAAAAGGGACAAGGCAGGACAAGTCTCAGCCTCAAAGCCACATCCGTCCAATAACGGGCATCGCAATTTTGATGACGAGGTCTAGAACGTTGGTGGACTGCCATGGTGAGGGAGCACAGGGGCTAGGCTGCGCTACCACCAACTTGGTCTCGAACTCGAGTCGTTTCGTGTTGAGGATCTTGTTCAGGTCCTCCCGTCTTGGCATTGTTGACTCCAAGAATATTTCATTTCATTGATCCATATCTGGGTCCCTTTGTCTAACAGGTGCCCACATATGGCTTCTAACATACCAAGTTCACAACTGTATCTTCGGGAATTACCGTAAAGCTTTGTGCTGCACCTTGGGCACTCTCAGCTGATACGAAGTCACCAAGAAGCGTTTCTTTGTGGCGCTCGTGAGACTCCCCCTGCCGAGTTCCGAGTCTTCAAAGCCAGTAGCCACTAGCATGCTTCGGGTCTCATTCTACCCACCATCATATCATCTCTACAGTCAAAGGATTACGTGGTCCTGGGGTTATTTTTAAAATTGACATGACCATCATAACCAACATCTGTGGCTGGACTTTGTAGCATAGCCCCCATTAGAACGTACGTCTTTCCTCTGATAATCAAATACATATTTTACATATTGCCTTCCATATAGTAAGCGTTCCATCGACATTTAATGGATAAGGTTATTCTCCCTCAGTCCCCAGGGTCAGTTCCCTATCACCATGGCTTGCTACTTCACGCCATAGGCCATAAGCTGGGCCGTCATACACCGGGTCAAACCACAAATGCTCCTGTAAGCAAGGTTTGACAATATCCCAGGCCGTTTCCCGCGCAAGTCTCGCAATGCGGGCGCGATAGCGGCCCTCAAGCTTTGTGAATCTGGTAGCAATTGCGCCTAGGACTGTCACCCAGGTCAAGAGCTCTGAGACTTGGTCACCTTGAACTGGCTGTTGTTTATCCATAACCTCCAATAAGAGCAAAATACTCTTTGCATGACGTAGCTTGATTCCCGTGTGGGGTGGTGTCGGAAGGAGGACCATGTCGACATGGAGGAGTGCACAGAGTCGACAGATCTCGCGAAGAGTGGATGAGACATCAATGCTTGAATCCTCATCTTCTCGTTCCGTAGACATGTGTGTGTAGGGAGACAACGATAGGGTCGTGTGAGCCGCCCAGTCGCAGTTGTTGAGCAGCACATCTAGCGAATCCGGCGCCCCTTCTCCGCCACGGCAATAATGGTCAAGAGCAACAGTGACTTCCGACATGACCTGGAATATCTTGACTAGGCTTTGATCCAGATAGTTGGGCATCGTCCCATCGAGACTCGGTCGTAGACGCGAACCATATGCTGTGAGCATTTTGCTGGCTTGTACATCAGGCTTCCACAAATTGTCACCGAGCAGCGGTTCTAACTGGCGTGGACAAGAGAACCTGGGCACACACCCTACCCGAGCACTATAGACAATATCAAACCTGCGACAGGGTGTTAGCCGATGAGCAGACTACGAGAGATTTTCAGGGCCTTACAGAGGCAGCACGTATCCAAAAGCATGCTGGTCGACACATGAAATTCCTCCGTTTTGTTCCACAAGATAATAGAGCGCGTTGATGTGCTCCTCGCCAAATGTCATTCTCCCGTAGATGTTCATATCGCGGTAGGTAGCCATGGGCGACAAGGGGTGCGGCTCAGGTCTATCCGTCAGGTCAAAGTTTTCATGAATCGCCAGAATGAAGATGGCAAGAAGAAGACCCTGATCGATATCGGAAGAACCAGGCCTGTACTGCTCTATCTTGGTTCTCAGAGCTCTGATGGCTTGAATCTTTCGTTGCAACCCTCTTGCGATGATGCGATTATGCCCATCAGCGCAAGGAGACGAAATGGAGTAATGAGTGGAGGATCCAAGGATCTGGGCGTAGAAAACCAATGGGGATTCCATGGTCCTTGTTATCCACGAGTGGGCAAATTCACGTTTGTACCTTTCCGACTCCCCAAACGCCGGCAGCGTCCTGTTGAAGGCTGGGCGGTTTGTCAGGTATTGAAAGGAGTAATGAGGCAGAGAGCAGCTTACCATAGTGAAGCAGAAACTGCTCTTCTCTAGCTGGTTCCGGAACAGCAAGAGAGTCGAACGGATCGAAGCTCGCGGCCTTTTTGGGGCTGAGTGGGATTTTGCAGCTGTGGCTAGCTCTCAGGCGCCGATCATGCCTATCCTCTTCAGCGTTGGCCTCACCAGCGAGGCCACGGTGATTTTTATGAGGCTTTGCTCCAGGAGAACAAGTTATGAACTGAATGGTTTTCGGCCGCCTTGCTGCCTTGAGATGAGCTTGGCGCGAGACGTAAGCACGCGCCTCTGCGTTGAGCTGGCCCTTGTCCGAAGAGCCGGTGGCATTTTGATGATGGAGGAAGAACAGTGGACGAGCATGCATCGAAGGCATCGCCGTTAGTTAGTTAGCAAGAGCATGGAAGGGGTAAAAGTGGGAAAGATTGATCAGGCTGGAGGAAGTGGGTGTGTTCTCTTTTAGCTTCATTAGCACGGCTGAAGTGCAGATGATGGATATCATACGAATGACATCCCTGTCACAGCCCGGTTTTTAGTGAGCCACTGAAAGTGTGGCTGTTACAAATGTTCAAGGAGATACAAGACTACCCCACGTGAGACCCTGCCGTAATTGAATCAGTTTGCTTCCAGTTGACGCATCTCATCCAGCCTGTTCTGAGCCGCCAAATGACGCCAAGAAGAGTGGTCGTGATGCCTAGTGAAGATCATTACTGTAGATGGAAGGTGGAGTCTTTCTACTCTTGGCTAGCTTCAGACCTCCTCCACAATCCCTCTTCTTCTTATTGGCTCGTCCTGAAGAGTTGAAGTGAGTCTGACATGGGTGCTCATCTCCTTGGGAATGTGGTTGGAACGCAACCAATATCCTTCATCCTCCACTTGACTTGGAGTGAAAAAAAACTGGCAGCAGGGGAACTGATTATTTAGTTCGTACGCTGAAACCCTACATAGATCAAGTTGAAGTGAAGCGAGCAGGTTGATGACCCAAAGTTCTCAGTGCGTGTAGGGTAACTCGCGCTCACCGTTGACAG
Organism: Fusarium piperis; assembly: GCA_027886205.1. NCBI lineage: Eukaryota > Fungi > Ascomycota > Sordariomycetes > Hypocreales > Nectriaceae > Fusarium > Fusarium piperis. Next base: position 169,655 of record RZGM01000047.1, read on the forward strand.
GATAACAAGGTGGTCAATTTGGACAGGAGCCTGAGACCTAGTTTTTGCAAAAGTTACGATGCCCAAGGGTTTTGCTTTAAATATTTTGCTATTGCTCTCAGGGTTAAAAAAACCGCCTCCATGTAAGAACATGTACTGGACAACGTTGGACAACTCTTTCAATTTGCGAACGCATAAGAGGAAGGCTAGAAACAGATAGTTTCCCGGAATGTGTAATCACTGCCACTATGAAACCTTAATATGCATTAATTTGCTTTTATGGCTTGGTAACAGGTCTTATCGATGGATGCAGACTTGATGTGGCTGCACAAGTCAGGGGTAATACAGGAAGACTGCGTTCAGGAACAAGTGTCTCCGTTTTGCCCGCCGCCGACAGCTGGCACATTGCCGACAGTACTTGCCAAACCTTATGTGAGAGCTCTCGAAGTTAGATATAGTACATAGTATAGCGATCGACCGCTACTTGGGTCCGTGGGAATCTTGGTAGTGTGGGGGGACAAGGGATGTTTACATCCATGCCAACCGTCACTCAAAGATTATTCCCCAAAGTGGCATTCCCATTCTTTTTATCATTTAGTACTTTCAACTACGTCCAGGTTACTTTTACTGTTATCCCAGGGAGCGTTGAGTTCCGCTCTTCTGTTCCGCTCACCATTCCGCGTTTCGTGGCCAATGAGGGCCTCAAACGCTGAAACGTGGGATACAAGACCACAACCACTCGCAGCCTCACCCCCTGCGTTGACCCTGGCATTCAACCATGTTCACACTTCACACCTCAAATCCGAAGAATAAAACTTGCTCAGCCTTCGCTTGTTGGCGCGATCTGCTCCCCGATCAGCAGGTGGCGGCTATGCCCCCAAGAAACGGGGCGTACTGTCTCCCACGTGTCGTGATCAACCCCGGCTTGCTGTCTCTTTCTTGCAGAAACCTTTCCATTCAGATGCGAGCTGCTGGTACCTAGTAACTTTGGTTGGTGTCGGCTAAGAATAGAAATGTGCGAACCACACAATGTCCAAGTCTGCCTTCGCTAAGCCCCCGAGTTTGCATCTGTAAAACGCCTTGCTCGGCATGTTTTTAAAGTCCCCTGGCTCTGTTTTGCGAAAAGCTCTCAATGTTGCATCTGTGACTCTTCTCCTTTTGCATTTCATGTTCCTCCTCCAACATTATGGCAACAACTGTGGCCTTGCTGCTCTGGGCAGCTTCTGGAGTTGCTGCCGTCGACCTGGAATTATGCAACAAGACCATTACAAATGGCCTTTTGAATCATTCCATCAACCCACATGACAGCATATTCTTCTACCATCAAGGCAAGCCCATGTCCACGCCAGGACACCTCAAACTCACCATCGACGGGTGTCACAAAATGTGCCCAGGAGCAGACTTTGGCTTATACCAAGACATGTGGCCTCGAATTCTCACCTGGTTGCTCCCCGCCCTGCTGCTCGTGGGTAACCTCCACGTCGCCCGGGTTGGAACTGCCAACCGCTTCTTTGCCATGCTGCACTTTATCGGTGACCCTATTGACTCCCTCTGGTCCCTTCTAACCAAAGCCGAAGTTTGGAATCGCTTCTATGCCATATCTCTGCGAGCAACTCCCCGTGGACCTGATTCTGAGACTTCGGCTCTCGCCTTGGCGGCAATCTTGTCAGCATTCGAAGAACTCACCAACGACATGCCGTCGGTTAACCGAGAACTCGAAAACCTCGTTAATGAAAACGGGGCGCGTCTTGCCAAGCAAGATATGGATCATATCCTGCTGGAGGCTGCGGAAGAGTTGGTCGATAGCCGCTCCAACGAGGTCTTGCGAACATGCGTCGTCATCATCAACTATCTTTGTTCCGTTCTCAGCGCTCTCATCCCTGAGATTGGTGGAGAACAGACGAGTCAGCCTGGTGGTCGAATCGGTACTGCCATGTTTCTATCCTGGCTCGTCACAGTCGTCATGCTCAGCAACACTCTTTCCGGCTTCGTGTCTCGTCGTACATGCCTACGCATCATGGAGCGATACTGTCGAACACTCAAGGGCAAGAAGCGAGATCAGCACATCTTTCCGAACAGCCCGATGCTGGTGTCAAAGATCGCTTGGCTATCCAATAGACGCAGGAGTAGCGTCATCGACTTTATCGACGCACAGCCGTGGACTGGTAGTTTGTACAACTTTCGACCTAAGAAGGTTCTCATTACTGGTGGCCAAGATGATCGATCACCCTTCTATCTATTCATGCTATCTCTTGCACCGGTCTTGATAGCTGCAACATGTGCCTTGGTCCTACTTTGGTTCACTCCTACTGTAGGACTGGATTGTCGAAGTCTCTGGGTCATATCATGTGCCTTTGCATTGATATTGAGCCCTGGCTTGACATGGCTAATTCAAGTCTTCTTCAAGGGCCAGGTGGCTTGGTACTTGACAGTTGCCAAAGACACGGGATTGGGAATACCCATTCTTATCGTGATCCTCTGCTCCTCTATTGGGGTATTTAACACATGCACATGCTGGTGAGTTTGATAATAGGCGTTCCCATAACATTGCTAACCCACCTCAGGAGCGGCGTGTTCTCTAGGGGACCCAAGCGCGCATATATCACACTTGATCCATTGGCGGATCGGAAATACAACGCCAAGCATATATACCCAGCTATGGTAGCTACTTGTCTAGGTCTACAGCTAGTCGTCTATGGCCTCATGTTTAGAATTATGCGACCAGGCGCCAAGGTTTTCCGTCCCGACGAAGACACCAAGATGAATATTTATCGACGTGTTCACGGCCTCCACTCGCCAGGATCAGAAACGAACAACACGTCTCGCCGTGATACGGGCTCTGGATACTCGCCTTGGGGACGTCCTCGAAGATCTGCTGCAAGCAGTGAATTTGGGGAACTCTTGTTGCCGCCGCCCGCCATGAGTCCCAAATCCAGTCCGCAACGTTTGCCATTTATTAGCGATAGCCAGATATCGTTGCAACCCGTGTCAACGATGGATTATTTCCGTCTTGATGACGATCGGGGTAGGGCTGAGAGTGTTAGTTCGTTTGGAGGCTCGCCGCGGACAAGACCAGAGCAACCACTTCTTGGTTCCTTTGGTCATCGATAAAAGGGAGATATGAGTTAGCACGGAGTCTACTTGATCAGAATATAATGAGGGTAAAGTGAACGAAACCACACTGTCTTCAACCCGTCCCGCGAAGTGCCCTCAGGCAGACATTGCGATCTTCAGACTCAGCTCGTGACTAGGCTCAATAAGAAGCAGGGGTCCGAAATTGCAGGCACGGCACCTGAACTGAGTGATGCGGGTGAAAGAAAACAGGGGTCAGTCCTCACACACAGTTTCTGTGGGGTCAGCGGCCTTGTATTCTCTCACCCGCAGATACAGTGGACGCTCCCGCTGAAACTATTGGCATTAGTGTGCCAATAGTCCGTCTAGACCAAAGTTAATAGCCGTGCCGCGCTCTCACTAACCACTCGCTCGCTGACCGGAGAGCCCTTGTCGGTGACGATTATGTTTGTATATTCTTTTTCTTAGAATGCACCAAAAGCATGGCCCCTGCAGTAGTCAGAGTTAGATCTGAGAGATGTTGACCCCTTTGTCGACTGAAAAGGAGAGCGTGGTCCTCTTGTTTTCTTTGTAGAATTCCTCGTCTTCACGCTCTTTCCTACCCCCCTTTCCCCTCCTCTGTACGTAATCACTCGTTTACTACGTCGGAGACTTCTTTCTTTCATCGAAATGCCTTCTTTCAAGAGCATTGCCACAGGGCTTGTCGCCCTTCTGGTGGCAGACGCCGTCATTGCTGGTCCATGCAGGCCCAGCGTGACTACCACGAGCGTCTCTGCTCAGTCGTCCTCTGCCTCGACCGATACTGAGACATACAGTGTATCGACCGAAACCACGAGCTCTGCTATCAGTTCTTCTACCGTCGTTACCTCGTCCGAGACCTCGACCGTCACTGAAACCTCGATCAGCGAGACTGAAACTGTATCCTCTACTGAGACTACTTCGACAACTGAGGTTGCTTCCACCACGTTGACGACGTCGACCATCCCGTCGACTACGGAAACCGCTACGTCCACTGAGATCTCTTCGACGGAGACGACCACCACCGCTGAAGAGTCTTCGACGACATCGACGATCGCATCCACAACCACCTCAGAAGCTCCGGCCACTCTCCCCACCATTGCCAACGCAGGCTTTGACGACAACGCAAACGGCGCTCCATGGGTTCGAACCGGGTCGGCTTCCGTGTCCAACGGTGCCGTGTACTGGAAACGCTCCGATCCCAACGTCATGTAAGTGTAGACCAGCAGCATAGGAACCACGTATGTGTTCGGTTTCTGACATGTAATGACAAACAGGGTTATGCGGCCCGGAACCTCCATCGCCCAAGAAATCACCGGCCTGCGCACCAACTTGGCCTACCGCATCCGTTTCTACTGGGTCAAGTTCGATACACCCTTCGCCACGGCAGGCTGCAAGTTGACGGCAACCTTTGGCGGTGAGGATCTTGGTGAGGTTGCTACACTGCCGCCTCGAACCCCCAACTTCATGTTCGAGGAATATGTCTCAACGGTTTACCGGCCCTCCACGACGTCTGCTGAGTTCAAGATTGGATTCAGCTGCACCACCGCGGGTCAATCGAACCGATACTACGTTGAAGATGTGTCGATTGAGTTTGCTGAATAGCAACACCGGGCCTCTCTGGTGCCATCTTACTCTTCTTACCTGTAGCTTTATAGTTTAGGTCCCCAGACTAGTATAATACATTTACACCTTCCTAATGTTCGTTTTAACCTGGCCGGGAAACGTTGCCCCAAGAAGCCATTCCCGGTGGGATTTAGACCAACAATTTGCAACTCCTCGGTATCCTCCTTACCTGTAGTTTGGTGACTAATTTAACATCTGGAATGTCCAAAGAAGACCGTCACCCCAATTAGTGATTCTCGTTTCCTTCACCATTTCTCAGGCCCTCTGCCGCTGTGTCAATGAATATGCATGCGTAGCAAGAAGCTGCAGCTGACATATCACAAAGACACATCCATTGCCATTAGACAAGAGATCATCAGGACATCTAGGGTCCTTGATGGAGATATAGTCCTTGCCGTTAAATAACTAGCCATCGGGACAAGCGAGCCTGTTCCTGCCCACGCAGTGGGTGCCGCCAAACCACAGATCATCAGGACTCCTGGGCTTGCCTGTAGCGATATGCCCGTACCGTCGTAGATGAAGTCGGCAGAGTGACAATGGGGACGGACTCGAGCAAGACATCTGTTTGGCGACCCTTGTAGGAGGTTAGCACGAGGCAACCCGCAGGCCCTCACGTTGCTTTCTTAGATCACAAGTTTACCGTTGTGCTTCGAATGAACAAATTAATTCATGGTGAAGTGGGATATTATCCACGCCTCCACTATCTACTCCCTCTCACCCTCTCGATAACCCTGATAGCGAAACCCAGTTCCTCCGTCAACATCCTACTCCAGAGTTACAACCACCTTCTGGGCAGAAACACCCTTCGTGCCCAAGAAATCCACCGCTCCTTGAAGACTCTCCAAGCCATTTCCAACCTCCCAAGGGCTTGGAGCAGGCACAAACGCGCCAGCCTCAATTGCCTTGGGCAAATACTCGTCCCAAACAGCCGAAGCAACATGAGATTTCAGAATGGACAGTGAGAACACATGCTTCACGGTGACTCCCTGAGGGGGCTCCGGCCACCCAGGCACCGTGCAAGAAATGAACTTGACACCATCTGCCTTGTCGGCAAACTCCAACGCGTGAGGCCAAGACGCAAATCCGATGGTGTCGAAAACGCCAGCCGACTTTTTGCCTTCAACAGCCTTGAGAAGGTCAGCAACGACCGTGGGGCTCTTGTAGTCAAAAACATGGCTCGCGCCCAGTCTCTTGACAAGGCCAAAGTTCTTGGGAGAAGCCGTCGTGAGAACCTCATAGCCTGCTGCAACAGCGATCTGAATAGCGGCGCAACCAACAGCAGACGCGCCTCCCCATACAAGAAGTACTTCTCCAGTAGGCTTCTGAGCAGGAAAGGTAGGAAGTCGCAGGTTGAGGTAATCAACGTTGAACAAGCCAGCGGCTGAGGTCCCAACTGCGAGAGGAAACGCGGAGGCTTCCTGGAAAGAGTAATTCTCAGGGATCTTGACGGAAAGATCGGTGCGGAGAATAGTGTAGGCCTGGAACGTCTTTTCCTCGTTCTTGTTGGTCAAGAACCCAGCAGCCAGACCGGCGACGCGATCTCCAATCTTGAACTTGGTCACGCCAGGTCCAAGGGCGACGACTTCTCCAGCGACATCTTCACCAAGTATCGAGGGGTAAGTGATTTGTCCTTTGTGGACGCTGCTTGTCTGGACCTTGTGGTCGATTGGGTTGATGGCGATGACGCGGTTGCGGATAAGGATTTGGTTCTCTTCGGGGACACCAACAGGAGCGGGTTTGACCTCGAAGGGGTGGGCATTGTGTGAGGTGATCCAGGCGGCTTCGTTTTCGAAAGACATTGTGAGGGCAAAATTGGTAGAGTAGAGAGTAGAAGTGTATCAAAGTAGTGATTGTAGGTTGGATGGTTTGAGTGATGATGTTTGAGAAAGGGGTAGATGTCTTGAAGGCTTTATACCTTAAGTATGCCGCTTGACTTCCTTTCGGTTCTCGGAGATTGTAACGATTGCCTGACTTATCCCGATACCCAAGACCATCGTATTCGTGGCTTTGGTGGTGAGCTCCTGGGCTGTTCCCCACAGGAGCGCAAGACTTACCCAATGCGGAAGGGTGATAGCTTCATCACTTTTCGAAACGACGCCATGGCTTACAAATGACGCAGAGGATTGAACAGCTGACTCAGTCGCCAAGGGCAAAAGTCTTGATATGATTAACCGAGAAACGCTCGTCTTCGGGGTCTGATTTCGTTGATATCACAGCACACTACTAATGTTTTCTTGATGTTTAGATAACATGAGAGATGAGGGATGGTTTATTACTAGATATGAAGTTTCCCCCTTTAGTAACCTTGCCACTCATTCACCCTAGCCCAGGAAGCCTGCCCATATTATCACACACCCGCTCTCCAGGTAGCCTCTGTCGATGTCATGTGCCTGTCACGCATGTCAGCTCTGCACGAATATTTATATCCAGGAAATGCGCTCTAACCTCAGCCAATAGGGTTGCTTGACCTAAGCCCATCTCTGTCCCAATCCATAATAAGCATCTTCTCATGTAACTCTGCATCTTCTCGGGAACGAACGAGAAGCTTGAAGCGACGAAGAGTGGATGCATAAGCAGCAAGCCCCCAAGTGATTTTCCTCTGTCAGTAACGCCCTTTCCAGTATCATATTCGCTAACAAAGGCATGCAAGTTATCAGTCAAGTGATATGGAATCGATGCCATCAAGTCTTCGACGAGCCCGTTCGCACGGGATATCCAATGCAAAGATGCTTCTCTGTCGCCATGGTAGTCGGACAGCTTGGCCATCATGTCAATGATGCGCAACTGAGAGATGCGCACAATATTCCAAACACCAGCCACGTAAAGATCGAAATAAGTATCAACACGTCCAGGCCAACATCCAGCTGCAATGTCAGATGTAATCATCGACTGCTTGAGGTGGGTGACTGTTATTGGCCTAAACCCTGGGCACCGAGAACTTGACCAACCGGAAAACCGTTCATACAAAGACAAAATCTCGTCCTTCGTCTCGGGTGCGAAGTTAGTCGTCTCAAGTGCGTTGGAGAATCTTGTCTGCAGAGAGTCAAGATCAAGCATCAAGTTGTCAAGGCATTCTTCCCCCTCATATAAAGCTGGAACCGAGAAAATGCCACGGGGCTGATGAGTCAGTCAACTAGCCCGGCGCTTAATTCACATAGAAACAAACATACTCGAAGACGGAGTTGGGTTCCCTGATAACGCCCACTCGGTGTGCTGGTGTCTTGTCTATTTCCATCGCGGATAATGCGTAGCAGATCCAACGGCGAAGTCCCAGTCTTTAAGAGTGCGGAAAGGCCCTTTGCATGAGCATGATGTGAGCGACGATCAGCGCTGTTAGCTGCTGATATCTGTTGACAGGCCTGTTAGTAGAGACACAATTGAGGCGGCAAAGCTGAATACCTCGTAGAGTCCCAGTAGCAAAGAAATGTATCTGGTCTCAAGGGATGCCACCAGAGTAGGCACTTCTATCGCTCTGGCCAAAGAGCCCAGGAGTTCCTGGTGAAGCCTTTCAGCTCTCTCGTGCATGTGTGGCCTGTTCAATGGCTTTGCGTGACTAAAGAACGACACCGCTTGGCAAGCCTTGACTAAATTGGATTCTGGTCCAAGTTTGTAAGCCATAGCCTCAAGCCCGGAAAGGAAACCTCTTGAGAGCTTCCCATTTGTTTCTGGGATACAAAAGTCATAGAAAAAGGCTCTGAGCGCAAATTCGTACGACTTTTTCACCGGTGTTTCCGCTGGACCAACATCGGACAGGAAAAGATTGGTGCCTGGTATAGGTACTCGTTTAGGCAGCATACATCTTCGTGCTGTCGATAGTGGGCTATATGGGGATGACTTGACAACCTCATATCGCCGAAATGCTGCGAGTCCTTCTTGATCATAACCACCACAGTTGCGGTTCGCTCTGGTACACCTCAAACATGACTGAATAAAGCCGTCAGTCTCTCAAGGCACTAAATCATCAGGAGAACGTATGGGAGGATCAACATACTGGACGAGTTTGGTCGCACTGCAAACTGCGTTAGCCTCGACGGGGAGTCCGGGAAGCGGAAGCGAGCACAGACCTTTTTCCGGCGCTGCTTGCATGACACACACCCCTTGGAAGGTCCGTAGAAGACCATGGTATACAAGATGATGGCGTATAGAGGTTTCAACCAGCCAAAACAGCGCAATAACGAGGAAAGCAAGTTCTGCGTGGAGCATCAGTCGAGCCGCTGAGAACCGAGTATATGTAAGCACCATATCAATGACTTCAGATCACTTCCTCTTCTGGTTAGCGTTGCGCTTCGGCTGGAGTTCCGCGGACTTATGCCAAGTCCGAAATCTCCGACTAACAATAGCCTGACTTACCCTATTCATTAGGCCTCCCCTGCCTGCAGCCGAACTGCACAGTTGCTGGTGGTGAGTTGCTGACTTGAACTGGTGAGACCGTTCTTTGTTGCCTTGTTTTGCTCTATGTTTCAATCGTTGTGTCTGTGAAGGAAGTGGCTTGATTGAAAACTGTTGCGTGGATTGGGTCCTTTCGTCTGCTCATGTTCAACGATTGGCAGTTATTATTCTGTTCACTTCAACGCAGCGCAAGCACCTTGGAACAAGCGGACCTGTTCTAGGCAAGGTACCAGTTAACCACGAACATTCCCCAAACCGGCAACAAGAGGCATGGCTTTGACCTCAATCTGAAGTATATAATGGTATTCCCTCAAGCCCAAGGGGAAACTCACCCACCATTGACAAGCTTGAGCGAAACCTGAGTACTCAGCCTATTGTTACCTTCAGAGCCAACATCATGTCAACCAACCAGAAGACTACAGCTTCTGAAAAGAAGGATGTCGTCGTGCCCGCATCTAGTGGCGAGACAGCTCCTTCCGACGCCGCTTTCCTTGGCGCGTGCGAGAGCATTGGTTTTCTCCCACTTGAGCCTTCGCCCGCTGGCGAGACCAAGCCCACTGGCAAGGCCAAGCCTGCTGACGACACTGAGCCTACTGGCGAGACTAAGCCTACTGATGACAGTGAGCTTACTGACAAGACTAGGCCCGTTGACGAGACGAAGCGGGCTGAGAGCGACATCTTTGAACAGGCTGGCCGGTTGAAGAACTACCCCGAGGCTTTCTCTCAACCACATGAAGAGAGACAGAATGAAGTTGACACCTCTGGTACAGATAGTGGTCTCAGGAATTATCTTGGTGAGTTTTTAGTGGATGAACCTGATGACACTGATAAGGCCCCAGCCTCTCCTGGGCCACAAGATGATTTCTTTGATTCAAACGAGGGTATCAGGAACTGCCCTGGTGCGTGGCCAGTGGATGAATCTGAAGATATTGATAAGGCCCCTGAGACGGGAAACCAGGTTCGACGGAAGGGCTTGGGCAGGCATAAGGAGAAGAAAGACTAAGGCAAGATCCTATGTCCGCACTGTTGTGTTTTGATTTGCTGATTATGTAGGATAGTCGTTGTCTAGATCAGAAAATCGCTTTATAAATACAAATAAGTATTAATAGAAACAGGCGAATATGGTCATTCACTAGCTATTTGGTAGATTAGCATTATGCACATACGTTCATTGGACCTCATAAAATCTTAGTTTTGCACATTCTGAGAAATATCAAATTTTGTGCGATTGTGCTGCATGTGATGTATGGAAAGCTAGAATCCGTAAAAGTGTCATGTTTCTTTGCACCCATCTTCAATATCAATCCAACAAGGCCCTCTGTATGAAACCCAAGCTAGTAAAATACCAAGCAGCGCACCTCAATGCTCTGTCGACCCTTCGCATCAGCCGGCGTAGCAGGATCGACAAAAGCAGTGTGAGGAGTAAGTCCCGCCAACCCTTGTTGGCCTCCAGGCAATCCCTGACTTCTCGAGTCAAAGCACTTGATCAGCATGACTTCTTCTGGTGTCATGTCCTTTGCGTAGTAGAATTTGTGCTTTTCGCTTGGTGCGATGGCGTAGGTCTCGCCTCTCACTTCGTATCCTTTGGTCGAGGTGAATGTTGACTCGTCTGGAAGCACCTCCTTTCCGCGGTCATCATCATCATCGTCGTCTTTGCGCTTGGGATAGAGCAGATCAACACTGATTAGATCCTCTGGTTGCGTGGTCCTCCAATCAACCACAGCTAGGGGAAAATCGGTGGCAGCATGTCCAATTGGTCTCCAGACATTGATGATCTGATACCGGCCCTTGATCAGTTCCTCCGCCTCAGTAGGGTCCTCAATATGACGTCTGACCCGGACCTCAGCTGCGCCGGGGGTTTGGTCGACATGCACTTGCTGCACAGGCTGACGCGCGCTCGACTTTTCTCGCTTTCGGATGGTATGATCGAAGATGACAACCTTCTTGATCGCAGGGATCCTCATTCTTAGCAGCTCCTCAACCTCGGCGTAGTATCCATTGCGAACGGCCTCATCGTCGGTGAATGCGGTTTCCTTGGCGGGAGATGTAAAGACGTCGAAGCCAGAGACGTCAACTCCAAATGGCGTGGAGTGAGCTGCTTCGCGGATGTTGAGGACGGAGCGCTTTCTTTCTGTCCGTTTGAAAGAGGTTTGATCGACGTCAACCTTGCTCCAAGGCTTGACGTGAGATCCGTCTGCGCCAAGGCTTGACGCAGGGTCAATGTATCTGAAGACTCCGGTCGTCATCGGGAGAGTGATGGTGGGAGTGATAGTGGGAGTGAGAGTTGGAGTGAGAGATGGAGTGACAGTTGGAGTGGCGTAGGATGATGCCTGTCGATTTGGTCGTGTTCGTTGTAGTCTCTTGATGAGGATTAATCGAGGATCAAGTCTTGATCGAGGCAAAATGAAGCATTTAAATCCCCTCATTCGATTCTCGGTTGAGTTGTGTAACGTCTCCGATTCTTGGTTTCTTCTTCATTTGTCATCGGCCTTGGCCATTTCATTTGTCAGCCTGCAGCTTTGATTCGGCCAAGTCTGCGGGGTTGTCTCCGCTGTTATGGCTCCATCGGAGAGTGGGTTTTGTCGCTGGTGATGCCCTCATTTCTGTTAAGATTTGATCATCCTTGGAGCGATCAAATTGTGATATCTGGGCTGCTACATCTATGTTTTCGGGAGAGATATGATTAGAAGGGACGCTTGATTAGGTGTAGGGCTTATTTGCACCCCTAACCACGCTCAGCTGCGTTCAGTGGGATACTTAGCAAGACTCATCCGGCCCGTCCTATGCATAGGATTATCTGATGAGTCAGGAATAAGAGGTTACCAATGTCCCATTCTTGGTAATCGAGATGCATTTTTTATGATCTGTTGTGGTCATTCCTTTTTCGGTGATTCCGCTTGTGGCTGGTGGCAATCCTGCCCCTGAAGTATAACATCACCGACTAGCTTGCCCTAGGTAATACAAGTTGAATTGCGGTGTTTGACACTGTTCTGAAAGATCGAAGTGTTTAAGACTATTCACTGCAGATGGGTGCTATGACATGTCGGCAACAAGTGACCGACAAGCCCTCTTGGACGCGTCATGGAAGTCAACAATGTCGGCAAGAAACGCGCTCACGGGTTCATTGACTCATGATGGGGTGGCAGAGTCGGGACAGATCGGCTACGCTGTGTGTACGGTTGATAAAGGGTATGGACAAACATATATTAGCAATAAGCATACGTGTCTAGGAACTAGAGTGAAGTAGCTAAGCTAGAATACTGACTGCTTGTTCTCCTGCCCTTTATGAACATGCCTTTGTTCCAATGCCTTGAGTGTTTGTAAAGACTGGAATTTGAACTAAAACCCATTCAGCAATGAGAATAAGATAAAGATAGTCAAAGAATGTCTATTCTGTTCAGATGGCCTACTCTTATAAATCCAGACTCAGCGCCCTTGTATCTATCATGCCAACATCACCTCATTGCACACCAACTCTCCTTATCCAACTTAACCAACCAACCAGTAGCAATGAGTAAGTCCGACATTGAAATAACGCTCTGCTTCCTCGGGGAGCTCCCCAAGGACGTACAGTTCAATATTCTTAGCGCGGCAACTGAGGGTGAACTGCCTGATCGCAGGAACGCTCTGCGCAAGGTTATCCAGGAAGCCCTGGACAATCTCATCCCAGGAAACAAAATTGCCTTTCTCGGATCCCCTTCTTATCAGACAGACATCGAAATGATTGAGATTCCAGCTATACCCCTGTCTGAAAGCGCAAAGGCGACTCTGGAACAGAGCCTTCGGTGGTGGAACAAAAAGACCGCCATGGAGAGGACGATATCTTTCCTTACCTATTTGACATGTGATCGTGTGGTCGAGATCATCCACGAAACGTCACAGACTCCTTCCCTGTCTCTGGACCAGGCTGTTCGCCGCGCGGTCACGACTCAGTTACAGCACGATCTTCCCGCCGTCGGGGACAACCAAGAACCCAACCCCCTCTTTCATGAAGGCATCCTTAACGGTTATGTTGAGACGTTGAAGAATTCTGTCAACAACGAGTTGAGAGTGACCGGACACAACTTTGCAACTACTCACACAAGATTCCCCCTTGCGAACCGTCAGACCAAGGCATCCTACCAGACGCCCCTCGTTAAAATTGCGGAGCAGTTCTATCGAGGTCGGGTTAATGCCGACGCTGGCTTCAAAAAGGGGCCAATGTCAATGCCAAATCGGCTTCCGACTTGCCCGAGTCTGAATTGTACAGCGAGTCGTTATGGATGCCGCCAGTGATTAACCACTTGATAGAAATGATGAAGTGGACAGATAGCAGGGCAAAAATGGTGACTCTTTGCAAGATGGCTGAGCTTGCGTGCCAAAAGGGAGCCATTCTTTTCCTGCGCCAAAATCGTTTCAGGGTCAAGGGCAGCAAGTTTGGACTTAAGAAGATGGCTAACGCAAGAATGAAGCGTCCGGAGAATCTCATTGAGATTGCCCTTCGACCTCAGTGTCCTCCAATGCTACTCCGACTATTCCTCGAGCAGCGGAGCGCCGAGGTTTTCGCCCGGTGTCCTCCGGATGCTGGAGTCAGGGGCCTGGGTCACTGCGGCCCTATCGTGCCAAGTGGTTATGAGCAAGCTGTCACTAACATTGAATGGGTCATGGCTTGTAATTTCCAGGAACTTATGGACCAGTCAAACGCTCATGGTTATAGATATCGTGGCGAACCTGGCGATCTGTTTATCCGAAAGGCGCAGATGATGATGTATACTGCCGTCGACGGGCCCGCATTGGAAGGGCTCCACGGGCTTATTCTTGCCATCGAGAGCATCAAAAAGGGTCTCGAGGTGGAGCACGATGACTTTGAGGCCTTCAAAGCCCATAGTTGGTATGTCCTTTGCGATGCCATGTCGTATTTCGCCAACCAGCCTTCTCAAGAAGAGCCTCGACACAAGTTCATCATCGCTGATACATGGGACCCTCGCAAGGAATGGATCCGCATGACGCACAGCGCTCTCGAGACTTCCGAAGAGAGTGGACGGGGAGAATTCTGGGAGGAGTTCCTAATCTTCTGGGAGGAACTGGTCGTCAGTAAGGAAAAGGGACAGAAATGGTACAAAGTAAATGAGTCTAAGTGGTTCATGCCTTTTGAAGAAGTCAAGGAAGAGTTTAAAATTGCTAAGCCTGAGGCGGCATCTTGGCTAGGCATGTGATTGATTTAATGGAGAGGTGCCATGGATCTAGGTAGTAGAATAAATGTAACTGCTAGACGTTAATACTTGAATATGTTTGGATACATGAAATGTGTGAAGTTGTATGTTCTACCTTACATAACAATAAAATGGCACATCGTGGGAAAATGGCTCCTTTCCGGCTTGCGGACGAAAACTAAAGGTTGGTGCACAGCCTCATTCCTGAGCCTCGGTATTAGTGACTAAGATTGATCGTTGGCAAACGCAACTTTCATTCAGCAATCTGCCCGAGGAACTGAGACTTGCGTCTGCAAGTTCCCCCTTTGGTCATGTCGCTTGGACCTCCTAAGTCGCTCACAGCCACCTCGCTTTGGCTTGCAAACAGAACAGGCACTGAGCGAGACATGACCTGATTTACATCTTGGCGGGGTTAATTCATGTGCCAAGTATGCATGGCAATGACCGGCCGATAGCTTAAAGGCCACCACATTGGCCCCAGCCGTAGCCATGTGCAACCACCTTATCCATCGACGAGGCCTTTAGCTCTTGGGGCGGGGGTGATTTGTGACGAAATGACAGACATACTTGGAATTGACTGGAGCCTTTTGATCATGCCTCGTATTGAGATGTCGGTGGAGGATACACAAGCAAACTGCAATGTAGGAAACTCGAAGAGCATCTCCCTACAAATGTAGTGAAACACCAAACCACAAACAAGCTGGGCAAGAATCGGATCACTTGTACCTACTGTACTGTCGCGGATCTAACCTAGCTCTGATGAGGCCAGGCGAGAGCTGCGTTGAATTAAAACCCGCAGTCAGCACTGGTCAGAACCAGTTCCATTTTGACTATGTCCTATTGATAGTGCGTTTGCTTTTCGGTTCTTCTCGCCCCGTCAATATGTTCAAGCTTATCTTCTGGCTTTGCGCGAAGAGAAGTATCTCGACCGGATTCACCCCCATCTGTCGGCTGCTCAGCTGAGTACTTGTTGTCTTGCCCGTTTGTCTAGCGGAGTGCCCAGCCTGTGGGCAATTAAATTTTCAGCTCAGTGCTCAGTCATTTATGTGCACTTTCAAAGTAGGCTCTCAACCCTTCATCTCCATGTGGAGGGGAGCAGCAGCGGTACGAATCAGGCTCTGACATTGATCAATAAATGGCAATCAACAGTCCCAGCCAAAACTTGCTGCCCGTATTCACCGGATATGCCACGAGGAACTGCAATTGGCTATCGTATGCCACGGGCGAGTTATGGAGCACAATGTTTTCTCGCCTGCATGAGGCCAGGGCCTCGAGGCAGTGGCACACGGTCACCGCAAGCACAGCCTTGTTTTCTCCTGCAAGGGATATCATGGCGTTCTGTTGGCTGTACTTGGCAGCGGAACAGTTCCGGACACTTAGCAGTCGTCATCGGTCCAACTGTCAGGTGGCGTTGAATGGCGGCCGACATTTGTCATGGCTGTTCAGCTCCCGGTGAAGCGGCTTGTTCACAAGGAAATGCCGCGTCAATGTGCAGACTTGGCTTGGGATGAGTGTGGCACAACATAGAGCCTGGTTTTGAGTTGTGGTAGCTGACCAACACATTTGAGAGCTGTGTGGGCGTTCAAGAAATGAACTGAGATTCCCATGTTAAATAGCACACCTCCAACCTGCTCAATATGATAGCAACTGTGTCGTCCTCAAACACCTCTTCAGCCAGTCACTCAAGCCCCATCTATCCAACAAACTCACCATGGGCACCGAGATCTCACCTACTCCCCTGGGCTCTCCCACCAAAGGAGAAAGTCCACCATCGCCCGCTCAGTCGCCACAATCGACAAACCCAGGCTCAGGCCTCGATTCGCCATGGTTAGACCCAATGAGCCCCAATTCTGCGACCCCTCCCATCTTCGACCATAAGCGTGGCAGCTTGATGGGTCTTCTGAGCTCAAACCGAACCGAGAATACAGCCACTGGCCTGGGACTGTATGACTCGACTCAGGAAAAGCCGCGTGGTCCTCTCAAAAGGTTCCAGAAGTTCCTTCAGAGAGTCATCCAGAACGTAATGAGAAGCAGATGGTCCATGGTGCTATTCCTATTGCTTGGGATTGGCGGTGCCGTGAGCCATCACTGCCTATACGCCCACCTCGAAGGTCGAGATGCCAAGGACCAAGACTGGTGGCTCCGTTTGGGTCAACTCATCTCCTTCGTGTCAAAGGCTTGCTTCGTGGTCGCCGTGTTGATGGCACAGCAGCAGACGGCCTGGGGAGCTGTTGCAAAGAAGGACTACTCTGTCCATGCAGTTGATTCCCTCTTTGGCGCTTCACATGACATCATGGAGCTCTTCAGCCTAGAGGCATGGAGGAAGTCGTTTCTGGTCATGATCCTGAGTTTGTGCATCTGGATTAGTCCTCTCGTCGTCATCATCTCGTCCGCCACACTGAGTGTGTCTCTCCGTGTCAAGGAAGACAGAGACGCCATGTGTCAATCAGTCCGTACGCTCAACTTTTCCCAAGAATCGCACAACGAGTGGGATAATCCCAAACGTTTCGAGAGTGACAACTTGATTGGTCTCTCTCTCTCTTTTTGGGAAATAACGGGGGAGCGAGGCGATGATGACACCGTTGAATATTGGGCTTTACCAAGTACCCAGTTCGAAGGTCTTGCCCACAAAGTCTTTACGTCAAACCAAGCTATACAGAGAGACAACGTGGCTGAAGATATCTGTGGGAGTGGTTGGAACTGTTCAACTGTCATCCATTTCGTCGGTCCAGGATACAAGTGCGAATCCGTTACCCCGAGGTCGGGCATTCGTATCGATGACTTTGCAGGAGTCGAGGCCCCGTTCAACATGACCGAACTCGCTCCCGAGGGAAACCACACCTATTTTGCCAGGACGATAGAAGGTGATTACGGTGACCAGATTGCATTGAAAGACGGTAAACCTACCCAACCACCCCCTTACCCTGCCACGCTTGGAGCTTTCAAAACAGAGCCGATCATCTGGCTCGGATATACTACTGTTGATAACATCAACAAAACACAACCCAAACACAAGGGAGCACCGGGATGGGATGAGGCATTCACACCTGCTGTGCTGGCTTGCGAGCATTACGTGACCAACTATACGGTGAAGCTCACATACACTGGCGGTCTACAGACGCACAATGTCACTCACCGAGATTACATGTATAAGGTTATCAACACGACATATCGGGAGACTCTTGATGTACCCACAGACGGGCTTTTGACCGGTGTCGTTGCGGTTCCCGAAGAGAATTATATCCTCCCGAATAAGGATAACATAGAGGAGTACCGTCTCATCGCTACTTACCACTCACTTGGCAAAGTTTTACGACGCATGATGAACGGGGAGATCAAGCTTCCGAACCATATCACGAAGTCGAATGTTCTTTCGTCCAGGCTGATGAACAAGCACGACTACATCGCCATTCCCAACCTTGAAGAAGAAGTCCGCAGGCTATACGAAGACCTCCTCATATCGCTCCTCTCCAACCCCCAAATGCTCGCCGTGACGTGGGCAGGCAACGACTCGGAGAGCTCAGGAACACTACCCGATGGCCCACGGTATCCATGCCACCGCCATCAACTTGTCAATAAGTTTGTGTACCAGTGGGAAGTACTCCTGGCTGTCTATGCTATCGCATCTGTCATTGCCCTGATCGGTGTGATATCCGGGATGAAAGCCATGAAGCGGGACGGGGTACGTGAGCAGCGCGAGATGACCTTTTCTGCCATCGCCGAAGCGACCCAGAAACTGCAATGGGACGAGTACACGGATAAGAAGAAGGAAAAGATCAAGTGTGTTGATGCGGGAGACAGTCCCGCGGGCCGAGTATACGAGTTTGAGCCTCAGGGTGGTCGTGAGCAGGACAACAGTTCCAAGTCCGCTTTGGATGGTAAGCCCGGGCTCACGACTCGTGATACGGCAGTTTGATTTGTCGAGGGGTTGTTTAGATGTCGATGCTTATGTGCCCTTGGCTATTAAGGGGAGACTTTGACTTTGAGGGCAGTTTCTCTTCTCCTCTCTTTTACTATCTGGCGGGAGATTTTTTCACTCATCTGTCTATCCATGTCCTGTCTAGGCTCCCATGTTGTACACTTAGCAGGTACTACACTGCAGGCGATCAGATAATTGTGCTCTTACTTGCCTTTGAGAATGATTGTACTTAAGTGATTGTTGTTCACTTCCATGACGCATCCAAGAGGACTTGTCAGTCACGTTATCAAAGAACACAATTAGTACTTAAGTGATTATGACCTTAGACACTAGTACCGCTATGCCTCGTAAAATGAACGATAGCATTTATTGCTTATTACGTGTCCATCCCTGAACCAGCTGACCCGTGGATTTCGGGATGTCTACCTAGTCGTTGTCGTCATGTTCGCCTTAGTGAATTATAATGGCTTTTAGTACATCATTCAGCTGCACACCGTCTTTCGCCACTGCAATTGAAAGTGCTTGACCGCCCATGGATCCATAAAGATATGCACCACGTACCAACTCGCAGTGATAGTCGGCCACTGAACCGGCATCCTTCACCCGCCTGAATATCAAAGGCACCTGAGATCTCGACACTACCCAAATTGTATCTCTCTCTTGCAGATTCTGTGATCCTAGCCCTAGGTAACCCTTGTTTGTTGAGAAAGGTCGCAGGCGCATACCATATGAAAAAAGTGAACCATATTCAGCTGCGTGGGAACTCGAAGCCGGAGTAGGAACATCCGAGCTGGAGACTGGTTTCATGGAGGAAGACGTGTTGGGGCATGCCGATCAGTCCGAGTCAAATGCAGAGCATGTCGCCCGCACGCAGAGGTTGCTTGAAGATATTTGGAGGAAAGACTCGGGGGCCTTTATCGCCCTCATTACCCATTCGTTCGCCCCTCGTCGATGCTCGAGGTGATAAATGCCCCTCATTTCGAGTTGCAGATGTCGTAATGACCACTTTTTTGGTCCAAGGACAAAGGCTAGGAACAAACCAAGTATTTACGATACAGCCTGATTCCTCACACCAAACCACACCATGATAAAGACACCAACTAAAAACATTGGACGCATATAATTATGTAGGTAGATATGAGAGAGGGAGGATGAGGTCATGGGGATAGTGGCCTGCTTTGTAGGAGCAATCTTGTCGTGCATGGGAGCTTTATACTAGGTTCAAGCATACCTACCAGATCTAAAGGGTTTAGCTTGTCTGTTTAACGATTCAACTCATTGTTTTATCAACTCTGGCTCCAATTTACCCCTGCCATCACGCTGAGCAATCAGGGTAACATTGCCATCAGAAATTGCGGCCTCAATGATGCCACGCCCCTGGATATCCGGATATACGGAATCTAACAACGGAGTTGTCGCCGAACTTTTATATCCGAACAATCTGTGCTCGAGATTGTGACAATTCAAGTTTCTCCTTAATAACAGCATCAGAAACTTCAAAATGGTGCTCACGGAGAGAGAAAAAGGTAAGATACGCCCTCAATCGAGTAGGTCCATGGCTAATTGGCGCAGACGAGCGTATCAACGATGAAGAGCCCATCTCGCAGAACAATGGTATTACAACGCCCGACGAGGAGGAGGAGCTGGCTCGGACAAAATCAGCCGTGTCCATTGCAGAGACCTTCTCATTGACCCATGAGATCCTCTTCATCTCGACCATTTGCATGGCTCAATTCATGACCCAGGGTGCTCTAGGAAACTGCCTCAATCTCTTGCACGTCATTGGCGCCTCGTTCTCTCTGAGCAACCCGGCAGAGCTCAGCTGGTTGATAGCTGGCTACAGTTTGACAGTCGGCACGTTCATCCTTGTCTCAGGTCGCCTAGGAGATGTCTTTGGCTACAAGCGCCTCTTTCTGATCGGATTCGTCTGGTTCGCTTTGTGGTCAATGATCGCAGGCCTTGCTACATACTCCAACCATGTTCTCTTTGTCTTTGCACGAGTCTTTCAGGGCATTGGCCCGGCAATCGTGATGCCCAATGGCTTGGCGATTCTTGGAGCTTCGTATCATCCTGGACCCAGGAAAACACTTGCGTTCGCTCTTTTTGGAGCTTGCGCGCCAGGCGGCAACGTCTTTGCTGCTGCATTCGCTGGTCTCTTTGTCAAGGATCATGAAGAATGGTGGCCTTGGGCGTTTCACTCGTTTGCAATTGGTCTGGCTGCCATTGCTGTTCTCGCGACATTCATCATCCCAGATCCCCCCCACAAGCTGTCCTCGTCGAGTATGACATGGAAGGAGATTCTAGACCAACTGGATCTCCTCGGTGCGACAACCGGCATCACTGCCCTGGTCCTTTTCAACTTTGCCTGGAATCAAGCGCCGATCGTTGGCTGGGAGACACCATACGTCTACGTCCTCCTTATCATCGGCGTTCTTCTAGTCCCCGTCTTCTTCTACATCGAACTGCGAGTCGCCTCGAACCCCCTCATCCCGTTTGACACTCTGACAAGCGACGTCGGCTTCATTCTCGCTTGTGTAGCTGGTGGCTGGGCTTCTTTCGGTATCTGGATCTACTACACCTGGGAATTCTTCCAGCTCTTACGGGGAGGGTCACCGCTCCTTACAGCTGCGTGGATGAGCCCTGTTGCCGTTTCGGGGGCAGTTGCCTCTCTGACGACGGCATGGCTGCTGCACTTTACACATCCCGCCTTGGTCATGTTAATAGCTCTTGTGTCGTTCACGGTTGGCACCATTCTGATGATGACTGCTCCTGTCGAACAGTCTTACTGGTTACAGTCATTCTTCAGTCTAATCATCATGACCTGGGGGATGGACATGTCGTTCCCTGCGGCAACGCTGATCCTGTCAAACTCGGTGAAGAGGGAACACCAAGGTATTGCAGCAAGTTTGGTGAGCACGGTTGTCAACTACAGCATCAGCCTCGGCCTTGGCTTTGCCGCGACGGTTGAGGTCCATGTGAACAACGGTGGCGAGACAATGGCTGATCTTCTTTTTGGGTATCGAGCAGCTTGGTACATGGCGGTGGGATTCGCTGGTTTAGGTTTGGGAATTAGCATCATCTATTTCATTCGGAGGATGACCAAGGAAGGCATCATGGGGCGTCGATAGAAGGTTAGAGGGTGGTGTTGGCTAAGCTTGTAGTTCCACTGGTGGAGGCAAAAGTTGGTCATTTTATACATTCCAGGCTATAGAAGGACATTTACCATACAGAGATATATATGCACTGCAAGACGGTTCTCAATCAAAAGAGTCTAATCGTCGTCGTCACTGTCATCACCACTGTCGTTTCCATCTCCATCAACAGCACCCCTCTCATCACCACTATCTTCGTCACCGCTCCCCTCCTCAAAAGCACCCGGCACGGCTGCCGCTGCATTCCCAGAGTCTCGTACAGGATCAAGCGCCGTGGCTGCAACGGCATCGAACCCTGTGGTCTTGGCTTGTCCCAGACGGGCAGTAAAAGGTCCAAACCCTCTTTCATGAAACCCTAGAAACGCACTAGGATCTGAAGGGTCCCCACGTGGAGGCCTCTCCGACAATGCCCACCCCATGACTGCATTACCCTCTGTGGCTTCTGGGCCTAAGCCCAGGCTACTGTCAAGGCAGTTCTCGCAGAGAAAAGTATACAGCAAGGACGTCGAATTGACGGAAACTCCTTCTGGCAGAGGCCTCACACGGAACTGTCCAGCCACCTCTGGCGGGTTGTCCTCGTTCGTGGCTTGCCGAAAGGATGCCATGACACCTCCGTTGCTATCCGGCCAGACGGCAAGAATAAAATTGCCCTCCATATCTCCGGTCAGGCCAAACGATCCCCAACCTTGCCCGTTGACAAGAGGGAAAGAGAGTTGGCCAATGAAAGAGCCAGCACCAGCACCAGGCTGAGTCTTGGGGAGGGCAAAGGCAAAGCCAAATGAAGTTCGGGCACCAAAGAACCGCTCCATGTTGAGCCCCGTGACTTGGTCAACAAAAGGCTGGGAGAATTGTTGCGTCGAGGACGTGGGTTCGTCATCATCTTGGGCGAGGGCGAGAGCAGGGAGGAGGAGCGTGGTAACGAGGAGACGGTGGGGGTTGATGTGCTGGTGGTGAGCACTATGGCGGCGCTGAAGACTGCTGAAGAGAGGCATGATGATATCAGAAGGGCTGGTATGTTCTTCAAGATGCTGAGTGCGTGTCTGGGAGGGATTAGAACAGCCTCACTACTCGCAGAGAGAATTGGCAAGTATTTATGTGCACAGAGGGTTGTGGCCAAGACGAGTTGAAATAACCTCAAACTTCCAAGCCTAACGAAATCATCTTGCGACAGCGTAGACCTTGGTATGTATCATATCATAGCTACTTCGATTAAGCGACGGTTTGAAGTCAGCCACAATTCCAAGAAGCGTGTAAAGGCTGATGACTTCAGCCCTTGGGCGGTCATCAAAGAATGCGTCACTTGTTCGCTTGCGAGGAGAGAATGGTGGTGTATGCTTAAAATAGGTCACTTTTGATACTCGTTACATTAAAAAGGGTGTGATTGGCTACTAAATATGAAGTAGAAACAGTTTGAAACAACTACCAACAGTCTTTACTTGATATAAGCGATTGGCACTGCCAAGCTCCTACATGAGACGATTGACGCCGGAGGATAGGATCTAGACCTCATCGCTCCAACATCTTGGCGGAGGGTCAGGGTTTGGGGCCCGACACGAGATAAGAATTGGCAAATAAAAATGATGATGACTGTTTCGAGACTTTAGCGACTGGCACTTGGTATCGTTTCGGGCGAGAAAGATGTTAACCCTGACCTGTGAGCTGGACACTCTGTGCCCCAGGTCACCATCAACCCTTGGGTTTCTAGTTACTTGTTTCCTCTTAAATCATATTACTGGGCAAAAATTAAATACCAAAGAGAGCAAAAAAAACATACAACAGCAGGGATTCGCTGATCGTCACCGACTCAACTACTAATCCGCCCCTTACCGGTTTATCTAGGGGAGAGCGGACGGGATCCCGAGTTCTCCGGTAGGTATGGTCGTATGTGGAAACCTGTGCAGCATCTTAGATTCATATTCCCTGGTCGATTTTACGTAGACGGGGAGCCTGGGTAGTGAAGCACTCTCACTGGCAGCCGAGCTATTGCGGGTTGTTCAGAACTCAAGCCCCTGGTCCCACGAGCAGTTCAGTCTTGAAACACTCGCTTGGGAAATGGAGTTTCTATTTCCGTTTTATAAACCTTGTTCCAGTCATACATAACATCTGGTAATATCCCTCACCTATCCAGTACTCACTATCGGGTAGATACAGACGTCAAGGAGAAGCCCCGACCACAAGCTCAACACCATCTACCGTCAATGCCTTCGAGTAAAAACTAGATTTAAATCCGGCACCGCCGCTGAGAAGAGGTCCATCTGGTTCTCCAGATACGCCTTTGGGTCATTACCTGACGCCAACTGAATATTGTATCGGGACAAGATTTCAGTGGTAACGTAACGTATCTCCATCAATCCGAGTTGTTTTCCCACGCAAGCGTTACGACCTTGAAGTGTTAGACAAGACCAAGACAGAGGGAGTAATACTCACCCATGGAGAAGGGAGCAAAGGCGGATGAATCCTTCACCAAGTCCGGTTGTGAGGTCCATCTTTCAGGTAGAAATTCGTTGGGCCGCAAAAATGCCCTTTCATCTAGCGATGGAGTGAGCCGGAATTTCCTTGTGCTCATAAATAGTAGGCCAGCTTACCTCGCTGTAGTGTATAACTTGGGACCTGCACGATTGCATTTCCTGGGACAAAGGTATCACCAATTTGCAGACCCTCTGGCGGTGTCATGCGTTGAAGGCCTGATGGAATCACTGGGTGCAGGCGCAGGGTCTCGTCGATGCATGCCTGAAGAAGTTTGAGGTGAGAAAGAGAAGCATAGTCGGATTGCTTGTGCTCCTTCTTGTAATCATCAATCTCTTCTTGAAGTTGAGAGCAAATGTCTAAACGCCGAGAAAGTTCGTAAAACAAGGAGATGATCGTCACAGCCGTAGTGTCACTGATATAATTAGCTTGCTAATAAAAACTAGACAGCAAGCTCACCTTCCAGCCACGATGATCAAGTGGGCGTCTCCGTGCAGGTTTAAAAAGTCCTGCTTGGTCGGTTGCTCATTCGACTCATAGTCCTCCAAGATCCAAGAAAACACGTCTGACACAGGTGGCTCGTTCTATAGATTGTCAGTATCAGTAAACTGAAAGTCAAGATTCACTTGCCTTCCTCCTGCGGTCGACTTGCTCCCTTAGCCACTGTTGAAACTTAACGTGGGTATGGTTCACACCGGGGATGGCTTTGAAGAGAGGGAAGAGCCAGATGAGACGGGCGAAAGCACCAATCAAGAGCGAATTCTCGTCACCAAGCTTCATGTAGTAATGCTTGATGCCGTCTCTAAGCATGCCAAAACTCTGTCCAAAGGCAAGGTCTCCCATGACATCAAAGGTGTAAAAGTGAAACCAAAGCTTGGCGTTGAATGGCTGACCCTCCATCTTCTCGAGCTGGTGGAGGAGGAGTTCCGCGTATTGCACCACTCTTGTTTCGTAGTCTCGAAGCGCTAGAAACATGGTCAGAATCACTTTTTCAACCCGGCCATCGGGTACTTGCCCTTGGCATTAAACGCCTTGTCCCAAGTCTTGCGCCTTTGCGTGTGTCTTTTCTTATCCTTCTCGGTCAAGACGGAAACCATCGGGTGAACAATGCTGTAAAAAGGGCCTTTGACACAAGGGGTATTGGCGGAGTGAAGAGCATGAAGCGCTTCTGAGCTGTTGATAGAAATTTCCGAAGGCCCTGTTAGAGTTAGAGTTGTGAGTGTGAAATGAGAGCTGCTAACTAACCGATCCTAACCACATCGCCGTATTTCCGGTGTAGCTTCTGGACTTCCTTGTAAAGTTGCCTCTTCTTTAGCCCTAGCGCTGTGATGTAGAGGTTTGACAATCGGGCTGTGAAAGGACCAGGAAAGACATTGAGTTGGTGGAACGCAGCTCTATAAATGAGGATACTGCATGTAGTCCCGGCCGCGAGTGTACAGCAATGTTTGGAGGCAATTGTGAATGCGTTCCAGTAGGAGTCACTTCCATACTCGGTGCACTCTGCAACTAGGAGAGTCGACGCTGCCAGCGTGCTCAGCCAGGCAACAACAATTCTGTTCGTGTAGACGTCCCATTCTCCACGGCAAAAGAAGACCACGTGGAGAAGGACGCCAAAAAGAAAGACCATAAAGTAGGACTTGAAGTTGCCCAGAAGACCAAGGGTGAACGCCATATTGACTGGCTTTTGAGGGGAAGTCGATATGCAAAAATGATTGGGTTTTCCTTTGTACTTATACCCATACATGAGAGTACCCCGCTCGTGTCTCAGAGAGAGGAAACATGCTGGCCAGTCCGACCCTGACACAGTCAAATCAGGGAGCAGTATTACGAGCAGCCGAGACCCATGTCCCATCTTATTCGGCCGGTGGAGTGTGATAACCTCCGGGGGAGAGCGGCGATGAAGCCAATGACGCATCGATGTCAATGCCCAGGCTCTGGTTGGCCCAGCATGTTGCATCTCCCGTGTATGGCCCGCTCCCTGTCTGCATGAGCGGAATTCCCGCCTCTAACTGTCTTAGCCACCATGCACAAGAGTGGCACGAGGCCGTCGATGAAGGTGTGAATCTTGAAACACACATACTTGTTTCTCACCTTGGGAAAATGAACATCGCTGATATATCAACTCACAAAAGATTCTTCGAAATAAGGATAAACGACTTGATTGACAAGAGAACCAAGGAAACATTCAGGCTGCAACCTGATTCTTCCTCATGTTGGATTTCTTATCCAATCACCAGCCAGTACTGACCTCAGCGAGGAGCTAAACCTGCCAATCTGACAAAAGTCTCAAACTCAATCAACGTGATACTCTACCCTGACGACTAGACCTCCCCCAGTGCCCTGTCTGTTGGCTCTCGGTGGCGTAGCATATGGCCAGGCAAATGGCGGCGCCTGTGGTAACCTTTCTGGCATGTTTTTGCACATATCAGAACCAAGACAGTGACAGTCAGAGCAACAACAGCGGCGGCCGCCATGCTGGTTAATGTTCGACCGGCCGGTGCCTCGCTCATACTGAAAACCCCTGTGGCGAATCCCAGCGGTAGAAAGACGACCGTCACGTAGGTGAATCGCTTGATGTCATCAGCCCGCCTTTGGTCAAGGTCACTGCGGATAAGCTCGTTCAAGTTGGAGATTTTGGCGTGACAACGTGTGAGATCCTGGAAGCGATGCTGGTTGGAATTGAGCAGCTTTGAGATGACGCCCCGGTATCTGCTCTCATCGTTGAAAGTCCACCGGGGCCTCTCGGCCACGCGTTCATTTTCTCGATTCAGCCATAGCTCGATCTTGGCTAGACTTTCATGGAGATCCTATTCGACGGTTTGCAGTATCTGCTGATAGTATTGGCCCCGGCCGCTGACCGCATTGAATGTGCTTCCAATAGGCTTCTCCCAAGCATTGAATCTTGCCGCTTCCAGGATATTAGACGTGCATTCTTGCATCCTGGACATGATCCTGTCGAATAAGAGGAGTTCCAAGACCCTGCGCTGTCGCCAAGGTTCCTTCTTGTCGTTACTCCACCCAACGTCTTTGGGTAGAAGAAGAGCATGCACTTTGCGCTTCACAACAAACGTGTCCTTCATATGGGGATCGTTCTCTAGAAAGTGGCAGGTCCAGTACCGATCAAAGAAGTCGCCATCAAATTGAAAGCTCATGGCGACCTTGGCGAGTTTCCCGGGACTCCCTGAGTAAAACGATAGATGAAGCTCTGTCGTCCACTTGTTTAGCTCTGCCGCCGTCACCTCGGAGAAGAACTTGTCGCACGACCTGTGTCTCTCGGAAAAGGCCTCCATCGCCGATCGTTCTGAAGGAGTGTGGCGGTACGCTTTGCTGGTCTGTTCTAACGAGCTAAACAAGGCACAGAACCGCTTTTTCGACTTGCTCGGAAATCTTTTCTCTTGTATGAAAGTTCTAAACTCAGCCGCCTTGGTAAAAGGCTGGATCATCTCATGTAGAGTTGGCGAGTTCTTTTTTGTGTCCTTTGTCCTGGGTACGTCAACGACTGCAATTTGAGTTGCACCCCATTCCTCATCACCGGGGAGAATGGCCAACTGCTCTCTACTCGGAGAGGCACAGGCGAAGAAATCCGGTTCATTATAAAGCCATTCGTCTGAGAGGGTCACGATATTCTTCTGATCGACAACGTTGTTGAAGGGGAAGCTGTGTTTCATGGAGGAAATAGTGGGATTTGTGGAGCCTTGGGTCCCAGCCTGGTGCTCCAGGAGATCTTTGAGCAACTTCAAAAGCTCCGAATCTGTGCTTGTAGTGGCTGTTGTTGCGTCGGTTGTTTTGATACCCTCTTTGAGCTGCGTCTGAAGGTCTCCAGGCCGCGTGGAAGCAGCCCCTGAGTACTTCCAAAGAATGTATGGAATCTCAAACGAAGAGGCCCAGTATGTATCGCGCATAATCTCGGCATCATAGAGTATCGGTTCCTTATTGGCATCGAGTTGGCCTGGGAAGAGTCTACTAGGCCAGGTGCTCTGGATCAGGACTGACAGTGCATGCGAGCGCATTTGTTCGACGGGCCGTCGATTCATAGGCTTTCCGGTCTGGGACATGATGAATGATATAGCAAATCGCAGTGGCTCATCCCAAGTGGTCTCATCGTTGTCTTCATGGTAAACCTGAGAGTCCACAAGGTTCCTCCATACGTCGATCTTGTTCTGCCACATGTCATGGTCCTTCTCTGCGCCAGGCTTGTCAAACAACCCCAGATTCATGGCATAGAACAGCCCGGCATCTTTGGTGCGCAGTAGAAATCGGTTGTGGGCGGGACTCCTAGACACAGCCATCATTTTCTTCTTCGACATTGGATTCTCGGTGGTAAATCGCTTGAGGATCTCATTTTGAACGTGGATAGAGGAATAGCTCCTGATCTCGGCGATCTTCCTGCTGTGTTGACCTCTCTCATTCTCTTCGGTCTCATTCTCCTCGCTCTCGGGTTGGATAGATACCTTGAGTTTTGAGCTTAGCCCTAGGCTCTCAGCAGACTTGACAGCGCGCCAGATGAAGACTTGGTCTGTCAAGTAAAAGCTGTGGGTGGGCTCTTTGCTGTAGCGAGGAAATGCGTAGCGCCCCAGCTTGTTTCTCTTGTCAAGCTCGTTGATCCAGGTTTGAACAGCCTTTCCTACCTCCTCTGGGACCTCCCATGTCTTGTGCCGGGTGTAAAAGTCCCCAGCTTTGATGATTTGGAAGGGTACCTCTACTAATGACTTGGAAGGGAGGTACGGGTTATCGTCCAATTTGTCGATTACCTTACTGCTGACCCAAGAATGGGGAGCGGAAGGGTTCTCGGAGATGTTCCTATATTCTTTGCCAAATAGCCATGTCAAATGGCCTTGGCAGACCTTCAGGATCCGTTCTGTCATCCAGTAAATGAAGTCCGACTCGCATGGGCGTGGGCAGGACTCGAAATAGTCCAAGGCCTGCAGTAAAAACTCAAAGCAATAGCTACATGTGTTAGTGAGTGTTGATCAGCCAGGAGCCCGCTACTCACAAGCTTGCTGCCGTTGCAACTCGGTGACCGTCCATATCACCACACGTGAGGGCAATGGCACGTTTGCCGCCCTCGGCAACGACAGGAATGCTGCAGACTGAGAGAATGTGTTCCAAATTCCGCCGCAGAATCTGGTTGATATCGCCATTGTCGGTGAAGTGGTGCTCTTCGAAAGGGTCGTTATCCACCTGCTGGACTATAGCCCCAATCGCTTCGGCGTCGATAGGTGGGGAGATACATTCGTCCCGTTTGGCGAAATGCTCTAGGTGGTAGGCGAACGTGATCTTCGACGATTTGTTTGTTCGCAGATCTCCCTTCACTTTGTCGCTCCACACTATCCCATATTTTTCGCTGCGTCCCTCGTCTCCCTGTTGGTCATCTTTTTGAAATATGAGAAGTTCGTCGTTACAGCAAGCGAAGATAAACAATGCGACTTCTCCTTCCTTCATGTGACGAGATCGCTTGATGCATGTCTTGTCCTCCGAGAGCTCAGTTGTGTGGAGCGTGCTCTCGGAGTCAACCTCGTCAACCTCCGGGGGCTCAATAAAGTCGAGTTGACGAATCAACAGGTCAGCCTCCATTGCCAACTTTGGAGGTTGGATATCGGTCCCCTCAAAGACGAATTCGTAGGTCTGGCATATCGTGCCACCAGACGCAACAAATTGTATCTTGATCTCGCAATCGCTTGCCTGGGTAGTGAAGCGCGGCCAGCGGTCATGGAAGAACTCGGCTGATGGTTCGTCACCGCCATCCGAGATATCGACTTTCGGATCGATCCCTAGTCGTTGGCCATGAAAAGCAGTGCCTCGATACGCCCGACAACAAAATAGGGTTCCGGGGTGTATGGGTGATCGACGCAGTAACCAAAATCTTGCCCAGCAAAGTGCCGCGACACACCCAGTAGGCGCCCAAAAGGGCCGACACTTGCAGTGAGACCTTCATCTCCAAATGAGAAGATAGACCTTCTGTTCCGTGTGGCCATTGGAAAGCCAGGTAGACTCTGATGGTTTCAGGGAAGAGGATGACTGGGTATGAGGGAAGAGCTCAAAAATTGGAGTTGGATAGTGAAGCTGCCTTTCAGGGGACCGGAGGCTAGGAGGAGCATTCTATATCAACAGATGGGATTACCCTTGCCAGCACCTTCCTAGCCTCCAAGCATACCAAAGTATTCCAGGCGTTGAAATGCCGTGGATAGCCTCATTTTTCGGTGGCGTGCGTGTGTGCGACCAAAGGAAGCTTGGGCTTGCTGAAACAATTTTATATGTCACTGAAGACGGACAGCTTCCAGGAATCAGGCTGCGATATGGTTGGATCTAAATGAACAAGACAGATGTGACAAAAAGCCACAACTGGGTGATATTGAATGGGCGGCCAATTGACAATGAAAGAGCAGAACAAGTAAGAATAGAAAGCCTTGGCTGCAGGCTTCCAACGGCCAGTATCGGCTAGATACCTTTAATAGTGATTACCCTGCAGACGGCTGAGATTCAAGGACGTAATCCAAAGAGAGGATTGGAAAGCCTCTGTACGGTTGGGTCCGATTCCCGGAACAACCCCTTGCCCCAAGATTCTGCCCAACCCTAGCTTTTCACTATTCCAGGATCAGCCAGGACTGGGTAGCCTTTACTGTGTCTATTACCAATACGTAGTGAACCTTAGGTGTTCAACAGTCAAACCATCAGTTGGCCGACGGGAAACACAAATCTTCCATCACAAACCTTGTGGAGTACTAAGTTGCAAGTCACCCTCTTCTATTCTACTCCCTAAATTGTCCAAACCAAATGCTATCGTCTGGCCTCATCCCTGTCGTGACACCCTCTCTCCCACACATCTCTCGATGATCTGGGTCCACCTCCCATTCTCTCACCACATCGGATCGAACAAGTAGTTGCATTACCATGCCCGACTCGGCATGCCACATATTGTGACAATGAAATGCCCACATCCCTGGATTATCGAGGACAACTCGAATTATGGCCCATGCGTACCCTTCCACCGTGATAGTATCCCGACGCAGGGGGTTATCCAGTAGTTTATGCTCCTCCAGATACCTAGGTAGCTCAGTAGAGTTTGGGGGATATCCGCTGTTTCCTTGCAGGAGGACAAAGAACTTGTGGCCGTGAAGATGGAAAGGATGGGCACCGTCATCAAAGTTGTTGATAGAGATGTCAATGGTGCGAATCCCTGTGGTTTCAAGAACTAGTTCCTTTTTCCGGTCAAAAGCCTGTTCATTAACACTGATGGGCTTCTCCTTGGCTGTATCGTTGATGCTTGCATCGAGATATCGGTGTAGTGACGGATGTGTAGCATTGCCATGCCACGTCGAGTCATTGAAGAAACCTCGAGCCAGTCTCCAATCACCGATTTCAAAGTTCGCTCGTAAGACTACAACATCATCTGCTAGAGGTGGAGATACTGTCTCTACAGGACGAAGAGCAGTGGTGTTTAGATCCCGACATATGACCTCTATCGCTTCCGACCATTCTTTGCTTGTTGGTTGGGCCACTGGAGGCTCCCAGCCGGATGATGTGTACCGTATGATGGCCCTTAGCTCCGGTTGAAGGCGCTCGTTATCTCTCTTGAAACAGTGTGTTACCATCCGCGATCTCATCCAGAACGCTGCGCTAGATGAAGTGACGTTGGTTTCCAACACTACACTGTATCGTTGAGCTGGGAGGACGTTTAAGCGATGAAACGGTTCCGGATGAACAAATGTTCCGTCGACTTCAGTAATATAAAACGCATGCTCATCAAATTGGATCTGAAACTCGGCAAATGCTCCAACGTTGATGATGCGTAGCCTGTGGCGCTTTCCGGCTTCAAGGTCGATCTTGAGCGTTGAGACGTTGGTGGTATCACAAGGCCAGCCTGGAAAATCTGAGCAATCACGAACACCACGACCGTTGATCAAGGTGTTATCGGGTACTGGCTCATCATTCTCCTGGTCCGGAGCAAGATACTCCATGAGAAGCTCTGAAGTCAAGTTATGGTAGTGATCTTGTACCATGACAACTCTGTCGGTTGCATAGTCCAGCCTCTGCAGTTTCCGCTCTTGTTTTGAGTGAACAACCATCGGTCCCAGTAGGCCATCGGAAGCCTGGGCACTGTGATGAGCATGGTACCAATATGTGCCATGTTGACCCTTGACGTCGAACTTGTAGGTAAAGTTCGTGTTCGGTGCGATGGGACATTGTGTAATGCCAACAGTTCCATCCATGTTGTTGGTGCCGTTCTGGAACATGCCGTGAAAGTGTATGGCCGTTGCATTGGGTGATTGGTTCATGATGTGGACAACGACGGTATCTCCCTCGTTGCATTCAACCAAAGGGCCAGGGAATTGGTTGTTGATGAGAATCATTGGGCGGTAGATTCCATCAGGGTTGAGACTAGCTGACGTGACAGTCCAGAAATATTCTCGTGTTGTTGCATGGGCATCTAAATCCCATGAGGGCGAGAGGGTGTATTCTTCCAGATTCCGGAGCTGGGCCGTTGATGGAATATCTTCATGAATTTGGATAACCTTTCGTGATGTCGTAGTCTCACTCGGAATCTCTGGGTGGCCGTCATCATGGGCTGGGGAGGTTGTGATGGATTGGCTGAGGGTGGCGGCTGCTAGAGCGAAAAGGGAGAATATGCAGAGCATGGAAAGTAGGAGTCTCTGAGGCCAAGATGACTGAGTCTCTTCTTTGTCGATCTGGTCGTTGGGTTTCTCATTCTGGTCGCCTTGCAAGAACCAGGTGTTGCCAGAGACACAGCCATCTTGCCTGGCCCACAGCACCCTCTCTACATCCAAATCTCCAGTCATTGTTGAGTCGAGGATTACAGTATCATGTTCATTCCCATTTCCAGAGAAGGATGGCACCTCTGACAGGCCAGCTAAACAATCACCTCCACCTTGATTGTGCTCGCGAGGTGGAGGTGACAGGGGTGGCCAAACTGACGTCAAGTCGGATGCGACGGCACGCAAGCACCACGCGTCTCTTGTCTTGTCCTCGACACCACGTGCTTAACGTTTGCGTTCGATTGGAACTTGTTTATCCTGGGCGCAATATGGCGGATGGAAATGTCGCTCAGCACCAGACATGTTACGTTGACCGACGGTGGAGACGGATGAGTTCAGTTCGGCACAATATCCGTGACAGGATGCATATGGTAGTAACCACACAAAAGGAGAAATTATAGATATTGTATCGAGTTCACGTCTTGGAGTTGAGATGAAGGTCAGTCACACTAGCCTCACTTGTCACAATGCTGTTTCAAACTGCCACCCTCCTGGCCGTTGCTGGCCTGGCCCTTGGTCATTCCCCCTACTCTCCTCCTGACAATCCCCACGGTGACAAGTCTGAATGGGAGACCAAGTACACGGCTACTGGGACTGCAGAGGTCGCGGCCGCTGCTGCCACTGCTAAGACCAGCAGCCCAACAAGCAAGGTCCGAGGCAAGGCATTTGATCGCATTGCCATCATCTACTTTGAGAACGAGAACTATGACAAGGCCTTTGGAGATCGTGAGTATTACTTGCCTTCTTGATATGAGTAAAATCTAACAAAGACAGCCAACTTTGCCTGGTTTAGATCCAAGGGCATCACCCTCTCCAACTACTTTGCCGTCACTCATCCCTCTGAGCCCAACTACATGGCCGCCATTGCTGGTGACTACTTTGGCATGCAAAATGATAACTTCAATCGCAACCCTCGCAACGTCTCTACTGTTATTGACTTGCTTGAGCACCGCGGCATCTCGTGGGGTCTTTATCAGGAGGACATGCCCTACTCTGGCTTTGAGGGTTTCTCCTGGGTGAATCACAACAACGGCGCCAACGACTATGTGCGCAAGCACAACCCTGCCGTTCTTCACGATAGCATTGCCTTCTCTGAGCAGCGTCTGTCACAGATCAAGAACGTCTCCCTGGTTGATACCTCGCGATCCCTGTTCCACAAGGATCTCAAGGAGAACAAGTTGCCTCAGTGGATGTTCATCACTCCCAATATGACCTCCGACGGACACGATACCTCTGTTACTGTAGCTGGTAACTGGTGCCGCAAGTTCCTGGAGCCTCTCCTGAAGGACAAGTACTTTATGGACAACACTCTCGTCTTGATCACCTGGGATGAGAATGAGACGTATGCCAGCCAGAACCACATCCTTGGTATTCTCTTAGGTGATGCAGTCCCCAAGCATCTCGTTGGCACCACCGACAGCAACTTTTACAACCACTACTCTGAAATCTCTACCGTTCAGGCCAACTGGAACCTCCCCACTCTCGGTCGATGGGATGTAGGCGCCAACGTCTTCCAGCTGGTTGCCCGCAAGACCGGTGATAAGCTCCGCCGATGGAAGTCTCACAAGCTTGACAAGATGTTCTACAACGTCTCTTACGCTGGTCCTTTCAACACTGCTGGAGGCAACCACCAGTATCCTGCTCCCAACCTGGATCTTGAGCACAGCTTTTCTGGACGCACGATTTTTGAACCTATTCGCAAGGAGTGGCACAACAGCCATGCTCCAACTTACTACAAGGATAGCATTGAGGTGCCTGATGGATTAAGTCCCCCTAAGGGCTACGAGGCTCCTAAGTCTAAGTAAATTGGTGGTTTACTTGTACATAGACCGACTTGAACTAAACCCAAGGACAATAATTACATGGTATTAATTACTGAACCACTTTGATTTCTTTTGCTTTTCCTCATTGTCGTCTTCCCAATGACCTACCCAGAACAAATTATCAATTCCAACGACGGATAATACCCTTCAACATATTGACGACATTCAACCCCAAACACCTCTTGATCCATGACTAAACTCGCCACCTGACGTTGAAGGACATAGCTCATCGCCAAGCCACACAGCCAGATCGCCAAGTTCATTTTCAACCCAGGATCTTGATCGGCTTCAACGGCATCGTGGACCCTGCAAGTTCTCCTCCGCTAAGACTAGCATCGAGCCAGGGGCAAGCGAATGAGACACCGCAGGTTGGTCAGCACAAGCGGGGCGGCCGTTGATGGTCTGAACCACCCTGTAGGAACGCGAGTTTTCACCATGTGCTCCCTTGAACATTTGCAGATCATCACAAGCAACGATATCCGGCAGGATATTGCCGAAGAGATGCAGCACTATCCCAGTTTGTCACCGAGAGGTCGACTAGGATGCTTTTCACCGAGGAAGGAAGGCTGATCTGTAATCTGGTTTCTGTTGGTGGGCTTTGATATTTACCAAATGCAATTGATTGTAACACAACTTCTCAACTCCGCTGTGTTGACTCCTTCAACCAATCTTCACTATTGCACACTTCTCACACATCATGAGATTTCCCCAGAGTCCAGCACTCAAGCGGTTTCTCTCCGACTTTACACTCGGCTTTTCCGATGGACTGACTGTTCCCTTTGCCCTGACGGCAGGGCTCAGTTCCCTAGGCAAGACAGACACGGTCATCTCTGGAGGCCTAGCAGAACTATGCGCTGGCAGCATTAGCATGGGAATTGGTGGCTACCTTGCGGCTATCGATGAGATCCCTTCCCAAACCTGTCGTCAATCCGACTCAGTCGACGATGAAGAAACGAGAGGCATCCTCAGCTACGACACAAACAGGGAGAGCGATGACATTTCAGAACCTACCGAAGAAAAGTCTCATTCTCAGGCTGAGGAGCTTATACGACTACACCTCAAGCCCTTGGATCTGCCTCACTCTGTTATCATGTCGATCCTCGGCACTATCCAAGAAGAGTCGACAGGGTTCGAACGTGTCGCCCTGCGGTTACAATCGTATAGAGAAATTGCTTCATCTCCGCCAACCACTATTCTTCCTTCACCGATAATTTCTGGGCTTTCCATCTCGCTCGGTTACGCAGTGGGGGGCACAATTCCGCTCTCCCCCTACTTCTTTGCCAGCACGGTGGGGCTGGGTCTGCGATGGAGTATTGGGCTTTGCTTGATTGTGTTGTTTGGTTTTGGATTTGGGAAAAGCTGGATCCTAAAGGACCAAGACTCGAGTGTCCGTGTATGTCTCTTTGAAGGTTTACAAATGTTGATATTGGGGGTCGCAGCTGCGGTGGCAGCAGTTGTGTGTGTGCGATTCGTTGGAGGGACTTTTTGATCTTGGAGATATTTAATGCCAGTAGGGAAAGGTGTAGTTCTCTATAGATATAGTTAAACGATTCTATTGCTACTGATGGGAGGGAGTTCAAGGCCAGTTGGGCCGTCAAGATGGTCTGGCCTATCAATCAACTACTTCACATCTCCCACACCTTTGGCTGCCAAATTCATTATTGACTCATTTTCCCCCGAAAGAGACTTGCAAGTAAACTTTCTCCAAACATGGCGGAACAGGGCTTCTACAGACAAGACATAGGAATAAAAAAAAGGAGACATAATTTGCTGCGAGACTTCAGCAGATGACCTTGGGGAGGCTACGTTGGAGACTCATGAAATCGACATCTGGAGGGTCGTGTTTACCAGCAGCCCAAGTTGTCGTAATGCATGATTGACGATTTCACCCCATGTCTGTCACCGAGAGGAATGCTAGGAAAAGGGTTGAAACAGAATTTTCCAACATCATGATGAAACACAAAATACCATAACGTATTGCATGTAATTTACAATGTACGGGACCGTACAATATGGACCAGATGCTTACCGCTTTGGGCTCGCTCATTCGTTTCCCGTACTCGCTGGTGTCATTCGCTACACATAAAGCCGGGTCGGGCGAGGAGAGTGTAAAGGTGCTGGTCTACCGGGCGATTTGATGTAGCCGAGGAGGTGTGGCAGGACTAGCCGAGGATGGTCATTTGTTCTTCATGAAATCCACGCGTGCCCTACCTGGCTTGAGCCTCATAGCTATATATCCACACACCCAAATGCACATTTCGTCACCTTTGCGTATTCACTTCGTCTGACAACTTGACAGCTTGACAGCCATGTATCTGCATTTCGCACTTTAGTCGGCCTATGATCTTACAATACCACCCACTACAGTTCGGTCAGCATGGTCCTCGGGCACGGTCAATGGAGGGGTGGTGCGTGAAATTGTTGGCTATGCACCATCTTTGCTGCAAGGCTGCTTACTTGGCAGTTCTGGAGTGCATTCTGAGGCCATTATAGTGCTGCCGCTTCATGTTGGGTTCGGAATTGAGGCCCAACAGAGGCTTAGAGTGTGGTAGGTCTGTAGACGACAGTGGTACCCCTGCTGCTGTAGTCTCTATGTCTACAAGGATTAAAGTACCTTCTTCTCATGTTTTGTTCTAAGCATTTTCACTGTTTGTTACATCTTACACCAAAGACGACATGAAAGCCTCCCTATCATGCCTCCCATGTTGGAGGCACGATGAGGACGTTGACGAGATGGTTGAGATCAACCGTGTTCCTTCTCAACACTCAACAGTATCGTCCCAGACTCTCCTGGGTACCACCACGTCAGCCGAAGATGAGGTGACGAAAGAACAGAGGAGAAGTGTTGCCGACAAGCACAAAGTTGTACTTGACCGTATCCGATCTGTCGCTGACAGTGAATACATTGAACAGTCTCAAAGCCACAAAATCTCGAACTGTGAAAGTTTGTTGGCTGAAGTGAGAGGTACTTTCGAGGCCAGGAAGATAGGCTCGATGCTCGGCAAATTCGAGACGCCCCTGCATGCCATTGACCAGTTTGTCACAGGCATCACGGTAGTGGTACAAGCTGCAGATCCAATAGCTCAGATTATCTGGGGTGGGTTCGTCATCGTTCTAAAGGTAGTTCCTAGTTGCAAATCTGTTAACTTCTGGGTTCGGTTGCTGAAAGAGTCATGATTGTCTAGAACGCTGCTCGCTTTGTTCATCTTATCGAGACCATCCTGGACTGTGTTTGCAGTCTTTCAAAGATGTTTCCGGTGTTTCGAGCCTACACTGACATGTACGCAACCGACGAATTGACAGCCTCTCTGGCCAATGTTTGTGCCTGCTGCGTCAAGTTCTGCGCTGAAGCCTCCAAGGTATTGCGTCGACGGACAGTCTGTGAGATAATACGTGACACCTTCGTCCCGAGCTTGTGACTGACTCTGGTGGTGTTTATATATAGTGAACCTTGTTCGATTGTATTTCAATCCCGTTGATCTCAAACTTCGGCAGTTGCAGGGGAAGATTGAGGAAGCTGGACGAGAATTCAAGGATGAGGCCTACCTACACCATGCACAGGAGACACACCAGTTGGTCCAAGCAGCCAAACCCCAACCTACGAGAATCCCATGTCATATCATACCAGCCAGCAACCGGCTGTTCTTTCAAAGGCCCATCATCATGGAACAGATTGTATCCCATCTCCTCCCTGCCGGATCAACATCGCCCGCTAGCCTGAAATCCTTTCTTCTTCATGGACTGGGAGGATCAGGAAAGACGCAGCTGGCTGCCACGTTTACCCACGACCACTTGAATGATTACGAAATAATTATCTGGGCCATTGCCGATACAGAACAGAGACTTGCGCATGACTTCCTCAAGGCCGCAAAGGCACTGGATATTCATCACGATGGAGATGCGAGAGTCATCACGACAAACGTCATCAACTGGCTAAGGAAATGTGGTCTGTTTTCCCTTTTGGGCATATCTAATAGCTCAAGACTGATGTTGACATAGAATACAAGTGGCTCATCATTTTTGACAACGTCGACAATGAGGAACTGCTTCGGGACTATTGGCCCAGCTCTGCTAGGGGGTCTATCCTCATCA
Organism: Fusarium piperis; assembly: GCA_027886205.1. NCBI lineage: Eukaryota > Fungi > Ascomycota > Sordariomycetes > Hypocreales > Nectriaceae > Fusarium > Fusarium piperis. Next base: position 208,157 of record RZGM01000047.1, read on the forward strand.
CCAGCCGCCAACGAATGATTGGTACGACCTTGGTGGACAGTGCCTGTGAGGTCGGCTCACTGAACGATAAGCAGGCCGTTTCAATGATCCAGCTGCTTCTAGAAAATAAAGTAAGTGACGCTCATGACCGCGAACTTGTCGCAGAGATGGCCAATGTTTTATACGGTCTGCCCCTCGCCCTGGCTCAGATGTCAGGATATCTTCGGACCAACCACGTCACTATCAGGGAGTTCCTGGGTGATTACAAGAATCGTGATTATGCCCGCATCCTTTTCGGGAGCACCACGAGTCTGGACCATCAACAGTATCAACAGACGTTAAAGACGGTGTGGAGATTGTCCTTTGAGAAGCTGTCGGCCGACGCTCGAACTCTTCTAAGGATGGCGGTTTTCCTGCATCCAGATGGAATACCCATTCAACTGTTTCAGATGCCGAAAACGCAGGTCTTAGACAAATCTCACAACACCCTCAAATACAACGAGGCCAAGTCGAGTCTGACTCAACAATTTCTCATGAGGTATGATGACCAGGTATGTCTGAAACATGTCAAGATTTTCTTCCCGCCACTCACGTACATATTGTAGGAGCTCTCGTTATCTATTCACCGACAAGTTCAACAGAGCGCTCTCCACGAACTCCTCGACGGGAACGCTGAGGATTTTCACGTGGCGCTTTTTGGAGCAGCCCAGGCCTTGTATCAAGCATATCCGAGGCAGTCCCCTCTGGGCGAACCGATACCCAACTGGCCAGCTTGCCAGCAGTACACCGCCCACGTGGTTCATCTCCTCGGCCTCTATGAGGCGGAGAGAAGGGTCAGGGAAGAAGCGGAGCCGCAAACTCTGAAGCTCTTGACGGAATTGTTGTGTGACTGCGGGGTCTACCTTTGGGCGAGGGGGCTCTTCAGGGACTCGGAGCGTCTGGCACGCACATCGATTGAGATTGCAGACAGAGTCCTTGAGCCCCATGACTGCCTAAGAGCACAACCTTACACTCTGCTTGGTTGCATTTGCCTTCGATCTGAGGATAAGAGAGAAGAAGCTGTCGAATCGCTTGAGCTGGCTCTCCACATCCGCAAAGAGAACCTGCGGGTAGAGTACAAGGACATGGAGTCCCCTTTGAACATTGACGTTCAGCTCGCCAATGCCTATAGCAATTTGGGCATTGCTGCGAAGCAGATGGGGGATTTTGGAAAGGCTGCGCAACTACATGAGAAGGCAATCGAGATCAAGGAGCGGCGGAGGGTTGACTGTGCTGGCTTTCTCCTTGCGCTCTCCCTGCATAATGTCGGGAAGCTGAGACGCCTCCAAGGGCATGCCGAAGAGGCAGCGAGACTCTTTGCCGAATGCAACAACGAGATGAGTATCTATCAACATGACAAAGAGATGAACGCTCGTCGAGCAGTCTGGCTGTGCTCACTCGCAGAGGCTGAGGCGAATCTTGGACGCGTAGGGGACGCTGAATTACATTTTTCTCAGTCTCTCGAGATGCTCAAAGATGCTGTGGGTGAGTCACTGGATACTGGGATGGCATGTCTCAGATTTGGCAGCTTCAGGTATGAAACTGGCAGGTTTCAGGAGGCCAAGTAAGTCACCGCGCCCTTTGACAAGATTTTATCGCGAGACTAACTCTGTTTCAAGGGTCTTGTTCAAAGATGCCGAAACGATCTTTTGCAGCAAGCAAGAAGCTGCAGTTGACTGCCAGTTCCTCTCCAAGAACAAACTTGCCTGCTCCCTGCACTGGCTGGGTAGAACCTACACTCGACTCGGTAGGAAACAGGCTTCGGATGAGGCTCATGGCAGGGCCTCAGAGCTTTTTAGCCAGATAACAGGAGCGCAGGTTCCTTTAGATCCGGAAGAAGCGCTGGTAGAGTACGAGAAACTTGTCTCGGATGATTGATGGATTTCAACTTATTCCCAATCTTCTACGGTTTTGCATCATTTACTGACTTGTCTACATTCAAATTTTAATTAATTCTTGCCATTTTTGCCCGCATTTATTCTGTCATGCTCTCTTTCATCATCTGTTTTGCCAGTGAATCCAACTCATCCACAAAGCCCTGTTTCAAAAATTCAGGCACCACCCCAACACTCTCCATGACTTCGAGACTACGGAGCATTCTCTCGGGATTCGTCGTGCCATTCAAGACTGAGACTCGAGATCCGTCTTGTCCCAAAGACAAGACAAGGTTGAAGAACGCGTCTTCCCTCGACGCTCCAACCTTCTCGGCGAACCACCCTACAAGATTGCAGTCGAGAAGCTCAGGGTTGCCTGTAAGGACCCAGAATGCCTGGTACGACATTTTATTTTTGGCACAGAATAACCTTATACTGGAGTCGAAGTGGTTGTGATGCCAGAACCGATTTTGCACCATACGAGGCTTGATAGTTGCACGACCGTAAATAACCTCTAGCTGCTCAAGGGAGACATTTGAGAGACCCAGGTTGCGGACCTTGCTGCCAAAGACAGACTCCATTCCAGCCCAAACCTCAAGAGTTTCTTCAAGGCTTGGCATTGGCGCGTGCAGGAGGAGGGAGTCAACGTAATCAACTCCCAGCTTGGTCAGACTCATTTCGAGGCTCTTTTTCACCTTGGCCTCTGAAGAGTCCCCTTCAAGGTAGGGGGATAGACCTGGCTTGTGACCAGTCGGCGTGGTAAATTTTGTTTGGATGAAAAGGTCAGCCCGATGCAAGCCTAACCCCCCCTGAGACACGGGTGACAGTGCTGTTGCAATGGCTTGACCAACGGCATCCTCATGGTAGGATTGAAGCTGGCACGCACAGTCCAAAGCACGGTAGCCAGCTTTCAGAGCCGAAAAGATAAGGGATGGGTCTGTTTTCTCTGCAGTCCCATAGAGGAAAGAGGGCACAATGGGTTGGGAGGGCTGAAAGTTGTCATTCATGGCCAGGGGTTGGAGAGTTGAAGAAAATTAAGGCTGTGAAATTAGCACGCCGGTCAGATATTGAAGACATTCTACGACAGTGGCTTGCCGATGCGATACATAATCAAGGCGCACAAAAAATGAGGCCCTCCAAGGAAAACGAGTTATAGTTGCATCGCAGTGAGGGGGTGGGAGGACAGTATAGTCGAAAGTGCGCATACTAAGATAGAGGGGGCACACGGACCGGTGAGAACTCGGGCCGAAGCTAAGGCAGGCTCTTAGCTAGCGCTCTTAATTGGACAATAATAATCATGACGGTTGAAGATGGAGGGGAGTCAAAGTGTGGGGTGAACCACGCATCAGCTCTGTCTGGGTTCTTCAATCTTTCCGGGACCAAAGGCCCGTGATCAGCCGTAAGTTACAAAGTACCCATCCACATGAGAAATCTGCACTTCTGTCAGGTCACCACATGTGAGGGGCTTATGCTCACTCGTTGGGGCAGGGGTGCGGCTCCCTAATTCCGGATACCCGGGTATTCACCCTTGAACTAGGTTACTTTTCCGGCCTGTTACGCATTTGAGTTGGCGGGCAGGTAACTTATCCGAGACCCCCGTATCATGAGCCTCGGGTAAGACGAGGTGTTGATAGATGGTTGGCTACAATGCTTTCATATTTCTTTGTGTGGCCTGACCATGCCGCCAAACTGACATACCCCCTCGCATCCATGTGAGGAGAATTTTTCAATGTGCAGCTCAGCCTGCCCGATGATTCACACACACAAATGCACCTGAGGGCGGCCTGCAAGATGTCTCATGTAAGGAGACCTGTGGTACGTCCATATCGAGCTCGACCAGGCTCTGATTCAGGCAAGTTGGGTACTGTAGGCCCCCCCGAGACTTCCCCAGATTTCTGGTCCCAAAAATCTCTCGGTCTTGAGTTTGGCCCTAGCTGACCACCGATTTAACCGCCTCCATGGTCAAGTACAGCAACCACAGATATCGCGCCAGGGATGACGACCACGCAACCGTTTTAGAACGGTCAGTTTCCTTGCTACGCCTAAATCCTTTCTGAGCTAACAATCGTTTCTAGACTTGAGGGCGTCACCGGCCTGATAGAGGAGATCAGGAAAGTCTTCCAGGCGCCTTCTTTATCGGTTGGCGTCTATTATAAAGGGTCCAAGCTATGGACCAATGGATTTGGTTACGCGAATCTCAAGACTCGCCGCGAACCCGACTCCCAAACTGTCTACTCTATCGGATCGTGCACTAAAGGCTTCACTGGTACCGCCCTCAGCCTTCTTGCAGAGCGAGGCGTTGTCGACTTGGGCTCCCCCGTATCATCCAAGATTCCTGAGCTAAAGACTGAGAACCCGGCGGTGGCCGAAAGGATGACCATACGGGACATGCTCTCCCACTGTGCGGGCCTTTCAACCATGCCGTTTGAAGTCTTGGGGAGACATGGCCATGTCTTTGCCAGGTATGAAGACATTGTTCATATCTTCAACCACCTACCGCGAGCAGCCGCATTCAAGTCGGAGTGGATGTACAACAACTGGCTTTTCGCACTCGCTGGGACTCTGATCGTGCAGGAATCCAAGTCTTCGTATGGACACTTCATCCAGCAGGAGATCTTGGACAAGATTGGAATGAATAGGACCTTTACAAGTGCCTCTGTCGATGACAACCACGCATTGCCCTATCTCATCTTCGACAATAAAGACCCGATGCCTGTCAACTTCCCTCGTCTGGATGATGGAGTCGCCTTTGATAGCTCAGGAGCAGTTCGGTCTTGCGTTGATGATCTCTTGCTCTGGTCCACGGCTCTCATGAGAGCCTGGAGAGCTACTCATCCGTCTCATCACCATGAAATGAGCGACCAAACCCTTCGAGATCCTGGCTGTTTCAGTCATTTGTTGCCCAGACTCGGGGCGTTGTTAAGAAAGTTGGATGGTATCCGCGGCCCTATAAGCCATGAAAAAAAGCAGCTCACTGCCTCCCTAGCCGCCGCACAGGAACCGCACTTCCCGCTTGCTGGGGACAAGAAACAACAGTACGCGCTTGGTCTGTTCAACTTGCAACTCCCAACGACAGAGATGAACATGGTTACAAACCCTGACATCAATGACCGAACCTACTCCATCGGTAAGGACTCTGGAAAGAGGTTGGCCATTGGTCACACTGGGGAGCTGGGTGGCTTTCTCTCTGCGTATTGGACTTTTCCAGAAGACGACTGTGCCATCGTCGTTCTTACCAACTCGTTTCAGATCAACGGAGATCCGACAAATGTCATCACGCAGCTCCTGGCGCAAACCGTGTTTGATATGAGCCCCAAGGTTGATTTCATGGAAGTGGCCCAGAACGTCGTTGATAAGGCCAAGCATCGTTGGGATACCGTCTTACAGAATTGGAGGGACCATCGAGTCCCTAACACGTCTCCAGAGCTCTTGACCACATATGTGGGCGAGTATGAAAATCAGGGTCTGGCCATGAGGCTCCAAGTCTCTCTTTCAGATGATCCTTCTTATCTTTGTCTGCGCATTAATGGCTTGGAGGGTCAGGTATTTGAGCTATACCACTATCATAAAAACTCGTGGACATTTATGCAAGAAAGTCGAGATGAATGCATCGAGAAAGGCTATGCGATGTATCTGTTGAGCTGGGAGTCTTGGATCATCGAGTTTGATCTCCTTGAAAACGGCAGATTTCTCAAGGTGAAGTGGAGGCTCGACACTGATAATCGTCTTGAACCACAGGTATTCCTGCGTAGATAGTGCTCCTTGGAGTGGCAGTACGCTTGGTTGGTTGAATAGCTGATTTGAAATTATGGTCTGTCTCACTCTCCTCATCAATCATCTTGGCATAATTTGTGAAATTGGTGATAATTCTAAAGAAGTCGTCAGGCACAACAACACAGATATTGAAAAATCGAAAACACCATAGCCTAGGATCGTGAGATAATGGGAATATTCACCAGCCTACAGTGAGTACTCTTGTCTGAATGCATTGCCAACTATGAAATTGTGACACTAACGAGAGGTTTTTCTGGCTGAGGCCCAGATACATAATGCCTTCTTTTCTCATATAGCCAAGGTTACTCAACAAGAGACTGAAAAATCACTCAATAGAGAGCATCCATACTCCCCCATCCCTATTCACACACATTCAGACACGAGCAGGATTGATTACGGGATAAGTGCCCATCATCTCCACCGTGGTCGGCCAAGACCTAGACTCACCCTCAGGCTCTGGGCCAGGACCGGGATCCTCGTAAGCTCCAGAGCGACCCTGTTCCATCTTTCTCTTGTTCCAATGAAGCCATGGTTTGTCGCTCGGGTCATCCATGTTGGGCTTCCAGTCAAGCCATGGTCGAGACGGGTCGTTTGATGACGCCATCTCAGCCTGAAGCCAGCCCTTCCACGGCTGGACCTTGGGCGGATCAGTAGCAGTAGCGGGGCTTTCAATCATGGCCCTCTCTGGGATCGTGATCAGTCCAGTCTCACGGGGACTTTCACTAGCTTTCCGTCCAAGTCCAAGGACGAGAGTGCTAGTTCGTGTTAGTGGGCAAGCAAAACCTATCAAGGCATAGAGGGGGCTGACCTGAGTGCAACAACAATCAAACCCACAAAGAATAAATACGCGGAAAACATTATGGGGAGAAGGGATATCAGATCCACAGCTAGTTGTTTGTTACAAACAAAAGTGTGAGTGATTTCAAGAATGATCGCTAAATGCAAAGAGTCGAGGTTGAGATACTCCTCTTGCACACCCTTTTATGCTTGAAACCCCTCTCTTTTTGGTTTTTCAAGGTCATTGTTACCGGGAAGTTTCGGATCGACACAGCTCTCTGTTCTTATGTGAAAGACCAATTTCATTGGCATATTGCTACCATGACGCCCTCGGGTTGATGGGCTTCTCCATCCCGAGCTGAGCCTCATTAAATTTCGGTCCAGTCAGAGGCACAGAGACTGTAACCAATGGTAGACTCATAATATCTCCCCTTCTCTCAAGCTTTGAGCAACTCGGCCACCTGACCTAGGGCTGTAGCCTGTTGGTGCCGATACCATGCCCAGAAGTACGTTTTGCGCCCATCAGCCCACGCCAAGGCAGCCTTGCATACTGTGCTGGTTACCCTGCAGTGTCACATTTCAGTGTGGGTGTGAATAATCATTCATGTGGGCTGTGCTCGGTGTGGTGGCTATCTTGGCTTGCTCACATGCACCGGTCAATGCTTATGTTACACAACCAACATAAAGCTGCTTCACCCCCTCATCCAGAGCCTGATTCTTCCCCCCCTCTCGCCCGTCTACAGGATAGCCGAGCCTGAAAACATCAAGGCTCATCCGAAAACGTAGGCGCGAAATTCCACACTCTCCCTCACACACCCGGCGAGGGCCTCATCTTCGTCAAAGAAGGACGTATGTGCAGAGACTGCACACCACAATTAGCTCATACCAACAAGGGGCCTCGGCGTGGGAGTACTCACATTCTGCCACGTTGGGATCAATGAGGCTCTGCGAGTCCATGATTTTGAAGATCCAAGCCTCGTCTGTGGTTTGTTGGTCAACGAAATACCACTTTTGGGAAGCCGTATTTCTAAACACCATGATCTCAGTGGTGGTGTGCGGATAAACGAGGTCGCACGGGATAAAGTCGGACTTGGCCGTCCTGTAGTCGCAAAGGACGAAAGGATGCTGCTTTACTGGGCCCCGGATTGGACACCACACACTCCGAGGGTGGTCAGTAATCTGCGAGAATGGGGGAAGAAGGGACTGACTTGATGATTCGAAAGCGGCGCTTTAGAATCGTATCAGCCTCATGCTTGAAATCGAGCTTGATTTGCTCGATAGTTGCTTGGTGAGTCTGATCTATTCCCTGTCAGGCTCCCGGCGTGAGAGTATCACTCATGATGAGCTTCTGGCTTACCAACATGGGCCACCCGGCTTGGAGGAGCAAAGTTCTCTCTCTTAGCTGCATGTGTGCTTCCGTCAAAAATGTTGCTTCTGCGGAGCTCAGAGGGGGTCAGCGTTTTAGCTCCATTCGTTGTGATCAGGACGCCAACCGTGTGGTCAAACACAATTACTCTCACATCTCCCCCAAGCTGGTTCTTGAGGAGCCCTATGATCTCAGGGTAAACGTCTTGTACCACCTTCCGGCCATCGTGCCACTGGTTAAAAGTCCAAGGGCTCTTGATTAGCTGGAATCCGTGAATATCAAGGTTGAGAAGGGCCTCATAGCCCCTGACATTGTGGAGGGTAACGCAACGTTTCTTGGAGACGACGTTGGTGTTTGGAGCATCCGTTTTGGTAAATGGGACGTTGGAGTAGAACGGCTTCTCTGTCTTGTACTTGGGATGTGAATCGTCCAAGAACTCGAGGTTCGCCTCGCGCTTCGACAAAGGAGCAAGCCCCAACATGTCTGCCGAAGCCTGACTGCCTCTTCCAAGCAAGGACGTAAGCCAAGACATCAGGGATGCCATGATAAAGAAAGCAAGGCTGGATCGAATCGAGAGAGGAAGGTTCTAGGGAGTAAAAGATGGTGATTTGCCTAATCTAAATCCTTATGAAAGATGTGGAATTCGGGGTTTATGTAGTCAATATATGCCTTACTAAGCTGAATATTTGTATTGTTTATTATATATTCTCTGCTGGCAACTTCTCGTGCCAGCTGCACATCGAGGCTATCTCCATGGGCAAGGAAAGCGGAGACGTAAATATACATGGATTTTTTTCAAATACTTTTACTATCTTCTATACTACAAAATGCGTGTATGCATTGGGATCAAGTCACACATAGTTTCATGCACAAAGTCCATTATGTTGCCCGGTAACTCCACTGGCCCGGCCGACTCATGCGGAAGTCGAGATGCTGAAATCCGCAGGCTAGCCTAGAACTATCTCTTTCTATTAGAATTGATTACAGGCCGTACCTGAGGTATTAGCGTCGAGATTGCCAGGGCGATCCACACACCAAGGCGCCGATATCTACATCATGGGTCGGCAGTCAAACAAGGGGAAGAAGGTTGTGAATAGAATCCTTGAACATGGGAAGCCAGGAAAGGCTGTTTATCTTGACATGCAGGTTGGCTCTTTTGCGAGGGTCGAGAATGTAGCAGCCAACTTCTTAGAGCTCCCAAAGACTCTTAATGTCCTTACCTGCAATGCCGGTACACTCACCCACACAAACCCTAACGTTACCTATCAGAAGTCTCAGAAGACAGTCCATTGAGTGGATCAGAGACTGGTCATCAGGTATTTACCCCACGCATATAATGAATATAGGGAGAAGCGAATGTGGCAGCTATGTTTTAAGCTTGTTGAAGCATAGGACGAGACTTGATATGGTCAAATCTAGACCATGGGGCTGGTCTCTGCAGCGGGGTTGATAGATGGCCTGTCTTAATTGTAGAGCCTAGTAGATCTGATACATGACTGCATGTTTGTTTTCTTGTAGATCTTCTGCATTCAACAACGAACTAAGGACCAATATAGTCACCCTCCAGGCTCAAGACTTCCCAATAGCATGAATAGCAGCTCTTCTCCCTGAAAAGACACCATCTGCGAGTCACAGGCCACTGATGTACCCATCTGAGCAGACACCAACAGCTATTCTTCCAGCTGCATAGAGACCGCCAATCTTCCCACCCTTGTCATCCAGCACAAGCCCCGTCTCACCATCAACCCTCAACCCACTTAGTGTAAAACCAACAACCATTTGGACTCCCATATTCGAAGTAGCCGAGATGTCGATACCGTAGAAAGGCGGATTCAGCACAGGCGAGCGGATATCTGCCATCTTATTCATTGGATCCCTCTCTTCACGTTCGATTGCCCTGTTATATTCCTCGACAGTCTTCACCAAACCTTCCTCAGGGATGCTGAACTTGCGTGCCAGTTCCTGAACAGAGTTCGCTCGCTTGTAGCCCCAATAAAGCCAGTGCAGTCGTTGTAGCCTTATGAACGATTCTGTCTGCTCCCAGACCTGTTTCCAGGCCTTAACCCATTGCGCCGAGTCTAAGACGAGGAAGCCCCGGGACTGATGGCTCAGAATCATTTTCTCGGTCAGTAGAGTTCCGTAGACGTCTTCGGCTCCGATTAGTTGTCCCTCCTGAGAAACAACTATGCCCTCGAGGAGAGCCTAGAGATTGAATGCGAAGCTACTAGCCGCAAGAACCACAGAAGGTGCTTCTATAGACTCGGTGAACGATTCCCTCTCAAAGATGGCATTCGCCCGTTTGTGCAGCATCGCCGCCAGCGGAGGGAGAGTGAGCTGATAGCGAAGTTCTAGGTCAGCTTCTTGTGCATCTGAAGCCCCGAAGCATCCGCCATCGTTCGACACTTGACGCCGCTGACAGAGCCTTTGTCGTTCAATAGGACCTCCTCGACCTTGGTAGCAGGTAGTAGCTGAATACCCAACCGCTTCGCAGAGTCGAGCAGCGCTCGGGCAAGGCCTGCACCAGAAAAGCCCGGATGAACCATGCGATGTCCTCGCGGCATCGGCTTTGCCTTTTCGTTGAATGGATACGCTTTCTCCGAACCCGAATAGTATAGGCAATGCTTGTCTGTTGGATAGCTTGTCTTGTATGGGCATAGGGAGCCCTCGAACCGAGCTCCATGTTTCTCTAGCCACTCGAGGTTTATGGCGCTCTCATCGCAAACCCGCTTCAAGGTTTCTTCGTCGACGGCACTGCCGACTTCTTGCCGCAGATATGCAAACATGTTCTCCGGCGTATCGCCATAACCGGCCTCTCTCTGCTGTCGCGTCCCGCCCCCGGCATAAACGACACCTCCTGAGAGCGCTAAAGTGCCTCCTCCGTGGTACCGATCGACGAGGAGCACCAAGGAACCTTTCTCAGCTGCTTTTATGGCCGCTGAGAGCCCAGCTATACCGCTGCCTACCACTATCAGATCTAGTTTCTTGCCGGAGGCCGACGTGGTGAGGTGGCGTGGCTGAAACGTTGTGGCACCAGTAATCTGCCATCGGAGCCGCGCATTGCTGTTCAGGAAGAGCGCATAGGGCTTCAAGGAGATTAGTAGCCTCATGTTCGACGCTTGAGAACTGATTCTTGGCGCCTTGAGCTTAACAGCCTGACTTGAGGGGTTGGTATCGGAAAGATATTCCAGGTGCTACGTGAGAGTAAGACATGAAGTGGACTCAAGGCCACCCGCGTCCAATGCCTGAGATGAAGACGCATCGCATTTATGCATTGCCGCCTCCAGAGTTTATTGTCACCTACAGCTATAGTGCACGCCTCCTGCGGTACTTGAATTTCCATCAAGTTAGTTAATTGCATATGCTCTCATCTTCTCCGCGCGTTCCGCGCACAACGATATGCACTCACAACTCCCCAGGTATACAGCCAAGGCTTTTCCTATTGCTACCGCATTCCTATCCAAATCCAATTTCTGTGGCCTTGATACAAATTCAATATGCTGAGTACACCACGGCACAAGTCTCACTGCTTAGACCCGATTCTCATGTCTTCAGCGCAGCCTCGCACCTGCATACAACCACCCTAGTCAGCTCAGCTCCGTCAGCACTATTCCCAACCTGGTATTTGCTCAAGTTTAAAAATCCCCAATGATTGGCTAGACTTCCAGTGAGATGAGGCAAGCATGATCGCCACCTGGTGACTGTTGTGGTTGGTAATGGAATCAACTGAGAGGCAAGACCCCTTTTCCAAAATAGGAAGTTGCTCGTCTTTTGAAGCTATAATCTCATTGGCCAGGACTACGTTGTCACGATAAACTGGCTTGCTGAGACTCTGGTCGTCGTCTGTCACTATGAAGAAATACTATGAAGATGGAAGTATAAAGAGACGGCCATGGACGCCTTCAAACCTAGACTTCTCATCAACAGAAAACATCCCAATCCGCATCTTATCACTCCCCCAAAACACTTCACAATGATCGACAACATCACTGCCATCCCCCAAGGCTCTTGGGTTCTCGTGACCGCTGCCAACGGCCATACCGGAAGCCACATCGTGATAGAGCTCCTGAAGCGAGGATTCAAGGTCCGTGGGACTGTTCGTGACCTAGAATCCTCGCAGTGGCTTCTCAATGATGACTTTCTTTCGCCATATGCTAAACGGGGCGATCTTGAGCTGGTTGTTGCTGATACCAGCATCCCCAACGCATTTGACCATGTCGTCAAGGGCGTGTCAGCTGTGATTCACGTCGCCATCATCAGCGACTTGGTGGCGGACCCCAACATTGCCATCCCTGCAACCATCGAAGCGGCTCTCACGGTTTGTAGATCAGCAGCCCGCGAGTCTTCAGTCAAGCGCTTCATCTTCACATCCACCTTCTGGGCCGCCACATTCCCGGCGCCAGGCGTGTCTGATACAATTACCAACCTCAATACCTGGAATGAGGTTGCGCTTCAGGCTGCATGGGCTCCTCCACCTTGCGAAGCTGATCGGATTATTCCCGTGTACTGCGCTTCCAAAGCCGAGGCCGAGAAGGCAGTGTGGAAGTTCGTCAAAGATGAGAAGTTGCCCTGGGTGGTAAACTCTGTCAGCCCATGTTTCATCCTAGGAGACATCAAAGTCGACAAGCATCTCCGATCTGTACCGCCGCAGCTTTTTGAGCAGTTGTACTTGGGCAACACTGCCGCTTTGCAGACGCCTGCACGTAAGTCTTCCAACTTCACATTTCTTACTTAAATGAGCCATGGCTGACTTGTATCTTCTTCTGGGTAACAGTGTACTACTCCCACGTTACCGATGTCGCAGTCCTTCATGTCGCCGCGATGCTGGACCCAGATGTGAAGGGCCAGCGAATCCAGGTCCTCGCGGGGTCCTTCAACTGGAACGATTGTCTCGACATCCTACGCAAGGCCTACCCAGACCACAAGTTTGCTGACAACTTTCAACCCGAGAACCCCAGCCTTACCTACAAGATTGAGAATGACATTGCCCCCGGATTGATCAAGAAATGGGCAGGGCGTAACTGGATTAGCTTAGAGACCTGTGTGAAGGAAACGGTGCAGGGCATCATCGATCTCAAGCTGAAGAAGTGATGCAAGAAATGTTCTGGTTGAAAGGTAGTAGGTAGTAGTTATGAATACAGACATGTACCAGGAGCATGCATCATTTACACATTGAACTATCTTGATACAACGATCTTGTGTGTTCCTCTTAGCCCAAGGGCTTAAGTTACACGGTGAGTATACCATTCATCTCACCACTCATTGGTTCGGATCGTCAGCTGAGTCAGATCTACTTTAGCTTCATATTACTTCACCCATCTCATTTCCAATCTTTCTCTGCTCCCTATTCCGATCAATTGCCTAGAAACGTATTTCGAAATCCCTTTTCATCCTTCAACACGTACATGCTCACAACCCCCACCTACTACAATGCAAGCTGAGCAAGCTGAACCCTTCAAAAGCGGGCAAAGAGTAGTGCTCCAGAAGAGAGGTCGCGGTAGGCGACCCAAGGGCCATTCCGAAAGCAAAAATGAACGGCTACAGACTAACATTGTCCAATTCATCAACACTGTCCCCGGGGATGCACTTGGCAGCACAGGCAATATCAGACTCATCAGATCTCATGCAGCTAGACATTCACGTGCGCTTCAACGCGAAGCGAAGCAAAGGCAGCGTTCAACACCGACCGCCGCTCCCAAAGAGGATACAATATCGGGGGTTCGAAATGAAGAAGAGTCGGAAGAAGAGATTTTCCCAGACGTGAATGACGAAGAACTGCCACTAGCTATCGGTGTCCAATCCAGACATCGCAAACTTGCTCCAAAGTCACAAACGACGGCATTGCAAAGAACCAGAAGTCGGTCTCCAAGCCCGATCCAGCTGGTGGGAGGTGCTCGCAAGGACGCATACCACACATTCGCCAGATCCATGTCAGAGGATGAGCACTATCTCTTTGACTTTTGTAAGTTCAACTATGCACATACACCTCCAAGACTCAGGCTAACCCAGCAGACCTGGATTATGTCATTCAATACGGCTACAAAGCATGTTATCACAAAGAGGACGACAAAGTCTTCCAAGCGTCTATGAGAGATGTCTGGGTGCCATTTGCTATGGGCCAACCCAGTTTAATGGCTGCAATATTCCATGTAGCTTGCCGCAACTACGCCGTCGCAACGAACAACAGCAATTCAAAGAAGTACGCGGTGAAGAAACTCCAATATCGTCTCACTTGTCTGGAGATGGCAAAGGAAGCGATTTCTTCTCAAACAGTGGCTAGTGATACAACCATTGCACTGGCTTTGCTCATGGCGTCCGAATCTTTACGTGCTCCGCTCCTTGATGTTGAATTCATTTCTAAGCTCAACCCGTAGCACTTTGAAGGAGATATGGACGCCTTCTTCACACATGGCATGGGCATCATCAAAATGGTGACAGCTCGGGGTGGACTCGACATGTTGGGCCTGTCTGGATTTCTTACAAAGAGTGTCGGTTGGTCGATATACAGTCCGAGCAACTACTTGGTGTCCGGCCCCGGTGAGCTGAGAATTTAGGGATATTCCAAATTTGAGAAAAGGGAGAAGCACATAATTCCCATTGAGAATTGATAGTACAAACAAGGTTGTCCAGTCACATGTTGACCGTCTCTTCATCCTCAACCCCGAACAATACCCTCATGGGATCCTGATAGTTCATAAAGCCAACACCCGGCTCCAAGAGGCCATATCCTAGCAAGCGCTGTGCTTGTGGCTTCATCTTCCTGACCTTCTCCAGCGGCACCATGAGGAACTGGTTCTCTGCTGGTCGGAGATATGGCTTGCAAAGGAAAATGCCGACAGTCTCTCGATATTCATTCCTGTGACTTGTTAACAATGTTCGCGGGGCAAGACCGGACAGGTGTTTGCATACTGGGTTGTGTTGGCGCCACCGGCGTGATATAGGTTTCCCAAGAAGATGAGGGCGTCACCAATCTCCAGCTCAGCGGGAACAGCCTCTTCATCCAAAGGCCTCCGGTCAGGGCCCCATAGATGCGAACCAGGGATGCAGATTGTGGCACCATTCTCTTTTGTCGTCTTGGTCAAGGCTGTGACGCAACCAATCATCAAAGGCTCATCCGTGTTGTGTGAGTAATAATCGCTAGGAAGGTTCAGAACTTGACCGTAATAAGAGGATAGAAAAGCATACTTATCATCTCTATGCAGAACCTGTTGCGTTCCGCCAGGGTTGACACGGAATCCAGCTGTCGAAGAAATGATGGGCTTTCCGCTGACAGTCTTCTTGTGATCACCCCTCCAGAAGGAATAAGTAGACGGCAGCACAGCTTGGGCAACTTCGTTATAGATTTTGCTGCAGGCAAGCTCAACGCAGGCCTCAGACAAGCCAAGTAAGCCTGTTGCTCGTTGAGTTGTCTCGGGGAAGAAGCCGTATTTATCCTTGATGTCGGTATCAAAAGCAGGCTTGAGGTCCTTGCTAATCTGAATTGCAAGCTCGGGGGTAATCAACTTCTCGATGATGACGCCTCCATCACGCTTGATCACCTCGACAAGCTTGTCGATGGTGGTTGACGGGTCGGTTGCGTCGAAACGGGCAATTGGGGGTGATGGGACAGTCATGACTACAATAGAGGGCAACTAAGAAGCTTGCTAGGATGACAGTAGAGGACTGGCCATATCGTCGGAATTGTCAACATTTTTATAGTCCTCATGACCCAAGAACTGTGAAGCCTGTGTGTTCTTCTCGTCTTGACTACCCGAATGGTCAAAGATGCGCTTTTCCTTCTTTGGTATCGAAATCGAGAAACCCGCATCATCCCCACGCGATGGTCTAGCACAAAAGCGGTACCTCAGGAGAGAGATGTTCGAGCCAGACCTAAATAGGCACTCAAATTGAGAAGATTAGACCCTACTAGCAAGAGGAGACTTTGCCAGTTGTTACCTGGATATATCCAAGCAGCATCATCGAGGTGGAGATTCAGTATGGCAAAACTCGCTTGCCGATCAGTTCCCACTCTCTCGCCAACACTTGCCAGTCCGACTCGCTTCCCGACCAAAAGTCCTGCAAAAAGCAAAGCACCTCGCGGTATGACTTGAGTCTTGTCACCTGCACGATAGTCTCGTATAGATTGGAGACCATCTTTTGACCTTGTTCGTCTCTATGGCATTCCACACCTGCGATGAAAACCGGCCATGCAAGATTATGTGTCCAGTCGGCGATGTCATCAAACGCCAGAAGTTGCCTCTTGAGATCTGAGAAGGCTGTCATGGTTTCGTATGTGGTTCCATAACCGAGACATCTCGATACATATAGCAGGGCGGCATTGTGATGAATGTCCACAAGGCGTATCAGATCACGACGCTGTTGGGCTGTAATCGAAAGCCTGCCTCCAATCATCAGAGTCGTTCCTCGGGCCATCTCGAAGTCAGTCCTCCAGTCACGAAGTGAAGCCTCGACTCTGTGAGGCTGACGTGCTAGTACAGTAGCCTGGTGCAACAGCCCAAGATACTCGGCAAAGAGAATGCTCTCGTCCAGAAGCACGATCCCAGCCTCGGATATTGGGAGGATGGCATCCTGGACGCTTTCTAGGTCGAAACAGGTTGTAGATGCAAAAACCTCGTATGTAGAAAGCATGTTCCTCAATGACATGAACAGCATGGATTTCTGACATTGGGCTGTTGGAAGTGTATTGACCAGTGATCTCGCCGCCGAGCGATGAATCTCGGCTGCCGATGCACCAGAGTGAGCCATCTCGTAGCACGAGAGGACAAGCATGCAAGCTAGCATCCATTCTGCATCATCCAAGCTCAGCTGCTTATCAATCTCGTGTCCATTGGCGACGTGGTTCGTCACATCGGTGATGTGCCTCGAGATCATGGAAATAGCCTGATTCCGAGCATCCTCAGACATGAGACAAGCTCCACGTGAAGCTGCGGCATGTTGAGCAGAGACGGCAGCCACAGAGAGGCGCACGGTGAGATTCGTCTGCGCCAGAGGGAGAACGTATCTTCGATAAATGTTGTCGGCCGAGTCCACCCAGACCATGATCTTACATAGCTGCTTGTCGTAGTAGTCAACCAGTTCTTGTAAAGGGTACCCCAGGAAAGAGTGAAAGGATGTATCGATGCTCGGCTGCATGTCTGCGGAGGAGCCTTGGTGCTGGAATCCCTTCAAGCGACCCCGGATGGCTGGGCCTCCAACCCAACGAAGTTTGTACTCATATCCGGGGCAGTCAAGGCCCTTGCGAAAGCATTTTGTGCAAGTTGGGCGACTGTTATCACAGCGAATACGCCGTTTTGAACACATGGAACAGCCTGTAACTCCATCAGCACCATGTGATAGCTGGGCATTCAGCCACCAACCTTTCATGATTATCGTCGTCTTAGGTAATGTGACTGGTCAAAGCATTTGATGGATGCCCTTCAAGACTCTTTGACTAGTAGGCATAGGTAACGAGTCGATTTCTAGCCAGCTTTCTCTTCGCGACAAAACCAGCGATGGTTGGAGTCACTGGCGGAAAAGTATCGCCAACTCGGTTCTATCACATCCACAGTGTTCAATTAGGTTAATTAATCCGTAAGCGGCGTCAATCCACCCTCCTTTGGCTCAAGAAGCTGCAATATCGAGCGTGTAGGAAGAGGCTGGGGATGATTGTTGTACATCCAAGGGTGGGGAACTGGGGATACTAGTTGCGAGGATGTGATGACTCCTCCAGTACCTCCGCCACAAATGGACTTGGATGAAACGGGGGAGCTTCTATGTAGGGTAGAAATACAATTATTTATGTCTGTGAGCTTTATTAAATTATTCTCCCTTTCCTGCTGGGAATTGATCATCATCTTCCGTCTTCCCAGGCTCGGGTGGCAATTATGCTATTCTGCCGCTTTACACCGCTCTCGTGATTTAGCAGAAGCGACTAACCCCACGCTTGTGGGATGAATTCTGCCCTCCCTCCCCACCAAGGCCTTTATCAATCGCAATCAATCAATCAATCAATCCATCAGCCATGGCCAAGTCCAAGGCAAAGAAGAGAAAGCGGCAAAACGCTCAAGTCGATCATCCCAACAAGCACCCTAAGACCGCTCCTGTCCTCACTCCTCCTCCCGATGGCGCACAATTCGAACCCAAGAACCTCCACACCATCGTCTCGACCGAAGAACTCGAAATCACCATCGATACCCTGAATTCGTTGGCTCAATATCCTGGATTAATCAAGTCCAAGTTCTGCAAGGACCTTCGTGGTGCGGTCTATGACTTCCGTCAAGCATGTACGACAGGTGTCAATAATGCGGGTACGCTGCACACCAGGCGTTGAAAAAATTACAACTCTGATCTAATCTTATCATAGCCGGCGCAAACCTCACGGCCCAAATCACGGGCGCCCTCACCGATCGAAGATATACCGAGGCTCGTATCCTGCTCGCTGAGATGAGGATTCGTGGCGAGAAGCCAAAGATTGGCGCCTTTTGTCGCTGGGTGAGGGAGCTCGATGTCATCAGTGGACTGTCGACGCTGCCAGACGAGGGAGCTTCTGTTCAGCGCACCGAGAGGGAAGAGGAACTCATTCGTGTGCTTGACGCTGTCTTGCGAGTCTGTGGGCCAGTTGACATCAACCCCAAGGCGTCGGTACAGCTATCCTCTCCTATCGCTCTACAGACCATCTGGGATCGTCGCCCTTCAACGACGTTAGAACAAGTCTATGCATCTGTCCTTGACGGATCACTTGTCGCTTCAGCGCCACCTTCACTCGCCAAATCCTTGCGCATCATCGAGACAACGCCTGGTCCCGACCGCAAACCACCCAACCACCACGACGCCATCCTCTACGCCTCCACCCCCGAAGCTGTTCCTCTTTCAACGACGAAGCCACCTACTGATTGCCAAAACCACGCCGTTGTGCCCGGCCTCCGCGTCGCCACCAACGTCCTATACCCCGAGGAGTGCAGAGCCATCATCCGAGCTGGCGAGCACGTCAACTTCCTCGCCGACGCTCCACTTCGTGAAGACGGAGATATTAGCATTCTAGCCCACAACTTCTACTGGGTTGTCGATGAGACTTTCCACGATACCTTGTGGTCGCGCATCTCCCCATTCGTCCCTGTCTCACTCAACGGTCGATTCGCAAGAGGCATCAACCGACGGTTCCGTGTATACCGATACGTCCCCGGCGCCGAATACCGCTGTCATATTGATGGAGCATGGCCGCCATCGGGAATTGCCAAGGACGATACATATATCTACGATAATTCGCCTGCGGAAAAGAAGCAGAGCTCTCTGCTCACTTTCCTCATCTACCTCAACGAGGAGTTCGAAGGTGGAGAGACAACATTCTTCATCCCGGCAGCGCACGAAGGGACGCTCAACGCTTACCCTGTCCGACCCGTCATGGGCGGTGCAGCCATCTTCCCACACGGCGACACCAGCGCCTTGCTACACGAGGGCACAGGTGTGAGGAAGGGAGCCAAGTATGTCATCAGGACAGAGATTGAGTATGACGTAGAGAGTTCGGAAGAACCAAAAGTGTAAATGCTTTATGATGATCAAAAGCAGCTTGTCTGGCTGCACCGGAGTTGACTCTTGACGAGGCTTGGGATATCTCAATGATGTATGTATGCAATTGATGTCTCGTCTATCCTACGATGCTTCCTCCTTGGCCTCGGGTTTCCGTCCCCATACAATCCGCTGGAGGTAATATGCATGCGTCTTCTTGGCCCTGAGCTCACGACGCAGCTGAGCACAGTACAAAATGACCTGCTCGCGGGTCCAACCGTCAAGCAGATTGGCCATGAAGGTAATATGACCTTCGACATCAGACTCAATGCTGAGGTTGGTGAACCTTCCAATCTCCTTTTGCTTCTCGTCTTTGGGCCAATCTCCAACTGGAACCTTGAACGTCTTGGTCTCAATGTCGACAAACCCAGCTGCCTTGAGCCCCTTCTCCTGCAGACTCTCTGGGATGGGAGAAAAGATGCGACCCAGCTTCTTGCTGCCCTCATGGAAGAACTTGCCCCATTCCCCAATAGCGCTTCCTAGCTTGAGCGTACCATCATCACTCTGACCCATGGGATCACCCTCGAGCGTCTCAATCCATCCTCCAGGTTTGGTCACGCGATAGGCACGCTCGTATAGCTGATACCAATCTGGCACACTCCCATAGAGGAATCGCATATGTACAAAGTCAAACGAGTCATCAGGAAACGTCCAATCCAGAGTGAAGTCCTCAATCTCAAACTTGACATTGGGAGGCACCCACGTCGGCTGGATGGGCGAGATGTCGGTACCCACAACCTCTGCTTCAGGAAACTCATCACCAAAGTCCATGGCCCAGATTCCCGTGCCGGTTCCAACGTCGAGGACGTTATTGAGGTCACCCTTGTTGAGCGGCGCGAGGTAGAGCTTGCCGTCAATCAGGAGGGTCGACGTGTGGTGGATGATGTCGAGGGCTTCGCTGGCTTGAGCATCGTTGGAGGCCCAGTACTGGGCGTCGCCGCGTTCGGCGTGGTATGTGCGACCATTAATGACACGGTATTGGATGATGCTGGAGCTGATGGAGGCGGTAGAGCTGGCGGCGTCTTGGCCGAGCGAGGAGTCGCCGTCGTCTGCTTCATTGTCTGCGGGACCTGTGTTCTTGGTCGTTGTCAGTTTCCGTCATTACTTTCGCTTGTATCGCTACATACCTCCCAATGCGATGGAGCAAGCATGGGGTTGACATCCCCGGCTTGAGCTTCAGCTGGAGCTCCAGCTTCAGTACCCGGTGCACGGTCACTAGCACCCATTTTGACACTTGATGTTTCTTCAACAATTACAAGACAAAGTTGAGTTGTGCAAACCGAGCAGAAAAGCTCTCCCCCCTCATCCTCGGTCTCGCAACCCGTCGTACCATTACACCAACCGCATCAACACAGGCAACCGGGGGCCCAATGATTACAGTCCGTGCCTCCGGGGACGGGCCGCGGTATGGATCCGGGTCCACTGTCGGCCAACAGATGCAACAATGTGCCATCCGTGAAGAGCAAACCCTCCGTGCCTCGGAGACAAGGATGATGGCCAAGGCGGGGACATTGACTTTGTAGAGAAGGCCCCGAGGTTTGTGGGACAGTACAAGGGGTCCACGTTGTAGTGAACATCATATCATGACTGAGTCTGATGGGTCTCCTTTTTCGCATGCAAGGGACTGTTTCGTAGATGCCGAGGTCTATCTTGTTATCTCACTAGCTTGACTACGATTCCTCTACTTGATAACGTCCATATTCGTGTTCATACGGGAGGTTACGGCGAGAATATGTAGATGGTAGGACTGTTCCCAGGACAGTTGGTTTGTATATTATTGGTATCAATGACGTCTGCAAGAGGAGTTGTCGGCCACAATAATGACCACATGGCAGCAATAAAACCCAATACTCTGAAACACCATAAAGAAAGGGCACTTGATGGTTGGAGTGTGAGTCAATGACCACCTTTGTGTTGTAGAACAGGCCGATGTAATCCCCAACATCGATCACGGCCTTATTAACAACTGCAGCAGCCACAAGGTTCATCTCAAAGAGCTCATGTCAATTTGCCTCATTTTCCCTATTTTCAGTGGTTTCCCCGCAGCTTTTCTGTCACGCCGAAACCTTCAATCTAAGCTTTAAGAATGTCTGGGTCGTTCAAACTTTGCAGTCATCCATCATTTGGAAAGAGTCTAGTTGGTTCTAGTAGTCTGTCGAGATGAACTTGTCTATTTATACTCGGTGCTCCCTCCAGCCTCTATTCCCCCTTTTCTTCTATACAAGCAAACTCGAGCTTTCGATTCCAACTTCGTTTCTCACACAAGTGAATATATCATCACCACGGCCTAATATCTTCTTTCATATTTTCTATAATCACAATGATTCCTCAATGCAGCGCAGGAATGGCAGGGTATGCTCCCACAAAGAATGTGTGAGATCTCCCGAGCAATGAATGACTGACATATCCAGTGTGCGTGAGAACGGCGACTTTACCGACTTTGCCATTATCTGCGAGGAGGAAATAATCAACGTCCACCGGGTCATTATAAGTGGCAAATCTTCTGTTTTCTACCGAGCATGTTTGTCGAAATTTAGCGTAAGAAAAGAAGCCAAAAATGTCTACACCGGCTAGGAACTGACAAGCTTTTAGGAGGCAACATCTCGAACCTACAAGATTGACGATTATCCACTTGCTGCTGTACGGCGCATGGTGGAATATATGTACACCGGCGACTACTCCGACCCCGATGAGGGTACAACGGACGAAGACGACGCCAACAAGCTCCCCGTCCTCTTTGTCCACACTGCCCTGGCCTCGTTGGCAGACAAGTACAACATTGAGGGGCTAATGGCCTTGGTAACGGAAAAGTACGCCAAAGCCCTGAAGGACGACCCGGACGTTGCAAAGTTTCTCGACTCAGTTCCCGAAATCTACAGCATGCCCGCTGAACCCTCCCAGCCGCTCCGAGATGCCGCGGTGGACTTTGCAAGGCGTGAGGCCCGGACAGCTATAGACTCATGGATGGGGTGGGCCAAGTTCGGAGAAATCCTGGATAGCTTCCCCCAGTTTACCAAAGAGTTGCTATGCTCGCTTATTTGGCGCCCTTTGAGGGTGTCACCGGAGTTCTGCGAGCGTTGCCGGGGGTGGGACAACTTGTGTGTCGAATGTGGGACGGGCGGCTCAGCAGGAGAGTGAGGACTAGTATAGATAATTTACTCCAGTAGTAGAATAATGAGGATAAGAAAAAGAAGAAAAACGCATGGCACGAGTGGCATTATCGAATGCTGGCTGTAAGGGAGAAAAAGCTCTGACGCGCAAAAAGAAAACAAACAGGACCGACCGTGGATCGAACACGGGACCTAGGGATCTGCAATCCCTCGCTCGTACCGCTGAGCTATCGATCCTTTGTTGGTGACAGCAACTCTGCAAATGAGCTTTATGTTACTTCACTGTGGGAAATCGACAGAGTTGAGTTTGACAATGTTGTAATTGGGCATGATGTTTCACTATGTGAAAGGTGGGTGAGTAGGTAGTAATGTAGTTATCTGTTGTTCGCGGTTATCCCATCAAGGGCTGGGCCCCAGCTATAACAAAGAACACAATAGGTAGTAGCGTAGGCGGATCGTCTTATCTCGATCGAGCTCCAGTCTACTATGTAAAAATTCGAAGATTTGTGAACCTTGACTTGCTCGTAGCTGAGGGTCCTGCTCTCGGAAGATTCGACCTTGGCTATGGCTATGGCAAACACCGCTGTCAGAGGGATCAAGAGAATAAATTCTACTACTCTGGCTATACCCCGTGTGCCAACCAATTTCTTCACATTCTCCCAAAGTCATACACCTCAAAGGTTTGTTCATTTATCCTATTGTGTTCTTTGTTATAGCTGGAACCCGGCCCTTGATGGGATAACCGCGTACGACGATAGTTCATTTCTTCAGCTCACAGAGTAAATGGCAAGGGACGTGCTAAAGCTCCCCTGTTGCTTCACTTTCTTATTTTCCTCTTCCTTGACACTATAATCCCTTGGTTAATAGGTGATTTGCGTCTTCATTGAGTCGTAATGCTATTCTTTATACATGCGATTTGCTCGTCGTCCCGTAGTCTACCTTAAGTGAGTCTAAGATACTTGCATCCCTGATCCCTGATCTGTAGGAAGCCTGTTCCTCTCGAAGCATATCCCAAGCAGCTATCTCGTTTCTATCCCTTTTATATGGGATTGGGTATTCAAATACTTCATATGGTCTCTTCTCAATACTTGCACCTACCTAGTGCCAACGCCGTCGGAACGCCATCATCGAAATAACTCGACACAAACAGCCTCATCTAACCGTCCGCTAGCCTCGTACGCAATTGAAAGCTCCTCATATACATCCTCAAAGCGCCAGAGTGGAACGTCCACTCTCACACTTGTCGCCGCCACCCTCTCCAGGCGACGAATCGCCTCCATCCACTGTCCATCAACCAGATACGCCTGCCCAAGCTCCCGGTCTTCTTGTAGCCGACGGCGTATATCTTCCGGGTGAAACCTCTCTTCAGCCTCGGCCAACTCCTCAAACTCTTGAATTGCTTCTTTCGTTTGTCCATTCCATCTGTATGCCCTTGCAAGCTCCCATTTGCAAGCTATCAGCAGTGGATCGCCCAGGGTGTAGGTTTCTTTCCAAGCTACCATCAATTGACAGAAAGGAACAACGGCCTTCCCTAGCTGACCATGGTTGTAGTATGTTCTCGCGAGTAACTGCCCAGCGCCCAATTGCATAGATTTTGCACCATCCAATATCTCGTGACTTGGCGCCATGATCTCTTCAAGCAGGTGGATGGCATCCGAAACCCGGCATTTGGCTAGGTAGGCCTCAGCAAGGAACTTGTCTGCCAGCAGCTGATTGAAATTGCCCTTGGGAATTACTGCATCTCTCTTGACCTTGAGCGTTTCGAGCATCCGTGTCGCCTCGTCTGTCTCCCCAGATCTTAGGTATTGTCGTGCAAGTTCTATCTCTGATGCAAGTCGGTTTGGATGATACTCGCCCAGAGTTGTTTGCTGCACGGCTAATACATGATTAATCAGATCAAGGGCCTCCTGGGTTCGGCCTTCACCGCAGTAGGCTGCTGCAAGGTTCTGCTGCACCTGAAGGGTGAATGGATGGTCCTTGTCCATTGTTCTTTCCAACATCTTGAACGTAGACTCGAGAAGCGTTATTGACTTCTTTCTCCACCCTTTCATTTGGTACACTGTACTCAGTTCAACTGCCGACTGTAGTCGTTTCACATCCTCCTCTGGCAGAAGCTCCGAGCGCAGCCTTACCACATCCTGAAGCACCAGGGCTGCCTTATCGAGATTTCCAACCTTGCCATAGCTTACTCCCAGCTGAAATTGCATGTTAAGTAGATCAGAGCTGTTCTCTGGCAGCCCTCTCGTTCCGTGTTGAACAAGAGGTTCAAGAAGTTTGATTGACTCTTGGGGCTGCAAATTATTGGAGTATGCAACAGCGAGCAAGTGTCCATACTCATATTTTTCAGCAACTAGCAGGTCTTTCATTGCAGCCGATCGCTTAAGTATCACGACTGCCTCCTTGGATCGGCCATCAACCATCAAACATCCTGCAACGCAACGAATCAAGCGATGTGGATAATTCGGCGGTGCATCCTCCTCGTGTTCTCGGATAATGGCCAGAGCATGCGGCATATATCGTCGCCACAGCTCACGGTTTTCCCAGTTGCTAGTTGGGAATATTCGGTTGAAATGCGCTGTAGAAGATTGTGACATGCGCTCCATGATGCCTTCACTTTTTGTCCAGGTCTTCGTGGCCAGGTGTACCAGACGGTGCATTTCGAGCATTTGACCACCAGCGTATTTGCTCAAGAAGCCATAGCTGCATAGAGTCCCAATTGATCTGGCTAGTCGCTGTCTCGTTTTTGGCTGCGGCAGCACCGATTGGGGAATTGCCTTTGGTTCGATGCATGCAATAAATGAAAGAAGGTGGGCGGCGAATGGGTCAACCTCTCTGATCTGACGAAAGGATATCACCCAGGTTGTGGCCACGGCGTTTTGGCATTGCTCGCTCTGCATGTATCTCGTCTCATCGCGAAACTCGCTGCGTAGCAACTCAACCATGTCGTCCTCTGTGTTTCGCAGGACTCCGAGGTATTCTGCAATGGTCTGGTCGTTCTCGTTCATGTAAGCCGCCGCCTGTTTGATAGCGAGTGGCAGGTAATTCAAATCGTCGAGGAGCTCAACCACGCTTTTGTCATCTTGTAGAGAATCTTGAGAGGAGAGTGATTTCTTCAAGTAGTCCTTTGCTTCGCCGGGGCTCATCTCTGATAGCTTGATCACGTACTGCGGGTCAGAGATCACCCTGAATGCGAGCTTGGACGATCTCGTTGTGAAGAGGATTCGCCCTTTGTCGTTTCTTGGCAGCCAGCGGGGGAAGAGGAGATCCAGATCGTCGGCGTTATCGACGATGAGGAGCCACTTTCCTGCCCTGGGTGAGCTCAGGTGCCGCCCAAAAGATTCTCTTGGGCTGACCAAGTTTTCCTCCTGGGTGCCATGTCCCGCCATGAACTCTGCACACGCCTGATCAATGCTGGCATGACTGAGTGCGGGCAGCCAAAACACAGAGTAATCAGGCTTGTGCTGTTTGACCCAGAAAGCAATCTGCAAGGCAATCTGAGTCTTCCCGATGCCTCCGAGGCCGGTGAGTGCGACTCTTTGGAATTCGTCGCCATCAAAGAGTTTGCCCTGGAGCTTCTCGAGCACCTCAGTACGGCCAACAAAATGGCGATTGATGGAGAAGGGAACGTGGAAGAACGGCGAGCCTTTTACGTGTCAGTCATACTGGGCAATAGCGTTTATTCATTACACTAACCGCTTGCCCTCGCGTCCATCTCAGCTGCCGGTGTCTCAGTCGTTACCACGGCCCTGGTCTCTGCTTGTTCCTCCGTCCTCGGCCTCGGGTTTGACCGCGCAAACTGCCTGAGGACCCCCAAGAGGGCCCGATACCCAGGGTCGTCCTTGTCAGAAAATTTTGTCATCCGACTGTGGTCCGCATCGATGCTCTCAACTGTCTGGATCGTAGTTGGCAGGTCGAATTTTGATGAAAAGTCGTCAACAACCTGTTGCCCGCCAGTCAGCTAAACACGAGACAGAAGGGATTATTTTCATCCAACTGACCTTTCCGCTAAAGCCCTTGACCCCCGAGAGTCCACGGCCCTCTTGGAACGAATGGATCTTGAGGCCGGACTGAAGCACGATCTTGACGAATTCTTCCTGGATATTGTCGAGGACCTCACTGTTTACTTCCAGCGTTTGCACGATTCTCTTGTTTGTGTCTTGCAATGCGCAGCTGGCGAGATTGGATGCAATCTTGCCCCATTCGGCATACTGACTTCCACGATGCGGAGTTCCGAGAAAGACGATGAACTTTGTTCTCGAACGGCAGGCTTCAGATCTCCGGATGGCCTGGGGTTGTTAGAAACCTCAATACATATCATCGTAGGAGTGAGTGGGAGCTTAAGATGAGGATAAGGATGCAAGCCTAAAGAATACCCTTGCGGCCGAGGAAGTTCAATATGAGAGTACCTGCATCTTTGACAACGATGCCACCTAGGCTATGGACCACAAAGACAACAGGGTCCTACAATCGTCAGTATGCATGGAGCCAAGCCGAGGGGAAGACAATTATATATTGATCATCATCAAAACAGACCATCATTCGTACCTCATTATCAACGTCCCGTTCGAATCGGACAGCAAGATCGTGCCCATGTTTTGAAACGCTGTTCTGGTTGCTTGCCTGAAACAAGCCCTCGATCACATTCGCATTGTATCCATACGTCCACACTCTCGCATCAGGTATATCCTCGGTCAGGTACTCGTCGGGCCAGAATGGCTTCTGCAATTCGACATCTGGCGTTGTATCTGGGCTCGGTCGGCTTCGACGGAAGAGGGATCTGAGGGATCGGTCTCGAGAACCAGTCGCGGTGGCGGTCGGAGTCCGGGGCGTTTCGTCTGATCCTCTTCCCCAAGTTCGCTTCGGGTGGCCCCGTAGACCGTGCACAAAAATGACGCCATTCAGAAGTTAGTTTCCGCCGAGTCTCCACTGACGAAGGGAGGGTGACAAACTTAAAGCGATACGGTCCCCCGCTGGTGCCCAAACAGGTGAATCCGATGTCGCGGACTTTGGTCATGGTTCAGATAGTCTCATTCTACTGCTTGAAGGAGATTGTGCAGTTGAAACGCGTTCTTGAGTTGGCCACGAAGGCCTCACGGCACATCAGGCTCGCGTCCTGAGAATTCAGGCTCAAACGGAGGAGGCCTCAGCAGGGCGCTTGCAACTCAGCCATCAGACGTGGTGGCTTTTGGCTGACGCGACTCGTACCCTACACCCACGGTTACCACAACTCAGCTCCCTCCAGATACTAAGTATGAAGACGCAACGGATGTAGCGGCTTTCATCAGAATGCGGAATAATTTGCTTCTGTTTCAACTAACCGATTGGGTGGCAGAGTCTTGCGGGAATCGTTTCATGTCTTCTTTGATGTTCTGAAGCTTGCTTCCGAGAGAGCAAGCGCGGCATAGCATTATGGCCAAGCTCTGGGAAGCAATTAAGTACGAACCAACATGAATCAAGACATGGGTATGTTCTTTGATATCGTGGCCGATGACTCCTCCTTTTATTTGAGCGTAGTATGATAAAATCAGCATTTTTGTAACTCGGAGAGATGCGAGCTGCGAAACAGTAACCTCGCCAAAGCCACAAGGAATGGCTGCAGCCACAACACTCAGCCACATACAAAGGCATGATGGAAGATCAAGTTGCCCGCCACACTGGAATTAGAGCGTACGGATTTAGAATAAAATCTAACTTGGCTAGTTACTGTGTAATAAAAGTGTTCCGCATGGGCAATGCGTCCTGGAATACTGTTGATGTTGGATTTCGCTTCCCTAATAGACACAGGTTTCAAGACTTACACTGTAGAACAAGACAACGTGGCCGAGTGGTTAAGGCGATGCCCTGCTATCCTGCATAGAAAGGCATTGTGTTCGCACGCGTAGGTTCGAATCCTGCCGTTGTCGGTTTGCTTTTTGCCCTTTGCCCCTTTCTTTTACTATTCTCATCCTTTAACATCGGTGTTCTGTGTGGTGTTCCGGATTCAAGGGCTTTGCTGTGTTTCACTGACTTGCCTGTTTGCTGTCCTGGGCAAATCCCGATCTCACCTTAAGTGGGCTGAAGGCAGAGCAACCTGTCTTCTGACTCTTCTTTTGACCTCCTATCTAGGAATTGTTTTGCCGTTCCTGTACTGTTTTTGGGCTTCTTTTGATTCCGTTATTGTCCTAGACATCATTCTCATCTTCGGTTGCTCTGCTTGCCTGTCCCGCCCATGTTGCCGCTTTTGCTTCTGACCGGGCCATGTGAGCCTTGGCTCGGGTGGGGCCGTCCCTCTTGGTCGATCACCGGCGGTCACTCCGGGCTCCGGGCCGGAAGGGATCGAAGCGTCTTGTTTCAGCTAGATTAGCTGTGTTCACCGCTCGGATGATACGATGCTCATTGAAATTGTACAAATGGATTTTATTTTTGTGCATTTGGTTGCCAGGCCCTCTCTTCAGTCTCCGCAACATCGTGTCTTGCCATTTGGGCAATAGCTGACAAAGGAGATGCCCTGATCTACAACGCCTAGCTTTACTTGATCTCAAATGGCGAAAATGCATCACGATCAGAGCAAGTCACTTTTTCGATGGAAATTTGCGATGAACTGCCAATGTATCCATATATATATATAAAGTAAAAGGAATGAATAAGTATAAACAAGAAGACCAAATAGGACCAAGTCAACCACCAGTCAAGAGACCGAGGCCGCTGGCAAGAAGCAAATATGTACCATGTCTAAAGCCCAAAAACTCCAGCCCAATGTCGTCGAGAAAAGTGCCGAGATGAAACCACGATTGCCGCTTTAGTTCTTCTTTCCACCGTGGTACTTGCCGTCGTCGTAGCCGGTGTCGCCGCCCTCATACTTTCCCTCGTGCCACTTTCCGTCATCGTAGGGAGTGCCCTCACCCTCGTACTTGCCCTCGTGCCAGGAGCCGTCGTCGTTGCGCTTGGTCTTCTCGCCGTGGTGCTTGCCATCATCATATCCAGTATCGCCACCCTCATACTTGCCCTCCTCCCACTTGCCGTCGTCATATCCGGTACCCTCGCCCTCGTACTTTCCCTCGTGCCAAGAGCCGTCATCCGCGCGCTTGACCTTGCCGCCGTGGTACTTTCCGTCGTCGTAACCAGTGTCACCACCTTCGTACTTGCCCTCATGCCACTTTCCGTCGTCATAAGGGGTTCCCTCTCCTTCATACTTTCCCTCGTGCCAGCTTCCATCGTCGTTGCGCTTGACCTTTCCACCGTGGTACTTGCCATCATCGTAGCCAGTATCACCACCCTCGTACTTTCCCTCGTGCCACTTTCCATCGTCGTAGGGAGTTCCCTCTCCCTCGTACTTTCCGGGATGCCAGGAACCGTCGTCATTGCGCTTGGCCTTGCCGCCAGGGTACTTTCCGGGGTACCACTTTCCGTCGTCGTGGCCAGTGTCGCCGCCTTCGTACTTGCCCTCGTGCCACTTGCCGTCATCGTAGGGCGTTCCCTCTCCTTCGTACTTTCCAGGATGCCAAGAGCCATCGTCGTTGCGCTTGGCCTTGCCGCTGGGATACTTGTCGGGAGTCCACTTGCCATCATCGTAGCCAGTGTGACCACCCTCGTACTTTCCCTCGTGCCACTTGCCGTCGTCATAGTCTGTACCCTTGCCCTCATACTTGCCAGGAGCCCAAGAGCCGTCGTCGGCGGGCTTGGCAGTGGGGAGAGCCAGAGCCGTGACGGCAAAGGCGATGAGAGTGAGGGAGTAGCGCATGATGAAGATTGAGAGAAGAAATGGAATTAATAAAGTAGTGGTATGAAAGGCAGTGAGTGTTGTGTGTGATTGTTACTGGTGTAAGTGAAAGGTAGTTGAGGGTTGTTGTGTAAGTGAGAGGTGGATGAGGATGGTGAGAATGAAGAGAATGGACTGATCGGGGGAATCAGTTGACTCTTAAATAATAGATTTCTCCTAGCAAGAAAAGCCTCTCTTGAAAGTTGCCGTTGTTTTTCAACGCAAACCTCCATCTACACCACGGAAGATGATGATGGTCGGCGCAGCAGGCGAGTGTCGGGCTTCTCAACACCACACCCAGCGTAGCCAGGGCTGGGGCTCTGTTCCGCCATAAGCGGGCGGGAAGCCTCGTGGTACAGTGGGTTGCTATTTCGGGCTTACTGAGCCTCCGCCAGTTCGCTCTCAGCCGCGTCTAGCGAATCAGCGCTAGCAGCTGGGCAACGGCCTTGGCGGAATCGGCGATAGTCTTGTCTGTTAGTGCTCGGGGTGGCTGTGCTGATCGGGATGGCCTGGACCGGAGTCCATGATCCCCCGCGTGGTGATGATGGTGGTGGCATCCCAGATGCGAGAGGTCCACCCGGACGAGGGCCCCCGAGTCTGCCGTGTCTACCCCGCAACGGGATGCCGAGATGCTCGGGGCTGAGGGAGGGTCAGCTGTGCCACGCCTCCATCACGAGCTTGCATAACGTGTGTAAGACTAGCAGGTCGGACAGGGTAATCTATTACTGGAGCTGGCAGTTGACGGTGCTGTAACCTGACCAAGGTGCAAGACGGGTTGGCCTTGTCACCGCATCCTCCTCGTATTCAAAGACAACACAGCACGTCATGGCGATCCTTCTGACCGTGATGTTGGAAGGATTTGCAAGACATGTCTGTTTGTCAGAATGAGCGGCATATGCGCATATCAGGCTGTCAAAGTGTCTTGGATGTCAGATGCAGACCTTCTCGGAAGGGGTGGGTACTCGGTTCCGTCATCATGGACAAGTCCGAGATAAACTCAGCTCGCCCTACGGCTAAATCCTTTAGCCATGGCTTACCGGACCTTTTTTTAGTAAGCTTAACTCCCCCAATGAGACGTTACTGTCCATGCTTACTGGCTCTCCCGTTCTCAGCCCTACCTCGCAAAGAGGGCTTAGGTAGCCCGTGTCTCGACTCGGAAATCAGTGTTACCGAAGGGCATACGGGCTGGCTGATGGTGTGCAACCAAGACAAAAAAGGTGGTAGCTTCCAAGTGTACGAGCCATCTCCCACGATGTGATCAAGAGGCCTCTGGGATGGTCGAATCTCTGCATTCGATTACGTCGAGGGCGAAGCTGTAAGCCTCCTCGCAAGCCTGCATCTGCTAGCCTGCTTTCCAAGCAAACATCGGCACAGGAAGTGCACCACTACGGGAGATGCCAAGCCTGAGCTGAGGATGCCTCGACCTTGGAATGATGCCGTCGTGCCGTGCGCCATTTTAATAGAGCCTGATGTGATTTCAGCTATGGGTAGCTACTGCAGCCATAATCGATGTGGCATTCATCCACGTGCAATGAATGATGACAACTGATGCTCCATGAACCCGGTCGACACGTTACATAGCTACGTAAGACTATTGTATTCGTAATTGTGGCATTGCTAAACACAACGGGACACCTTCGGCAGAGAGTTACACAGCAGGGTATTTCGCCGACATGTCTCGTAGGTCGTAGCACGTATACCATCCTTGAAAATAATGTCTATTCTGAAGTAGGCTGTGAGGTCTTGGCTGTCTTGCTGTTTTCAGTAAGCAGAATGCGAGCGAGGAGAGGGGAAGCAGTGTATGCGTCTGCCGTAAGCAGATCCTCCCGAGAGCATACGGGGTGAGATGGATTCTGCCGTTATTTGTCATCCGGTTAAGATGTAGGGCTTGCTATTTGTAATAGGAGCATGTTTTTGTTTGGTCGCTGGGCAATATCTCAAACTGTAATTAGGCTCATCCGACTTAAGCCGATGTGTGAATAGGCTTCCTATGCCAGTAATCAGGTGACGGATGAACTTACGTTTCCAACCGGACGTCCGATGTCCGTGAGTTATGATGGGTGACGGGATGTGCAAGTCTCTCAAACTCGCGCCGGTTTCCGTGTTATCGTCTAGATTAGTCGATATTTGCGAATGGGCTATGCCCAGTGATGGCTGATGGATCACTTGAGGTGCTAGATAGACGTATCAAACTGGGCAGCCAAAAATAGAAGGGGGCGCTCGCTATATGGGGATGAAGCGGGCCTTAAAAAGCAGAGGAGCAGATATTGGAGGCTCGGAACACATTGAGCCAAACGAAGGCTAGCTCACACTAACTCCGTGTAAGTGCTTCTATTCCCCTAAAGATAAGGTAGAAGTAGCTGATGCTTATCCTGCGTGACGATGAAGAGAAATGCGAGTGGTTCCTGGGCAAGCATA
Organism: Fusarium piperis; assembly: GCA_027886205.1. Classification (NCBI taxonomy): domain Eukaryota; kingdom Fungi; phylum Ascomycota; class Sordariomycetes; order Hypocreales; family Nectriaceae; genus Fusarium; species Fusarium piperis. Next base: position 240,773 of record RZGM01000047.1, read on the forward strand.
ATCTCCCCTGCAGAACCGCAGTGACTTCGGGTACTCTGAAGGAACACTACGTGCGTACTGTGACGTGAACCTAGTGCACCTGGAGTTATCCTCATCTTAATAGAGACATATATTTTTTTGAATAGGAACTATGAAATGTGAAACTCGCATGATTCTAGCAAGCAAAACGATTTCAACGATGGTTATGCGGCGGGACTTGAAAGAGGTTGCGACGCAGGCTGAGGATGAGCAAGGCTAATAGACGACTGGCAGGGGAGTAAGCTTACAAAATGCAGGCATGTGTTTTCATAGCGTCTCATCATTGCTGGCGGTCTTCAACCCTACAGACCCAAATCCTGGACCTTTAAGTAATGGCGACGGACGAACAGACGGCCAAGCCTCTGGAACTTTGCATTAATATAGCCTTGCGTAAGTCATGTCGAAAGGATTATGGGTATAAATATTCAAATTTCTTGGTCATTGGTCTCAAGTTCTTCTTGGTGCGGACGCTGGCCATCGTCTTGATATCGACTGACCACGCAAGAGTGGCAGTCATCCCTGCCATATTCTCCCCTCCCGATTTTAATTTGGCCCCTGAGTTTTAAGCCTTTAATAAAAGAAATATGGCATGTTTCTTTCCTAAGACGTAGGGACCTTACCTTTGCCGGGCTAGGAAGGAGGTTTCATATGAAGGGGCCACTCCTTAACTTGTTGCTCATCGTTATAGGCATGAATATGCGCTGTTCCCCTTTGATCAGCAAAAGATATTGGTGATTTTATATAACAGCGTTCAGCATAAAGACAAAATACTTCTCAAAAGGGAAGCGACCTGTTCGGACTTCATTGGCGGTGGAGTCAGCGTCTTTGTGGACACCTCAGTTTACAATGGTACCATCGTCATTGACAGTACCGTGTGAGGTCCAATGACAGCACTAAGCAGCAAAATTGAAACACGCTATTCCCATCTAAAGAAGCCGGAGTTTCTACCTTGCTATGACTGCTGCAGCTTTGGTATCTCTCTCCCTGTGTCGGGTGGACTTCTGGCGAGCAGCACATCGCGACGGGCAGGGATCTCAACCTGTCGTATTGGGGCCCGAAGACCAGGCCTAGTGGTTTGTGTTTGAGGAATTGTCCGAAGCTAAGTATGGGAAGAATATCCCGTGGTGCAGAAAAGAGGATGAGGCTTGACGGATAAAGCGATTGGAATCATCTTCAACCAAACACGGTTTCGCGGATATGAACGTGCTGTGAGGATTGTCAAGTAAGCCCACGATCAACAATCACTCTTCGCCTTAATCCCACGGTATCTGACCTCATATGCAAGCCTGAACAGTCTTTCAGTGGAGGCAAGGATTTTCTGAGCCTGCTATTCGGGGTATATGAGGCCGAGTCTGTGAGGGAGAAGCTCCCTGTTCTACATCGACCTCTGGGGACACTTTCCTCGACGGGCTTCTAGCGCAGCTCATCGGCCCAAGGGTTTATGACATGGTAAAAAGGACTAAACCAAAAGCATGGGGCTGCTGTACTGCGTTTTATGGCGGTCGGATTGCCCCTCTCCGAGATCGACCATTGGAGCAGCTGTGGGTATTGTTGCTGGTTAGTCCATGGTTGGGCTGGGGGCTATGTGGCCTGGTCCGTGGTTTTGGCGAGAGGACGGGACTGCTAGGTCGATGCATCAGTTAGAGAATTAACTGCAAATATCGAGGTGTACATAAACTAGATGCCATTAAGGATGTATATCAACGTGCAGCATTAGTCTGCAGCATCAGTCTAAGCCAAAGGTCAGAGTTCTCCTTCACTTCCATGATGCTCCCAGATTAACGATGGTCAGAGCACAATGTGCAACAATGGGCTCGTTCACATGATCAGACAATGCGGAGAATTATGACTTCCCCTCATCGTCTATCGAAGATCGTAGCACATCGGGTTGCACCTGTGAAACAGCTGTTGGGTATAAAGTTGGTCAATGAACCTACCAGCAAGGGCACCTGATACACTGGCATAGACTGGCAGCACCGGGGCTCCTTGCTCCTTGTAGGAATCACAGATCGATGTGGCATTCTCATCAGCTAATATGCCTCAGCTTATGCACTTCATCACGAAAGCATTTCCTGAGCCAGGATTATCGCCACAGTATAACGTCTCCCACTACACGCAGTGAATACGGTTCATATAACGACATGAGGATTCACAGCCAGATAGTGGGAGTATAAATGCTCTTCAGAGTCTACCAAGAACCCGCCAATTCTACTAAAAAGTTCATAACTACACTGATAACCTCGACGAACCATTTATCCCCCTTCAAAGTCTCATCTATGCCACACATTCAGAAACGATGTGCATCATCCTACAAGCTTACTACCACTGCTCATTCTGCGATTTTGTCATCACGACACGCACCCACTATAGATACTGCCAGCATCCGGGAGAGAAAGAAAAATGCGTCATCCATCCGCGGAGGTTGAAGAAGCAGCTTCTCTGGACGTATTGCAAACGCTGCAATCCACGATATTGGGGAGATCCGGCGCTATTGGATATTCCACTGGGGGCTGATGCACCCGTGGAAGGGCCGAGAGCGGCTTGATGAGAGAGCGTCATGGAGTTGGGTTCGGTTTATTCGTGGGCTAGGTATGAATTCTTGTCCAAGTTTTAATAGGATCTTATGAGAAGGAGTCAGGTTAAAATGAGTCCGATTACCACTGCGATATTTTAACTTAATATGTCTACAATCACACACCGGCTTCGGTTCTGATAGGTTCGTATAATTGGTCAATTTTCCCATGCTGTTGTGATGCAAAGGTATGAGAGCTGTTGATGACGAAATTACTTCCAATACCATGTCACGGGGGGCAACAAATGCTGAACAATATGGATGGTGAAGGAGAAAAGGATGAAGATATGACTTGAGACCCGAAGCCTGTTTCCAATTACCCAAGGCCATGCCAATGGGCACGGCAATATTGTAATATTATCAATCTGTTAAATGAAATGAAGCCAAGGCAAGTGAAGTACCAGGAAAAAGCAAGGAAAGTAACAGCACCCGGTGGCTATTCAGCCCTGATCGAGTCCTACTCACTAGCCTTCCAAACCTTCCTGACATACTCCTCAACATCCGCAAGTAGCTCTTTAGGTCTCTCCATCGCCTGTGAATCATTAGTAGGGATACCAAAAAAATGTGATTGGGTCTACATACCCCGAAATGGCCACCGTGCTCGTGCTGGTTAAAGTACACGAGGTTGCATGTCTTGGCCGCCCAGCTTTTGGGAACTGGAAAGACTTCGTGCGCAAAGAGCGAGTAGCCGCATGGCTTTGCAACATATGGTAGTTGCACATGGGTAAGATTGGTGAGCTGGAGTATTGTTAGGTTGGATTCCATATGTTGGGATTTGGCAAACTTACAACGCTGATTCTCGCGATCTTTGGCTTTTCGTCTGGGTTGCCCATCTGCCACGAGTTAGCATCCATCCATCCGTTGTCAATGAATCTTTAAACTTACTCCGCGATTGTGGTACATGGCCCGAGGGTAAGTATCCGTCAGCCAGTACAGCGTGACTGTCTCGAGGATCTTGTCAAGAGGAGGATCCTGGTCAGTCCATGCGAGAATCTTCTCTCCGATCCTGCTTTGCGTTAGGAATCTCCCATGTGTATCCATTGGCGAGGAAACTCACCAGCTGAGCAGTGCCAATGGGCTGGCACCCAATGCCAATCCGATTGTAGCACTTCGCGTCCCCTGCATCAATCCAAAGGCATTCCCAGTATCCAGGAACTCCTTGGCCTTCTCCAATGCCTTCTTCTCCGACTCATCTGTGATAACATCATCTTTGTTTAACGGCGGGATACTCATCATGTTGACGTGCATGCCCTTGCAAGCGTCTGAGGTCATGGCGAGGAATCGGCTAACGAAGCTTCCAAGGTCACCGCCCTGGGCAAGATACCCAGAGCCAAAGCCTAAGCCGATCATAAGGTTGTCGAGTGCACTGGCTGCCAGATCAACGCCGTAATCCACGTCGACGGGAGGGCCGGAGGAGTAAGCGTAGCCGGGAAGTGATGGGACAATGACGTGATAGGGCAGATCTTGGGGGGTGTACCGCTCTTTGAGAATGTCAAGAAGATCAAGGAACTCGCAGATGGAGCCGGGCCAGCCGTGAAAGAAGGCAATAGGGACAGCATCAGGCTTCTCTGAGAACAGAGCCAAGAAGTGGATGTCAATGTCGCTGCCCTGTGAATCCTTCACCGAAGCCTTGAAGTTGGGGAAGGAGTTGATGTGATCTTCATGCTGACGCCAGTCAAACGTGTTTAGCCACTCTTTCTTTGCATTATCGAGCCAGTCTCTCTTCATTCCATACCTCCGACCAGCGTGGGTATTTTCAAAGACGGGAGGGGCGATTGGAGAGAGCTCAAGGAGCTTCTTGAAGTGCTGCAGCTTTTCCTCGTTGACGTGGGCTTTGAAGGGCTTCACATTGAGAGTTACACCGGCGGGGAGGTTTGCGTAGTCGGCCATGATAGTGGAAGGGAATGAGTGACAGGGGAATGGTGTTGATTGAAGAGAATGGGGCGAATGATGAGTGAGGAGTGAATGAATTGTGTGATTGAAAGCCGATTAGAGTCGCCTCTTTATGCCAAATTTAGAAGTGACAGCTCAGAATACTCCATGATTCCCCGAACTTGTAGAAATATCTAGAAGATTCTTTGAGGGAGGAGTTGTTGAGGGATCAGCGCTAAGTGCTTATCCTAAAAGCCACATACGAAATGAGGGATCCAGGACAGACGCATATGGATAAACCATGCGCCGATAATTATCGATATAGGAATACCCGGAGAGTTTATTCTGCCATTGGAATACTATTATCATGTGTCTTGATATATTTCTTTACATCAAAATTCTCTGACCGGGATACACAAGCAGCCCATTGTGTGCTATCTAGGCAGCGGCTTTCTTTCAGGCACAACTGATATCTTTGATACTTATGTTTCTTTTCTTTTTGACACATGAAATATCTTGTTCTCATTGACTCGTAAATCTTCATGTGGGGGCTAGCCTTGGCCTGTCCTACATCCCACTTTCTTCTTCAACCTTTATTTCAGAATCATCGCCCTCACTCTTCCCTACGCTCTCCCCCTTGCCCTTCTCCCTGCTCTTCACACGATTACCCTTACACATCCCATCTATCCTGGCTTGGACCTTAAGCATAGCAGACAGATGAATCTGGGCCTCCTGGGTCAAGGCCAAGTTGTCAGGGTTCTCAGGGTCGTCCAGCTTTTCCATGACGGTCTCGAAAGCTAGTCGGTGTGTCTCCCACCTGGCCTTCAACTCCACCTTTGTCTCAGCGGGAAGCAGAATGTGCTCCCTAGTCTTTTTCTTCTCCTCCATTTTGATTGATGTTCGCGCGTTGATGATTCCTGAAATTGGTGCGTTCAGCTTGTGTTTTCTTCGCATGTGATCAACCAGATTCCACCGTCGAGGAAAGCCATTGCCTGGTATTGCTCGTTCACAGCCTTCTTGGGGACAGGTATATGGCTTGTCCCCGTAGCCGTGAAGTGCGTGTGCTTCTCTTTCGTGGCGGAACAGACAAGCTGTTGAGGAAAAGGAAGTGCTTTGACACTCTGGGACTCTGCATTTGTACGGTTTGAGGTGGGAGTCGATAAACTTGCTGCAAAAGAAATAATGTCATCAGAACAGCAATGGCATCATGTGAAGAAATACTTACTCAAATGTGCACTTCAGCTTGGCCGGTTTGTGGTTGCAGCTTTCTTCCTTCTCCCAAGGGCAGTGATACAAACCATCGGGCCCTCGGGTGCCCCTGTACAGTGGATGTTCTCTGCCGGGTGGTTTGCTAATCAGTGCATCGTCAACGGCTTTATGATCAAGATCAGCTGGGTTCATCGTATCACTGCCGAAGAGAGCCTTGATAGCTTGGGAATGCTCGTCGATCACTGGCTCAGCAGGGGGTAAATCATCCTCCCAGACGGGATGTGAAGGGCTGCTGGCGTCGAAAAGCCGCATTGGAGAGTCCGGTGCCCCGATAAGTAGATGTAGATCGCTGATTTCTGCTGAGATAGGTGGGCTGGATGGCACGATTGATCCATGATGCTGGTAAGGCTCATATGGCTCGAACACAGGCCAGTCTGGAGAACCCTGAGGGGTGGGGATGCTGTGTACTCCCTCATCTTCTGGGACCTCTCTTGGCTGTATATCATGGTCGTTCTTCGTTTTTTCATCTGTCAAAACCTGGCGTGGGTTCGTTTCCTTGGTATCGACTCCCTGGCTTTGGTGCTTCTCCGAGTTTTGCGTGAGGTCGTCTTCATCTCTTGAGGTCGGACGGTCATAATCTGTGAATTCGATCTTGATCGATGGGCTGTAGATAGGCAACCAGTGATCATCAACAGCCGAGGCCAGCTCTTCAATGCAAGTGATCTCATTTGAGCAGCCTGCCTTGGAACTCTTCTGGTCTAGTCCCATGTAGCTGATTCCTGGCGATAGACATGCCGTTGGTTTGGCCTGAGGTGCTCTGCTCGGCTCATCCTTTTTCACTTTGGGGGCGTTGGAGATATCGACGGCATGTGAGTGACCGGCAGGATGTGGTCCAGTTTTGGGTGCAGTGTCACTCGACGAGGGCTCATCTGACTGGTTGTCTTGGGCCCCGGTACAACGCTTCTTGTTATTTGAATACAGGAAGACTTGATCCTCGCGGTGACTTTGTGGACCTGAAGACTGTGGTGCGTCTGGATAGTCGGCTTCTCGTGGCCGCTTTCTGCTTGTTGGATCCAGCAGCAGCTGTATGCGATTCGCAGGTGGGCGTCGTTGTTGTGGTGGTTCGGACAAGAAGCCTTGCGTCTGCTCTTCCAGCTTGATGAACCTCTGACGTGGAATGACTGGCTCTGAGGGACATATTTCTTGCGCGGACCGTGTCAGCAGCAGCCTGTTCTTACTCGTGGCCTCGAGCAGCACCGTCTGCAACTGTGAGCTAGACAAAGGCTGTGGAGTCATTTGCACAGGCTCGAAGGGTCACCACTCTAGCCCAAGATTAGAGTACAGTACGATCGTGGACTAGGAGGAATAAGGAAGTTTCGTCCGTAGGCCCGGAGCGAAAGTCAGCCTATTCTCAAGGGTACAGCCGGGCGGGGGTCGAGCCAATGGTCAGCTCTCGAGGGTCAGCCCAATCATCGAGTCTGAAGGCGTGGCCTGGTCTTGGCTTTGGACAGGGATTCTGGGGACCCGCCCTGGCCTGATCTGGGGGAGGTCGTCATCTTGGATGGCTGAGTGGGCGAGCCTTATGTGTTGGTTGATGTGCTGCCTGGTTATTGTAGGGCTAGACCACACACTTCCGAGACGCCAGAGGCGACTTGAATAAGCTTTATTCTCTAGCTCTGGGGCCAGGAGATTTGTTACAGGGGTATACAGTTGCAGACCCCCTCTACTAACACCACCCAACGTGGCCTAGGACCACGTCCAGCACTGCTTCTTCAGATCGTCAAATGTTGGCTCCAGCAAAGAAAACCCCACAACTTGTTTGAATTCAAGCCCCTATTGCTATATATACAGGGACGCATGCGAAAAGTGCTGGAATACGAGCCTCGGTTGGCTCACAAGGCGGCGCAGTAGAACCAGCAGCTGGTGATTGGTTGTGAGAGGAGCGAAGGATCCTTGCTAGCACGATGTTACCCAAGACAAATGTGCCTTGAGAGCGAATATAAAGACAAGCGGTATTCTACTTTTCTGAAGATGTTTGTAAATAACCTTATTTAGGACTGAGGAGGCGAAAATTCGCCATGACGAGCACTTCCACCGACCTCTTGACGCCAAGCACTCCTGGATTTACCACACAGACTACTTCGTTAAAGATTCCTCGTTTTACTCCTGGACTAGGATGCATCAACGCTTCCAACATTTTCTATAAGACGGACGAATGCTCCTGGGGCACTGGCATAGGCCTTTACAAGCCAGATACCCACACATGTACCTTCTTTGGCATTGACGCAATCCGGGATGGGCCAAACAACGATTGCCTCCCAGGGTTCCGTGATATCGCTACGGAATGTCCTGTTCAGTACACGGCGGCCGACACTTGGGATTGGGAAAAGTCCAACGGCGAGACGAGTCGCGAGATTAGGTGCTGTCCAACGTGAGCTCCCCGGAACGTCCGAACTTGGTGTAATCTATCTAACCCGTGATTGATGCAGTGTGTATGATTTCAAGTGGGGTGGAATGGCAACCTTGACAGACAACAGAGGCAGCTCCGCCAGTCTGACAATCTCGTCATGTGTCGCTAGGAGCCCTTCATTCGCCGGTAGCCCTCCATGGGCATTGAGCATCAGCTACTGGTCGACATCCAGCGATGACCTTGTCAAGGCTGGAACAACCGCAGAATTCGACCCCGAGACGGACAAACTTGTAGCCTCTGCTGCCATCATAAATTACGTGATCGACAAACGTGGCTCAACTTGTGTCCCGGACTGTGAAACTCCCTATACGGGTGGAGTGTGGCCACCGCCGGTAACAGAGGCGTCACCGATTCCGCCTGTAAATGATTCCCCCCTTAGGGGCCTTGACCAGTTTGTATTTATTATTATTGGACTTGTCGTTGGTTTCACACTTCTGTGTACTGGATGTTGCATTTGGGGTTGTAGGAGAAGGAAAAAGAAGCAGAGGGTGATGGCACGAAGACAAGCATCAGAGGCGGTGGCAGAGAATCCGGGAGCGGTACAGTTGGAGAATGTCGAGGGGGCTAGGAAAGCCGACTAATTTTTAATGGTTAATATTTAATGCTAATGCAATTTTATGATAATACTGTTCCGAATTGCTGAGTCCAGCGTTCCAACTAGATGGCTATTGAGAAGTATGGAGCTGAAGCCTGTGAATACAAAGACGACAGGCCCATCAACTTCATTGGATTCCGGCTCTGAAAGTATAATAATGGCATTCTTCCACTTCTGCTTCTGGAATCTATGGCCATCAGCTGGTTGATAGCCAACGGGTATTTACCAACTGCGTATGTCCACCAAATGATCTCCGTACATGCGACTAGGAGCAAAGAGAGAATCGAACAAACTGAGCAGTATCTATAGAATATAGTTTAAAGTGGCTAGTATGAGCCGTCTAGTTAATTCTTCTAGTACAAGCTAGGTCTTGCATCTTGTAGTAGTCGCGCAGAGTCTTCTACCAACAGTCGAGAGACTTGAGCTGCTTGCCTTCTCTTGGCCAGCCCTAGGAAGCATCGCAATATGGAGTGTTATCAACCTACTCTTCTGACCAACTTTATATGTGCCATTTTCAAGCTACCTATCCCCTACAAAGCTCACCAACCCTGGCCTCGGCTGAAATGGCATGCTCTGCATCCTCAACATCTCCAACATGGAATGCCATCGCCACCCCCCTCGCCATATGCACTAGCATGTGACAATGAAACATCCAAATACCTGGATTGTCTGCCATTAATGTCAACACTGCATGCCCCCTTCGAGGAACACTAACTATGTCCTTGCACAGCGGAAAGCCCAGATTGAGACCATTTGGAGGCTGATCACCAGAGTAGGGATTATAGCTACTCCAGCCACCACGGCCTTCATCTCTGTAAGATGAAAGAACGTAGAAGGAATCTCCGTGTATATAAAGGGGGTGGGACCCGTCGTCAAGGTTGTTTATAATAATGTCCAAACGGTGCCAAGGGTGCATAGCAACATGATAGTGACTGCTATGAGACACCAAACACGTCGCCGTACAAACCTGGTGCACCGTCTTACGGTACGATGTGACGTTTCAGTCTGCGACTGTTGATCTTCACCTTGCAGCTCAAACTCGTCGAGAAGGCCATCGTATTCCTCATCGTGGGCCACCATGGTTGTGCCTGTGTCGTTGTTGAATTGGAACCAACCTCGGCTTGTTCGTGACTTGAGAGCAATTGAGTGATATTCGGCTTGGAACCTGTGCCGTATTTCCTTCACGTCACGTGTAAGTGCAACGTTCTTGTGATGTTATTGATGAGTAGATCTCGCACGAGATGCAATTGACGTTGCATATGGACCCAGTTTGCATCGGTCGAGGGAATAAGTTGACATATAACATGTCATCCAGATCTAGTTCAGATCTGCATCTAGAGTTGTAATAAGAGTAGTTTTGTTTATTTCCGCGTGATATTGTCTGCTAAAAATAACAAAAGGTGAAATTGAAACATGTGAGTTGGTCGTTACCAACTCTCTCGACTGCCAATAAGCAACCATCGTCATTCTCCACCAAATGACATCGGGATCTTTGATAGAGCCGCCTAGTATATTAATCCACCATGCTGCAACATCTCAGGTCTTGGCTTCTTTGGACTTGGCAGTCAATAGCGAACTGGCCTGGTTGTTTCGAAATGCTCATCTCTCGAGGTACAGCTTGAGTGTTGGCGGCCGTGTTGGCCATTACCAGTCCTGTGGGCTCCAAGGGCCTGGCTGGTATCGATCATGTCATCTTGATACTTTCTATGCTCAGGCCGGCAACGAACTCTTCCTGAAGTCTCCTACATTTTCGGGCCCATGCAGCTTTCAGAACACGCTTCCTACTCGCCCAACGACGGATCCTGGCTGCAACGAAAGGTGGCTAAAGCTGTCATCAACTCACCAAAGTATTCCAAGACTGTCTTGATCGCCTCTTATGATGAGACAGGCGGCTGGGCTGATCATGTAAGCCCATATCATTCTCTAGACAGAACCCGTGGTAGATAGCTTGATGATCCTTATGAAGCTGGTCGCACTCCGACTAGTCCTGGCTTCCGTGTGCCCTTCTACATGATCTCGCCATTCACCCTAAATGGCGGTGTCTACACCGAACACTGCGGCCACACTTGGCAGTTGATGTTTGTCGAGAAATGGCAGGCTGCGATGTCAAGACGGATGAGATTGTCCTATGGCGTCGCGAGAACATAGCTGACCTTGTCAACGCCTTTGACTTTGAGCACCCAGACTACAGCGTACCGGGGCTTCAAGAACGTTCGTGGTCTACTCACTGAGGGCTAAATTCTCGTTTTTGAGACATTAGGCCAGGCTAAGTGTCTAAGAGCTGTCGGGTTGAGCCCCGCCACCAAGAGCCACGACGACATCAGGCTAAGCAAGGGGTGCTCATTCAAGGCTAAGGACAAGGGGCAGCATCTGGCTGCCGGGAGGAGAAAGCAGCCCAGCTGGGGAAAGAACCAGGCTTTCTGCAATGCTCTCAGTGTGACTTGCTGGTTACTCCATTGCTGTGGATTGGACGGCCCGTCAGAGGTGATGATTCCTACAGGTCGGTAGTTAATAGGGTTGCCAAATGAGAAGCTTCACCTGGAGGCCTCATCTTGTTCATCTGCCCCGGGACAGGGTCATTTCGGACCTCATCTCTCAAACAATCTCATCTAATATGTTTATTTCTGCCTTGCCATTTTCTCGCCAGCTCACAATCAAAGCAAACGCCATGGTCACATCTGATTGGCTGAGTCGTAACTATGGTCCGGCAAACCGGCAAAGACGGCCACGGCAGAGTTGCAGGCAGCAAGGATCATCTTTGATTCGTGTTCCCGTAGGCCAGCGCCACTTTTTGACCTTTACAGCAAAGGAAATGACCGAGCCTCAAACTTGAAGGCTTGGGTGCACGCACGCGTGGTGGCTCATCTCATGCCGGCTTTGCGATACATGCACCAAACACGTCAAACAAACATGCTGACTTGGGCTTCTTCTGAAAGCGGTTTCATGTATGAGTAGATAGTTTCAAGAATATAGACATCACAGCTGATTCTGTTTCGGGCTCCCAGCTGGCACAAGCGGACCGCTAGGGCTGAAGCCATCAGCACGATTCCGTGCTCCCGAACGCCGAATTTCCACATTTATCGTACTTCGTATTAACAGAGAGAGATATACCTCACTCTAAACGAGCCTACAGTGCAGTGCGCCTCTCTGAGAAAATACTCCCGTCGTATACAGCGATTGCGCGGCCTCGACCTCCAATCAGAGTGCCCTCCTGACGGTGTCCGTCGTCACCGGCCCCGTGGCTATTTTTGCACAGCCACCAACAACAATATGCGCCAGACATGAGATGTTGAACATTCATGGTGCCGTACTTCCGATCCTGTACGTCGTACCAAGCTACGCGTCAAGAGACATATAACTATCCGAGAGCCCGCTATATAGGAGCCGAGCGGTGGTAAAGTGCCCAGGTTAGCATCTTGACTTGTCATTCCTTTCCATTTCACCTTGTCTCCTTTCATTTCACATTGTCTCCTTTTCATTCAAACAATTCACTATGCGCGGGTCCAGCATGCAGTCTTCTTCTTCCTCTCTCACCTGTGAAGGCTGTTCCCAGCTGGATACTCCAAGACTATCAACATCTCCTTCTTCCACAACTCACGTATCCGACGAAACCATTATTTCCCGAACCTATTATGCCGCTTGCGAGTTGCTTAAGATCGACTGTGATCTCAGTTCAATAGAGTATCACAGTACCGACAATGCGCCTGCGGCGTTCGACCAAGCATATCAGCTCCATGCCCGGACGGCTCACATGGGCATTCTCGACCCTGCCTACAAAGTCTTCACCAGCCGCCAAGGTCTAGGCGCTTTACTTTATAAGCTTCAAGCCCGCACCGCTGTTGTTGCGGGCGACCCTCTATGCACGGTTGAGCATCGAACGCCCCTCCTACAGGAATTCGCCATCTTTCGCAAGAGACACGGGTTCGGCATTGCATTCGTCGGTGCCAGCGCCGATTTTGCCCTATACGCCCAGAAACAAGGTTGGACGACGCTAAGCTTCGGTCATGAACGAGTAATCAATCCTCTCACCAACAAGGTTCTGCGGAATCAAGCAAGCAAGCGTATGATTAGCCAGAACAGAATGCTTCTCGACCCTAAACGGGGCGGCACATCGCTAAGGATATACTGCCCAAGCGTCACTGGTGTCGATGCTGCACTTGAAACTCAGCTGCAGCAGCTCTACGACGATTGGCGGCTCGAGAGGAACCACAAGTGCGCGAAAAACTTGCAGGCCTTTGTCACTATCTATGATCTCTTCTCATATCCGGCCTCAACACTATTTCTTTACACCACTGACAAAGACGGCTCCATCACTGGATTTGCAACTCTGAGGGCCCTCGGCGCCCAAAACGGATTTCACATCGATCCCTTTATCGCCTCTTCCACTGCGCCTCGCGGAATTACCGATCTGCTCATCGTCACTGCTATGCAAATCCTCAAACATGCCGACATTGGATACTTGAGCTTGGGGTTTGAACCAGCTTCAGATATTCAAGAGGTGCATGGACAGACCAAATTCGAGTCTTGGGTCTGGAAACAGGGTTACAACCGTGTTATCAAGTCTGTTCCCGTAACAGGCAAGACAACTTACTTTAAAAAGTTCCATCCCGATGAATCACTGAGCTCTGATTTGTTCATTTGTGTTCCCGGTAGGGGTATTCCAGTTCGGGGATCACTTGCTCTTATGCAATTCGCCAACATGAATGTGTGGCAACTGCTAACTCAAAAGAAGGGGAAGCACAAGGAACCTCAAGCTACATCATCTTGAGAATGTCTCAGTTTTCTTTGTTGTTTTATAGAGTGCGTTTAGACTTGGGCAGGCAGGATACGGAAAGCAAGGGAGATAGGATTAGGCATCTTGGTGGGATAGACCAACTGTCACTTGTAACATATGTACTGATTTTCGAGCGCTTCTTTCGTTGCAATCCATATATCAAAACTCAATCAAACTACCCTCAGCAACTTCGCGAAACAATATACTCCTCATGGTGAATGCATCCTCCGGGTAGACTCCTCTGCCCTAGACTATCTGCTTTAAGTAATAGCAACAATGACACCGGCACTCGCTCCAGCTGATGATGAACCTGCTGCAAGCCTCAATCTTTCCAGTTCGGCGACGCCACTGATGACAATCTCATCCAGCTGAGCTTGATTCAGTCCCGGTTTTTGAATCTCAATGCCTCCGCCTTGACGCTTCTGGCTCCCCGGACCTTTTTCCAGTCGGTAGGTGGCTAGGACGCTACCCATGCTCTCAAGAATGAGATTTCCACCGCTTGAGAAACAGCCGCCACTATTCTTTTGCCAGGTCAGATAGCCCAGACCAGTGTTGCTCGGAAAGTCCTTCTTGAACTTGACGAACGAGTTTCCAAGGTTCATGTCAACCTTGCTTGGGAAGGAATGGTAGGTGAGAGTCCCGCATGGAGGGCCGTTGTCGCCGCGCATGACATGGACGGGGCCAGCGCCTGAAGACTTGAAGCCAAAGTTGAACGTGTAGACGACTTGGCCCGTGTTTGAGTCTACCACGTAGTACACCTTGTCACCTGTTGCTCTCACCTGGAGAGACATGGGGGTGCCCGAGGGGCCTTGGCCATATCCTTGTTGTTGTTGCTGCTGCTGCTGTTGTTGAGGTGGGAATCCGTTGGAGGGGTGCTGATTATAATGGCCCTGAGGTGGACCCTGCTGGTATCCGTGCTGCTGGGGACCATTAAACTGCTGAGGTCCATCGTACTGTTGAGGGTACTGGTTGGCGGGTGGCCACTGTTGGGGAGGAGGTTGGCCGTAGTAAGAAGGGGGACCATTCTGCGATTGCCAATCTTGTTGGTACTGCTGACTACCGTATTGTTGGTCTTGGTATGGAGGTTGTTGCATTGGAGGCTGGGAATAACCGCCGCTGTATGGGGGAGCGGGAGAATTGCTGTTTGAGTGCGAGGACGAGAGAGTTGAGAGGAAACCCTTGACGTGGTCGCCAAGAGAACGAGAGTCTGTCATTTTGAGAGGCCAAGATGATTGATTGATTGAAGGGTAAGAGTCTGATAGAGATTGAGATCAGAATGAGTATTCGAAGCCATAGTTATACCTGCTTCTAAAGAGCAGACACTCTCCTCATCGCTGCCCATCCTTGAATACAGCTGGCGCTTGATTCCACCGCTTTGGGCTTAGCATCATGCGCTCAGCCTTGAAGGTGGACCATTGACATCACCACCTGAAGGTGCTTGTTTCTGGGCACGGCATGTCATTGGCGGACGCCTCATTTCGCGGCTCAGGGATCGGATGTGGCCGTGGCTGAAACCAATCATCTCCTTGTAAAATCTCCACAATCGAAGCCCAGCGGTCATATTGTGGCTCGTGCCGTGCGGCTGAAGCGCTGGTCCTACAGGATCAACCTTGCCAAGTGATCCTCAGCGTCAGCTCAAGTTTGTCTTATCGGCCTGGGAATCAGTGAAGAATTGGTGGGAAAGACGTCCTGGTAAGCCACAGTCGCTGTTATTACCTGATGGGGATGGGGATGGGGATGGGTGTTGGTGGAATCATCTCTAAGATTGAACACAGAAAGGGTCCTGACAACATGAATATAACGTCTGATGAGTCGAAGGGATGTTGAGTGGCGGTTCATACTGAAGACAAAATATGGAATTTTCTCTCGCCATATCCATGAACATATGACTATGGGCCTGGCAATGGCAATTTAGCAGGCTGCAGAAAAAATCATGGGGCTGGTGGTGTGGAAACATAGGGTAGGTGGGCAAACCACTGGAGGCGCGATGGATCTATCTGGGGCCCCGAGAGACGACGAGGTTTCTTGCTTAATATCGACATTCCAAAATATTCAGTTTTGACTATTCTTATTGGCCCTGTGTTTGGCTCATTCTATATCCGCTTTTCATTAAGGCATTCCCCAAGCCTGTTTCTCGTTGCCTTTGCCGTGAGAACTCGTCTTTGGGGGAAAATCCATGCCTAGCTCCTCTACGTTTATGTTCTAAGGGCTATAGTCCCCTGTGCTTATATATGGCTGCCACTCATGGGCATATAACCCTTCTCGCGACCATGTTCCAGCACATACGACCACATCTGCTAGAAAGCTCGGGATCCCGTCCGATCTCCCATCGATAACCTAGCAAGAGTTGGATTAGTAGCTAGGTCGGTGACGACTAGCGAATCCCCAATGTTGTATGTCCTCTATTTTTGTTCACGATCTCTTTTTGTCTCTGCTTGAGCGGTTGATGCACACGGGTGTCCTTGATTGTTTGAACGCAAAGGTTAGATGGCGGGTGGACTTTGAAGAGAGGAGACAGAACCGGACTGATGGTTTTCTTCCATGTCAAGAAGAGAAAGCCTAATTCGTTGCAAAAGTGTCATTTTTATTATCAAGCCCATAACATAGTTGTCGGTATGCCAGCTCCAACTGGGGACAACAATTGAAGCTCTCTCACGCAGTGTGGTAGCACAAGCAATTGAAAAAGGAATATGAAACAACCATTGACAAAGGACAGCAGATAATACGAGCATAATGCATAATAGAGTAGTCAAGGGTTGCACCTGTTCCAGTGAACCCAAATAGTAACACAGATCGACCCGATTTGAGTCATGGCTGATCTGTTTGAAACCCCCCTTATACTGCGACGATTATTATTAAAGAGGAGTTGATACGTGTTCTTTGTGTCATACACGGTGATTGTTTAATGTTACACGTAGTCCACATCTCGGATGTTTTTCCGATTTTGTTTTCCGAGCTCCAACTTTTCCGAGCCTCGCGCGGAGGTGACGACGGCTTCATTGGCAATGCTTGTGTGAACGAGTCTTGCAAGCAAATAATTCATTGAGAGCTGCGAAGTAGTAGTCCGAGAATAAGAATGGTTCTCAAGAGTTAAATTGAACAACTTCTAGTTAGTTCTCAAGACATCTGATGTAATCCTGTGCAACAAATCTTGAGGCCTAAAACCCTAGCGTCCGACGTATCCCCCGCACCTCACGCCAATGTTGCACCATCATACGATACCCCGGACTGGCGGTGATTAGGTTTGACTCTGACGCCCCGGCAGTTACCAAAAAGACGGTAAAACGACATAATTGATCGACAAGGCCCGATATGCCGCCTGCGAAGAAGGGCCGTGTAGCGCCGAGGCGGGGTAAGGATGGATATAAAGAGGGCGAGTTGGTGAGAAAGTCGCGCTTCTTCACCTCTACCACTATGGCTGTGTCGGTTCTTACGCTTGCTGTTCTTGGGCCTATTGGCTTGGGTCTTTTTCACCATGTTGAAGCCAAGGCGGCTGTACGACCTTTGCCAGATGCGGCACAGGTGATTGACCAGAAGAGTTTCCTCGTCTTGGACAATATTCCGGTCCCAAAGGAGTTTCTTGCAACCAAGGTGAGAGTCATACCATGTTTACGAGTCTACACTTAACTTACGGATGACAGGAATTCACATGGCCTGGGGTTACGCAAAAATCCCTCAGCGAACGACCCTTTCACGTCTATGACCCCGAGTTCTACGACATCATTGGAAGTGATCCCTCCTTGACATTGCTCTCCACCTCGGATAAGGATCCCATCTTTCACGAAGCTGTCGTCTGGTTAGTGAAGCGCCTCAAGCTCGTCGAGTTAATCTAACATCTCTAGGTACCCTCCTACCGATGAAGTCTTTTTTGTTCAGAATGCCGGTGATCCTGACGCTGGCACTGGCCTTAACAAATCATCTGTCATTCAAAAAATTTCTCTTCCAGAGGCTGAATCGTTGAGGAATGGCTCCCACGAGGCGAGCGAAATCAAGATTACCATTGTGGATTCTAAGCCACAGGTCATCAACCCCAACGGTATGTACAACGAGATCATCAAGGACAGCTATTAACGAGTCCATAGGTGGAACAAACTACAAGGGCCAGATCATATTTGCTGGTGAAGGCCAGGGAGATAAGATCCCCTCTGCTCTCTACCTCATGAACCCTGAAAAGCCATACAACACTACGAGTAAGCGGACATCCGCAAAACGACATGACAGCCTGACTGATGTCCTTCTCAGCTCTCGTCAACAACTTCTTCGGTAGACAGTTCAACTCACTCAACGATGTCTCCATCAACCCTCGAAACGGCGACATTTATTTCACCGACACACAGTACGGTTACTGGCAGCACTTCAGGCCCGAGCCTGGTCTACAGAACCAGGTTTACCGCCTCAACTTGGAGACTGGGGCAGTAACTGTAGTTGCTGATGGCTTTGTATCTCCGAACGGTTGGTCAAACGCCCAACGCCTGGGTAGCTCTGTTGCTAACTTGTTATCCTTGGCAGGCCTCACATTTTCTCCGGATGGATCCTATGCCTATGTCACAGATACTGGACTCAGCCAAGGACTATTTGGGCAGAATTACACACGGCCCGCTTCCATGTAAGTGATACCAAGTGCCAGATGCGCAACTTTTCCAGAGGCTTACCATGAATAGCTACCGCTTCGACGTCCAAGAGGACGGCACCTGGGGGCATCGCAAGACATTCGCATACGCTTCGTCACGTCTCCCAGACGGTCAGTTTGGTCCCATCGCCTCGTCCTATGAATGCTAACCCGGCTTTAGGAATTCACTGCGATTCCAAAGGAAACGTGTACGCAGGCTGCGGAGATGGTGTCCACGTCTGGAACCCTTCTGGCAAGTTCATCGGGAAGATTTTTACCGGCATCAACGCCGCCAACTTCCAATTCGCTGGTGACGGTCGGATGATTATCATGGGAAGAACCAAGCTCTTCTACGCTACGCTGGAGGCTTCAGGGGCGCGTTTGAACTGAGACACGATGCTCGAGTCGTAAATCAGATGTCTGTATGTGTTTACTTTGGCCACCAACTTGTGAGCATGAGTTTCGAGTGCTAGTGGTTACTATGGTATGATTAAACTGCCCCTGCGGGGATACCTCGTTGAATACAGCAAATCTTGTACCAAACTCGTCGAAGCTTGTCACCGTAACCTTCGAACGGACCTTCATTTGTCGGGGAATCGGAAGACCCGCAGAACCCAAGACAAGGGGTTTCCTGCAGTTGGTTCTATTTCATGCACACAGAGAGAAAAGAGCAAACAAGGGTGGGAATGTTGAGTTTGAACCCTTGACTCTGGGCTTTGCACCGCCAATAGGAAGGCAAGCCGCCCCCTTGATCAGCAGTTGACGTCCTGCAAGACACATCACAATCGTCTTTCTACAATACGTGTTTTATGCTCGCTTGTACATGACTCTGCAGCCAACAACGAAGGGCGCAGATTATTAAACCCTTCTTATAGGCTAATTGCGAAGCGACTGTTGGTTGTTCATATTTCTCGTTCCCCTCATTTCCCTCCGGCTGGCCTTGACTCCAATCTCTGTTGAACATTTTCCTCGAATATTAAGCAATGGCAGATACTACATCCCCAGCAGCGGCATCGCCGCCCAAGTCTCAGAAATCGGACACGCCCCCAGCGGCCGATGCGGCACCAATCGAGGTCGGGGATGATAATCCCGCCGATGATGACTCGGCTCTTGGCACCGAAGCCAGCAGTTCCTCGGCGTCCATCAGCTCGAGCATCCTGGACTACAGGACTATGCACGGGAGGACGTATCATTCTGACAGAGGGACAGCTCAGTATTGGTATGGAGACTAGAGATTTGTGATTTTCGGTCGACTGACTTGGCGAAGGGCACCTAACGATGCACTGCAGAATGAGGCCATGGATATTCAGTGGGCATCCGAGACTTGACATCTACTGCTTGAGGCTCATTTTGATAGTCACCACCTCCTTACGATTGCTTCCGAGGATAAGCTCCATCACGCGCCGATCAAGAAGGATATCGAAGTACGCCTTGTCTACGTCTGGGGGTGAAGAAATATGTTGACTAGTCATAGAAAGCCCTGGATATTGGGACTGGAACAGGCAAGCCATATCCCCTTGAGAGGCACCTTAATCACAAGTTGCTGAACATTCTAATTGCTTTGTAGGAATCTGGGCCATGTAAGTTTGGGGTCTCAACCGCGATTGAATGGTGACTGACTCTGCCAGCGACTTTGCCGACGGGTTTTCCGCTACCGAAGTAATTGGAACTGATATTTCTCCCATTCAGCCCTCTTGGGTCCCCCCTAACCTGAAATTGCAAGTAATCAACCTTGTGTAAGTCCCATGCTAACCAAGGTAGCGAAATCGAGGACTGTACCCAGCCATGGACCTTTCACCCCGACACCTTTGACTACATCCACATGCGCTACTTAATAGGAAGCGTCAAAGACTGGAACGGCCTGTTTGAGCAAGCCTTCCGCGCATGCAAGCCTGGAGGTTGGGTCGAAAGCTTCGAAGGCGCGCCGATTATGCAGAGCGACGATGGGAGTGTCCCTGACGACAGTGCCATGGCCGGCTGGGGCAAGACGTTTATTGAAGCTGGCAAGAAGCTTGAAAGGTCTTTTACTGTGGTCGATGATAATGTGCAGGAAGAGGGTATGGCAGCAGCCGGGCTGGTGGATATCGAATCAAGGATCTTCAAGGTAGACATTTCTCTTCTGGTTGAGGATACGCTGACTGAAATGTTTCCAGATACCCATTGGACGATGGCCCAAAGACCAAAACTACAGAAACATTGGCCTTTTCGCGCAAGAGGCTCTGGAGGGAGATATCGAGGGTCATGTTGTTCATGTAGCCGATCTCGCCTGGGGATGGTCCAAGGAGCAAGTCATGGTCTACTGTGCGAAGCTGCGGAAGGAAATTCGCTCTGGAAAGCATCACCCTTACTACCGTATCAAGATTGTGTACGGTCGGAAGCCAGAATAGGTACTGGAAGTCAGTGAGCCTAGATTGGAGTGATGAAAGCGAACGACCATGATTGTTCAAATCTTGGTATCGTGATCCTTATCCTTTCAGACTCTCTCTCTCTGTGCAGAGAAGAACCATGTGGCAGACCCCGCTGGGCCTAGTCCGCTTCGCTTATGCGATTGCGTGGTTATCTACACTCGTTTTGGTCAGGTTCAGTGTTGAGTCAGACCAGAATGTGTCATGGTCCAACTCCATCATTTATAGTCGTCCTCGCTTCAATATTATCGAATAAATTTGCGTATACATGTTATCATGAACGACATGGACAATTTGCTAACGACTGGACCGAACGGCCGCCTTGAGGCTTGTGTGCCTTGTCGAGGGCGAAAGGTTGCATGCGATCACGCCAGGCCCGTCTGTGGGCGATGTCAACGAGGAAGAAAAGAGGCAGAGTGTCTCTATGCGTCAGCAAATACAGCATCATATATCCAGCCAGATGCTTCAACTTACGTACTATCCAACGACGGAGACATGACACTTTCGTCTGCGATGGGGCCGACGTTTTTCGGTTTCACAGGCCATACCGAAATCTTCCAAGAGACAAAGAATTACCTCTCCCAGCTTCGTATATTCGATACTGACTTTGATGATGCAAGCATATCAGGCTCAGCTTCACATAGGCGAGTCAACTTCCAGGATCTATCATCAACAACCCGTCAGACTTGTCTTGCAATCTTGGGTTGTGTTTTCGGCCCAACCTATCAACAGCTACTGCTGCAAAACACCACCCACAAACCATCGCCATGGTCGCATTTTGCGGTCCCTGTCATCATTGACTCGTTACACACTGCGTTTGGACCCCATTCGTATACCCACGAGCAAGACCTGGAACGCATCGCTGAGCGGATGTGCAACAACACGAGTCGACCTCTGCTCGACATTCACACCAGTTCAAAGGCATGGATGGATCAATTCTGTGGTCAGAATCTCAGATGGGAGTCCCTTGGTCTCCTATGGAGCACACTAACCACCTTGCCGGATGCCTTTGATGCTCTCGAGGATGCTCAACTCAACACAACAGGAGCCAAGACACCATCAGCATCTGCCTTGTCATTCCTCACACGATGCATTGAGCTGTCGCGGAATTTCACCGACGGAAATGATATGCTGATTAATCTCATTCGTCATAAAGAAACATCTGAGTCGGGCATCACAGGTGACGCGAGTGAGTATTCGCCATACATCAATGCCTCAGCTGCTTACCATGTCCACCAGGCTTGATCTGCTGGGTCACCCATGCAGAGGCAGTCGCCATGATGACCTACCTTGGCATACACGCACAAAAGGATGGCCCCAACTACAAGCCCTCTTTGTGTTCTGAGTATAAGCGTCATCTCTTCGCCCAGGTCTACACCGTCGATAAACACGGTGTTGCATTCACGGGGCGTCCACCACTGCTTCATCGTCAATACTGCACGACTCCACTACCTCTTGACTTGAGCGAAGAGCAACTCGTGGCTGATGAAATAACCTTCAGGAGTGCCGTTTCTTCACTAGATTCCAATGGCTGGAATACGCATGGAGGCCTCTATGTGTCTACGTTTTGCCGGGCGCGTGTCATGATGATATATATTCTTGATGAGATTATGGAAATAGCTCTCTGTCCTGGATCCAACCCAACCCTTGAGTCACTAAGGTATGGAGTGTATCATTCAAACTGGAGAGTCTACTGACACAGATAGTGCTCTCAAACAGCGAGAGATGGACACTGTCTCCCAATTCCCGGCCGGACTGATCTATAACTCTCAAGACCTTGCCGACTCCAACATCGATACGGACACTCTTACGGTCAGAATGTTGCTTCAGGTTACGCATTTACAGAATGTATTTTTGCTGGAAAGACTACTACTACGACACGGTGCTCCGGACGAGGGGGACTTGCTCATAACAACGTTTGAGCTTGTGGCTCTGACTCTTACTTTTTGGACCCAGAAGGATCGTTTCTCTCATGTCCGTCGTTACTTTGAGTGGCTGGTATGTCTACATGTGTGCAGCTTATTCAACTCTCTTACTGACAACTTAGTTGATGGCATTCGCAGCGCCAGGCGGTGGAATCCTCTGCCTCGAGCTACTTCGACCAACCTTTCAATGGAAGCATCCCAAAGACGACCGCCTGACTCGTTCAAGCCTTGTCCAACAGCTGAGCCTGTTGGTCGGTTTCTTCGACTGGGTTGGGCCGTCAGCGCCAAACGCGAATCTCTGTGCCAACTGCAAGATTGTGATTCAGCATGTGCTGGACTACCATCTCAATGATGCGATAGGTACTTTGGGGGGTTTGGGGGACTTTAACTCTGGGTTGACGGGGCCTATGAATTTCAACTTTGATCTACTGAATACGTTTGATTGGTTGAGTACAAGCTCGAGGTAGGAGGGGGGATGCGTGGGAACTGATAGCTTGTTGTTTCTGTATGCCCAGTACTTAATTGAAATCTATCCCAACCTCCATATTTTCAATCTTTCAAACCTTGATGCCTCCATCTCTCCTGTTGGGTATGTAATTAGCCCACTGGAACATACCCATCAAGCCAGTTATCCATAACCAAAGTCGCAGGATAGTCTAAATGGCCAAGTCGAAGCAGCAGTTGAATGTGGCCTTCAAAGCCTTCGCCTTCAAATATATGCAAAGCTACTTTAGTGCTCGCAGCACCCAACGCCGAAGCAAACTCGACTGCTTGCCGAATATCGCCCTGCCTTTGGGCATGCAGCAGAAGAAATGCTTGAGCATTCGGACCATGACTGTGGTAAGTCGGTGACATGACGCGCAGCCGCTCCGGATCGGTGCCGAGTCCGTAGACTGTGCTTTGTGCTACCGGGCCTGGACTATCAATCATCTCGGCCAAGGCATTATAGTTGGAGCCATCGATCGAGATGACAGCTTGTATGGTGCGAATATCCACCCCTGCGCGCTTCAAGTAGCTCGTGTCAGTCCCCAGCAGGGTAACGACGTGTGCTCCGGAACTATGTCCCATCAAGATGACCCTCTCATGGTCAAACCCGAGTTCATCGGCCCTCTTTGTCAGAAAGCCCGCCGCGTTGGCCACCTCCTGCACCTGCTCTTCCACCTTGACCGTGGGGATGAGGGTGTAGTTGACGGTAGCGAATGCGTACCCCTTGTCGAGTAATTGGTCAACTTTGGCAGCTCCGATCGAGTCTAGATATGTTCCTGCTCTCCAACTCCCGCCGTGGACGAAGACAACAATGGGGGCTTTGTGTGATTTGGACTTCCAGAATCGAAGGTGTTGAGAGTCGCTGTCTCCATATGACATATCTGTACCTCCTGCAGGCTGGTCTGCCTGCATCTGTGACATCAACTCTTGCACTCTAACGGGAGTGACATCATCTGTCGTCTTTTGGAAAATGTCCAATCCAGTCACTTCATTTCCTCTAGCTGCGGTGGCGATGATTCGAGCATGACTGCAGTCGGAAGCGCCGATGGAGGCAGTGTCTTGTTGGATAGGCATTGTGGATCGAAATGAGGCTGCTTAGAATAGAAGTGAGATCTTAATAGTAAGATATGAACTCTATCGAATCATGTGTCGTGTATCAAGTCCATACGAAAACCTTTATCACTCGCATCGACTATGCACACGCATTCTAGGCACCGATTCAGCATGACGCACAATGAATCATCTACGCTAACCGTAATAGGAATACGTGGTGGATATGGGATGGATACAAATAGCGAGACATTCAGCGACTTTCCACGATAGAAACAACACAAACAACGATTAATGGGCATTTTATTCATCCCAAATCTAACCAAAGACTCGACCGACGTCACAATGTCACCCTCTTCTCTATATTCAATCCCCAAAGGCGTCTACGCTATCCCCGATGATCAACTAGATCTCCGATCTGACGCCGAGGTAGATGACACCATCAAAAGCCACCGGCCCGTTACATCGCCCAAAAACATCTGGTTCTTCTGGAACTCTGGCTACGATACTTTACATCCGTACGCCAAGCGTAACGTACGCGCATGGCATCGTCGCCTCTCAAAGGGGGGGTGGGAGATCCGAGTCGTTGGCCTCGATCCAGAATCAACCGGTTACATTGGCAACTGGGTCGATCTGGAGGACCCGACTGTTGTGCCTGAGGCTTTCAAGAATGGTACTCTTGACGGTGAATTCGCCAAGCAGCATTACTCCGATCTAGTCCGATTTCCGTTGCTGCTACGATACGGCGGTGTCTACACAGATGTTGGATTCATGCAAATTGGAGACCTTGACAGACTGTGGAACGAAACCGTTGCAAACGCCGATAGCCCATATGAAGTGCTATCCTACAATGCTGGTGGCTCTCGCAGCTACAGCTTGTTGAATTACTTCATCGCCAGTCTGCCCGGAAACAGGTTTTGGCAGGCTTGCCATGACCTGCTGATGAAGCTATGGGAGGGAAAGACCAACACCGAGGGCCTCTACGAACACCCACTCATCAAGGAACTGCCATTACTGGGACAGACGTTCACTGCGGCCGGGCACGAGGAGATTAGTCGGCGCCTGACTGATTATATCATCCAAGGTCAAGTCATCACCATGGTCATGAGCACTGTCGACGAGGAACGAGGCTGGGATGGACCAGAATACACTTGGACGAAAATATTTGCACCCGAGTACATGGTCGGGAGTCAGTTGATCAACGAATACACAAATTGGAACGGCCCCAAGGCGTTTGAACTCATGAGTCTCAAACTCCCCGAGCCGGGACAACCAGAGTCGGATGATCAGAAGCTTGCCCGGGAGATTGTGGAAAACTGCCTGTCGAGAAGTTTCGGCTTCAAGTTGGCCCACGGATTGATCGTGCAGGTTCTTGGAGAAACGCTGGGAAGCTTGTGGAGGAATAATGTGGGAAGTGATGCTGTCGAGGGAACGTATGCTCACTGGTTGAGATATGGTATTGAGAGGTGGAATCAGCATGAGCTGCCAAAGCCGGAGGCGTTTGAGAAGTTGGACCCGGCGAAGAGAGGTCCATTGCTTGGTTAAATGCAGGTTATGTACGATACATGAAAAATAGAATGGCAATCCAAAGATGTATTCTTTGCATCAAGCATAATAACTGACCTCGAACGTTGATCGGCGGCATGCACACCTCGGTATAGTGACAGTCGGTACCCTGGAGGCAGCATGCCACCATGGCTTCATGGCAAAGCCCGAAGACCGAGTATTGATTCCATATCGGCCAGGAGGTTGAAACAGGGTATCCAAACGAAAGCCAAAGAAAATAGATATGCATATCGTTGGAAACGCAGGGTGGCTAGTCTGGTTCACTCCACACAAACAAACCACTCTGGCAGAGAATACCACATGCTTAATTCAGGATCGCCTCTAGATTAGCATCTCTCGAAGCAAGATAGTCTGATTAATGCCAACTGATCATCCTACTAGGTTGATCAAAACCCCGCTACAATGCCAAGCTCCCCCAAAGTCCCCGTGAATCTCTCGACCTGCCCAAATAGGCCCATGCCGATGCGGCCCGCAATGCAACGCTGGCTGCCCGTATCAACATCCCGCGGCATAAAGGATAATTCTGGAAGGTGAGCGGAGCTTGTGTGGTTCACCTTGAGTATTGCGTCAGTGGGATCTTTTGCAATCCGTAGGACCTTGTAGCTGTGATGTGACGGTGGCCTGTAGCGTGCTGGATCTTTCTCCTGCCGTATACGTGTAGTAGACCGAGTCGGATCATGATGACGATTAATTCGTCCAATATTACTTGCCTTCCTAAGGAAGAATTGTGATTCACGACAAGATACAAGTATAAAATGCCTCCCTATTACGGCTTCGAGAAGCGGTCGCCAGGCAATTCTCGCCCCAAAACTTGGCATTTTTAAACCCTTCGCTCTACCATCATCATGCATCTGTCCCTCGCATTGGCGGCCCTCATCGGCCTGTCGAGCGCTGTCGCGGTCCCACGTCAAGAGCAGCAATTGTACAAGATCCAGCTCGGCCCCGATGACATTCGAACCGTCACTGAGGAAGAAAAGTGGGCGTTGAGGGCTGTGAGTCTGCTATTCACCTCTTCGCCTTTTTAGCTGACCTTTATAGGAACATAAGCACTTCATCGACATCACGGATCTCGATGAGGAGCCTCCCGTCGGGCTCCAATTCCTCGCTAGCTTCCCCGCCGATGTTACGCAACAGACGGCTGTCAACGCTCTCCTGCCCAAGCTGAGCCAGACCAGGCTTCGTGATTTCCTTACCACCTTTTCCAACTTTCAAAACAGATATTACACGGCTTCTTTTGGCCAGCAGTCTGCTGAATGGCTCTTGGGTCAGGTCCAGGCCATCATTAGCGCCAGCGGAGCCACGAATGTGAACGTCAAGACCTTTGCGCACTCATGGAGACAGCCCAGTATCATCGCCACGATTCCTGGCAAGAGCGCCAAGACTATCGTTGTCGGTGCTCATCAGGACTCTGTCAACCTCCAGAACCGTGTCTCGGGCCGGGCTCCTGGTGCTGGTAAGCATCCTCAGCCAACAGTCAGTGGCACTCTAACAAGTCGCAGATGATGATGGATCTG
Source organism: Fusarium piperis (assembly GCA_027886205.1). NCBI lineage: Eukaryota > Fungi > Ascomycota > Sordariomycetes > Hypocreales > Nectriaceae > Fusarium > Fusarium piperis. The sequence continues at coordinate 267,838 of RZGM01000047.1, forward strand.
GATCTGCCACTATTCTCGAGGCTTTCCGTGTCCTGCTTACCGACTCTCGCGTCGCGTCGAACCAGGCGGAGAACACCCTGGAATTCCACTGGTACGCGGGCGAAGAGGCTGGTCTACTTGGCAGCGGTGCCATTTTCCAGCAGTATCTTCGCGAGAGCCGGGATATTAGGGCCATGCTAAACCAGGATATGACTGGTTATGTCAAGCCTGGTTCGAGGGAGGTTATCGGCGTCATCACCGACAACGTTGACGCTTCCTTGACTGCATTTACCAAGAAGGTCATCAGCGCTGTAAGTAACCCGATCAGATAAGCATCTAGGACATCCGCTAACAGATACAAGTATTCTACTCTTCCCGCTGTCGACACCAAGTGTGGATATGGATGCTCCGACCACGCCTCGGCCACCAGAGTTGGCTACCCCTCGGCATTTGTCTTTGAATCGACCTTTGAAGATAGCAGCCCGTACATCCACTCTGCCCAGGACACCATCAGCACTGTCAACTTTAACCACGTTGCCGAGTTTGTCAAGGTCGTCATTGGCTTTACTTATGAGCTTGGATTTGCTACGCTGTGATTTAGGGTAGCTGCATCATGATAAGAAAGCATACTAAGGGGCATATCTTCTTTAGTTGTGCATGATTCAAAGAGTAGAGCGCATTAGCTTGAATATATTACATCAAAAGTTGCTTTTGCGCACTTTGTCCTTGAGTCGTCGCCATTATGTTCATACCTGTCTCATCTTGAAGCACATTGTAACGCAGCCCACCACTACGTAGAAGACCTTTTGATGGCCTCAATATTATGGCCCCAGACCTTGTCACAATTTCTTGCTTTTGTCGGCAGTTAGCAGTGACATCGCGAAGTCACGGGCAGAGTCCCAAGGCCATTGCCGAGACATGAAGCCAGACGTGACGGGTGCATGCAACCCATCAGATCAAGAGGAGCTGAAATCAGAGTCCAAGTCTTGTATGAAGATGACACAGTGAAACATATAGAATTATAAAGTGTCCATTTTCTTGTAGCCCTACACCGTGTCTCATTAGAGAAGACCGAGCGGCTGGTACACGGACGTATACGGAGCGGCACGGCTCGGTAATCAGCGCAAACAGCTGCCGTTTCTGTCACAAATGAGCAACATATTGTGGGTTTGTATGGCATCATCTGGCCTTGTGACTCGCTGTTGTTGATCACTCGAAACTCAACTCCAACTCCTAGTGGAGCTCGCGATTACCGAGGCTTTGTTTTCATCAAAAGCTTCGTCTGGAGGATGGTCCTTGCATCGTAATATGGGGAAGATGAGCGTCAAGGGTGACCAAGGCGTCGGCAGATGGGATCAGAGACAAGAATCGTGCCTTGAGACGGAGAAAGGTGGTATCAAGGCTGAGCTGAGGAAAGGATCAAACAGAAGCTGCAGGACCTGCAACGTGCAAACAACTCTCTTCATCACTCGGCGGTGCTTGGCAGGACATGCACGCTAACCGCGTCTCGTCGCAGACTCCGTGTTTGCTTGTTAAGCAAAGACGTCATGCCCAACCGGCAGATACCGAGCCTAGGGGTTTCACTTTTATTACGAAGCCTTGGCTCTCGAACCAGGTTCCCCGGTTTCAGTCATATCTCATGTGCCAGGCTGATGCATGTTTTCCAATCTCATCGTTCAAATGCCGTGCCAGAATGCAAGGTTGGTCCTGGTGATGTCTTGCGCTCATTAGGATAGCCACTCGTAGATCATGGCGAGCCTCATTTTGCGATCCGGACCGACAGCTTAACGCCTCAAAAGCGAGTTCTGGAATAGCTTCTTCTAACCTTGATAGTATGTCGCAATCGCAAAAGCAAGGCTCGGCAGATGGGTTTCACTACTGTGTCTCGGCTGCAGAGGCACCGAAGCCACCGTAATGTCACCCACACATCAGGGCCCTAGACTCATTCTGACTTGGCCGAAATAGGTACAGCCTTGTTGTTGGAGTAAACCTTCAACGGTTCTTCCCTTGCCCTCGCCCTGCCCATTGGGCTTCAACGGCCGGGCATCCTTGTCGTGGAAGTTTTCTGCGGTGCGCTAACACCACAGGCGAGACCCCTGGCGATCCAACTTCTAGAGCAGCCTAGAAAAGTTAAATAAATATAGCGCCAATGGAGGGACGCGCTGCCGGGAAGCCGACTCTCAATGGCGCCCGTTGATTGATTGCAAGGTTACGTAGTCTCTCAACGCCACTCAGTGCCAGTTCGGATTCAGTATGGCTTGAAGCGTCCCTCGGTGTCCACAGGGTGTTGATGGAACTTTTATAAACTTGGCGAAAATCAGGACCCAAGTTGATAAAACCAAGCTCTCTCGCTGTTGTGGATAACAGGTCTATTTTCAATGTCATGCGGATACTATCAACACCATGAGTTCTCTCAAAGAACCATACGGGTCACACCGTGATTCTCTCCACGCTGCGGGCAGCGTATTCTTTGTTTCTTCAGCAGGGAGGGTCCTCAAACTACCGATCCCTAGCGCCTCGCATCGAGACCCTCTGACATGGCGCCCTTCGAAGCGGACGCTCGCATTCATTGCTCTTCTATTTTACTCTGTCGTTGCTTCGGTTGAGGCCAACCTTCCCGGACTTCTAATGTTAGCGATCAAAGATGAGTTTGGAGATGTGTGTAAAGTGAGGCTAATATAGAGTGATCAAGACTGATTTTCTATAGAGAAACATTCAGCCGCTGGCTTCGGCAATGACGCTCTTTACTGGCTTGGGATACCTTTTCAGCATTCCACTTTCTACGGCTATCGGACGACGACCCGTCTTGCTATGTGCAGCTACTATCACAAGCATATCCACCTTCTGGGCTGGATCAGTTGGGGGCTTTGATGAGTTGATAGTCGCCCTCTGCTTCCAAGCACTAGCTGTTGGGACATCTGTTGGCATGGTAAGTGGACATCAACACCTTTGAGGGCGCCCTGTCTAACTGTTCTAGTGCACTCTCATTATTATTGACGCCACCTTCATTCATGAACGACCTAATGCCCTGTCCCTCTTCTGGTGTGTCGGTTCAACGTTTATCAAACTCGGCACCCTTATTCTACCATTCGTGGCCGACATATGCACGAACTGGCGTTCGATCTACCATGTATGGTCCGCACCTTGCCTAGTTGCCCTCGCCTTGGTCATATTCCTTGTACCTGAGACCTACTTTGAGAGGCCCCCGGTTGCTCTCGATGGTCGCGTGCTCGTTCAGAGCAGCTCGGAAAAGGTCAGGGTTTACGATGACTGGGAGGATGTCGAGAGCTATGGCTCAGAGAGACCACTTCCGGATGTACCGCTCAAGAGAAACTTCTGGTCGAGATTCGGTATCAGCCGAGCGCCTGGGACCAACTTCAAGGCTATGGGCGCCACCTACATGCAGATGGTTCTCTGCATCTTGAACCCTCTCACCTTCTGGGTTGCTCTACTCACGGGCGTCATTTTGAGCGGTGTCATATTTTTGAACATTACTCAACCAGCTGTCTTGGCGGGACCGGTCCCGAGCGAGGATTCGCGATCCCATGGAGTTTTTATTGGCGTTGCTGGCATCATTGGCTCCATTTTGGCCTTCCCTGCCAGCGGCCCCCTTGCTTCCTGGTTCACTCGTTACTATGCCCTGCGATCAGGTGGTATGCGTCATGCAGAGATTTACCTGCCGGCTTTTGCGATGCCTGTTGTGTCTGGTTTGGTTAGCGTGATACTTAACGGAGTAGCGATTAATAATGACTGGGAATCGGTCTGGCTTTACGTTGCTTCCGGTATCAGCATCTTTAGTTACCTCACGGGGAACGTGGCCTTTACGCTCTGGATCACCGAGGCCTTCCCCCGATGGGCAGCAGCCGCACTGGCTGTTCAACTTTTCACGGGCCACATGGTCAGCTTTGGCATTGGCTCGGCGATTATGGGATGGTGTCATAATAAGCAGATCATGGCCCCTACGATGCTCATTGGGGGCTTGATACTCTTCCTTGGTGCTCTGGCAGTCCCGGTTGCGTTTTGGGGAAAGACTGTTCGGCAGTACATTCACGGTCGATGGAGCGAGTCTGAGAAGGGTGCTTTACGTCCCCAGTAGATGAAATGGGGTAATTTATCTCTTTGGCATGATGGATACGTGGATTTGATGAAGCGAGGTGTCCTGGTGAAAGTTGGTGGTTAAGGAGGGCGGCTGGCATAAAAACGACGTCCTAGCATGGACAGACACTCTTTTTCATTTCCGTTTTGTTTTGCTGCAATTTTCAGACTGCATATCTCTACACTCCCTTGTTCTTTTTCTTTCTTGCCCTTAATAGTCGTGTGTAACTTTGGCTTTATCTCTTGTTCAAGCAAGTCTCTGTACCCTTTTAGCTACCAGTGATACTTATTCCTTAATATTTAATGCTATCTTTGATGATTAGAAGAATCCCGTAAAAAGCAAAGCATTCAGTCCCACATAACTTTGAAAGAGCTATTGCACTTTATGCTGTAAATGGTAGGTCTTTTATCTGAACATTGTGAAGACTAGATAAGCAACCTTGTCTCATCCGCCCTCCCTCTTACACAGCCCCAATGCCAAATCACGCCATTGTCCATGCGGTTAAAGTCTCAATTTCCATGAGCTAAACGCTAGTATTGTGGCTTTTTATTAGATGATGTTCAACTGCCAAACTTGCTCGCTTGTAAAGCCAAAGCCACCAGCCTGGCCCCAAGATCATCTTCACGGTTTAAAAGGAGGTTCAACTCCTTTAAAAATTGCAAAAATCGTTCTCCTCCAACCGCTTAGCAAGGAACCCAACATCATCTCCCTGAAGTCTGTCGCAATAGGATTTCCCGTAGTCCTATCGTACCTTCATGCGGCGCAGGCGAGTACTGTCCCTCAACACCTCAGCCTCGACAACCCATCGGCCAAGGGGAAATTTGACGGATCCCCATGGGAGCTTATTGGCTCTCCAATCTCCATCCTCGAAGCAACCGCTGACAGACCCGTGCGTGAACGCACACATGTTGCGTGAGTTGTACCCGGACGATATGTCACGCCCTTCCAATAAACGGTGGTAATAGCTTGACTATTTCTTCGTCCCCCTGGGTCTCGGCCTGCTCAGTGAGTGTCAGGCGAGCGTCCTGGCTACTCCGTAGCAGCCGGAGTAGCGCAGGGGCAGACAAGCCATCGGACAAGAGCTTCCTAACTGTAGGAAGCTGCTCTTCCCAAACATCTTGAGACAGATGGGTTTGGAAAAGCACCAGCGTCCGAATCTCTTCATCTTCTTGCACCTTGGCTGATTCCCATAAATCGATTTTCTCATCATCAGGACAATAGACCTCCTTAGATGACAGATATGTTTTCGCTGTGAGCGTGTTCCCATAGCCAAGAAGCGGAAAGATGACCTCGTTGGAGATGCGGGCCATTTCCCAAGTTGCCGGCAGAGGCATTCCACTACACAAGTCAGGACCCAAGAGGTTCTCAATGCACTCCAGCATGTCCCATTTCTCAGATTTGACACAATATTCCAGAGGGTTTCTTCCAAAAAGTTCAAAGGAACTCCTCCCAAGAGTAGACGCATGGTGATGAGAATGCAACAACTGGAGCATGCCAGTGTCCCCTTGTTGGAGCGCCAGGTCAGACGCCATCTCACCAAGTTTATTTCGTTTGCAAACATCCACGCGCTTCGTCTCCAGAAGCACTTGGACTACTTCGGCCCCCTTCCTCTTCACGCCACACATAAGCGGAGTGTTGCCCCATGGGCCCTCCGTGTCGAGGTTGTCGGTATGGCGGGCCAGAAAAGCCACCGTCCTTTGTTGGTTCCTCTCGCAGGCAAGGTGAATGGGTAGATAGCCAAGGCCGTTTTTCATATTTGCCGCTGCACCATTGTCTGCACCATTGTCTGCATTGACCAGTAGCTTTTCGATGGCTTCGGGGTCTCCTTGGTCAAACCAGCCAGTCATGGTGAGCGTATGCAATGGTGTGTTTCCCATAGCGTTGGTCATGGCAACATCTTCCTCCTTGAATTGATGCACTAGAAAGCGTATGATGGAGGGCCTTGCGTAATCGCTTGCCATCTGCAAGAAAGTATCTGCTTGAGATGGTCGCTTGGTCAACAATGAATAGCGTTTCTCGGCCATCTGATCGTAGTGATCGCCCGTGTATTCTGTCAAGCCGGATGGTTCCTACGGGGAACCACTAGAAGACGTAGCCCAGTCCAAAACGATATTGAATTTATAAGCAGAGTCTGTGTCGGAAATGACACGATAGAGCAACTTGTCTGGCTCAAACTCGCTTGAGAGTGTTTTGGCAGAGGCCGGATCGCACATAGACAAGAGACCCTCGAGTATCTGATCGTCCCACTCACGGATAGCCCTGCAGATTCTCTGGAAGAAGTCGTCACTGTGGACGAATCGGTATCTCAATTTATCACTGAGGTTGCGAATAAGCAGCATCGCAAGCTCATGGTCATTGTTCACGATGGCATGATTAAAAGCCGACGGCCCCAATGCAGAGTGAAAGATTTGCTTAGCCCCCTTTTCCATTAGCAACTGGCAAATGCGATGCTGGCTATTCTTTACTGCCATGGTCAACGGCGTGAATAGTTTCTGACGCCCAATCGGCGCATTAACATCAATACCTTGATCAAGGAAAGCTTTCACTCGATCAAAGCCCCCTCTGCTACAGGCATCCGATATAGTCACCGTCCTCCTTCTCGGCGGAAACAAGACGGAGGCTTCAGGCAAAGGGCGATTTCTTTGGGCATGAGTCTCAAGTCCAGATCGAGACCCAAACCCAATCACGCCATAGTGACAGCCTCTAACTGAGCACTTGAATGGTTTTTCATGATCGTTGACATGATCATCTCGATCCTCACGGCTCAAAAAGCCCGCAGTGAAGTTATGACAGCGTGATTTCGGGCATTTGAAGCAGGATGGTCCGTTGAGTTCGAGAAAAGTAGATCTGGAAGTGTCATCTAGGTCTGCAAGGCTAATGGATTCCAGGATCCCAAGTTTGTGCTAGGTGACGAGCCTTTCCGCCGGGCCTGTGAGGGCCAAACCACGAAGTACTCATCACTTCAGGGTTATAGTGAAGGTTAAACGGTCGACATACTTTCATTGTCCTCCAAAGGGAAGATTCAAAGGTGCATCCCCAGTTTGTATAATTATATAACTAGACGATAAAACGATGAGAGATGTGCGAACTAAAAGCAGGGCTAAAAGTATAAATGGTATACAGAACAAGGATAGACATAAGCATTGGCACTAGCTCCAAGCAGACTTCATTGATCATGATTACCTTGGCCTTCCAAGTCTCGTTATTTGCAACAGTCTTGAGCCCACCGGGCGAAGCTCTCACCACATCCATATGTTGCCAAATTTGGTTGTCTTATGGAGTTCATTGTGACGTGGTGCCAGGCCTGACCGCAAAAGGCTCGAAGAATAATCTTTGCGCGGTCCGTAGGTCCCGAGGAAACCTTTCTATTGGTGTGTCTCGAGCGTATTTCCCAAGTTATAGGGCCGTTACTACAGGTAAGTATTACTAGTTCAGGGAGGTTATCCATACTGCGCAACCAGCTACCCAGGGAAGGCGAAGGATTGTGTCAGCAGTGTGAGATATGATACGACGATAAAGACGCTAACAGGTATCAAAACGACCCACTTGCGTATATTCGTCCCATTCTGGCAAAGTGCTGACAACCCCCAGTTGAGTCGCCACAAGGAGTGCTACGCCGCGCCGTGATCGACTTGACGTTGACATATAAGCAGACTCAGATAGAAGGTATAAAGTCACAATCATATCTCCTTTTCTCTGCATCAACTTCCAACTATCTTTCTTCTTTGAATCACAATTATTTTATCATGACGACCTACTCCAGCCCCAAAGAGTTCACCTCTGAACTTGAACTCGTCGACAAGCCAGACACCCGCTCCACCCAGGACATCCTTGCCGAGCTTAATCAGTATAAGCCTGTTACTTCGGAGAAGAACATTTGGGCTTTCTGGCATGCTGGTCTCGATGCTACGCCCTCATGGTGTCAGCGCAACGTCGCCGACTGGGTTCGCATTTGTGGCCCTTCATGGACTGTCCGTGTCCTTGACGTCGTACCTGACTCACCGAACCATGCCTTGAAGTTCGCTAGTCAGGACTTGCTACCTGAAGCCTTTTTGAATGGGACCATGGACGGACCTTACGTCGGCCCGCATTCTATGGACTTTCTCAGAGGAGCTCTGCTGGTTGGACATGGCGGTGTGGCCATAGATGTCGGTTGCGTCCTACTGCGAAGCATGGATCGTGTGTGTTGGGATCTTATCATGGATCCTGCATCACCGATTGAAGTCGCTGTGCCTGTCATGTATGGTCAGACAATCGCCAACCATTTCACTGCTTCCCGGAAGGGCAACCCATTCATTGAACGATGGTACCTCCCCCAGCTCACCTCCACTGTAGGCATTGACTAACAAGTTCCCAGGCATAAGCTGTTCTTGCACCTCTGGGAAGGCCGTAACAACTACGAAGGCATCAGTGCAGACCCCGCCCTCGCCTTTGTAAAGGACATCGATTTCAGCGAAGCCGCAGATTGGCCCTGGGATTTCAAGATTGGGCCGCAGCATGTTCTCGAGTATGTGTCGCAGGTCATGTGCTGGCGCCGCTTGACCATGCTAGAGGATGCTGGAGATGGCTTCAACGGCTCCAAGTACTGGCAAGAGAATATTATGGGCATTGATGCGCGTCATGAGAACTGGGCTGCTGAAGACGCCGTTGGTTTTGGTTCTGGTACACGACTGTACGAGCTGTTCAGTCTCCGAGTTGATGCCGATCCAGAGACGGCAGACTACAAGGAGGCTTATAACTTGGTGTGGCTGCTGTTGAGATCGGCAAGTTGGCAGAAGATCACGCACGGCAAGGGACTCACGCATGCTGCAGCGCTTGGAACGCTCTGGGATGAGAATGAGGGCAAGGACAGTGCCCCCGGTACCTTTGGCGAGCTGCTACGATGGGGTTCTGTGCATCTCAGACAAAAGCGAGAGGCCATCTCCACCAAGAGCACAGTCAAGTCCCCGCTGATTCTCCAAGAAGGTCTTTTCGGGGCGTCTGAGACGGGAGCGCAGTAGAGTAGAGCCTAGTAGCTGTAACCAGAGTGATCACTGCTGATATGAGAAGTGGCGTATTTATTACACATTGCAATCCTGCGATTCTTTCCTGAGAGGAGAAGATTGAAGTGACAGTGAAAAGATCAGAACTCCATGCACATCGCCGGCTTGATTAGCCGCCAGTGCTTACTCGGTCAGATCACATACGGACCATGCCCGAGACGGCCGATCCATTACCATACAGGACCAGATTCAAGCAGGACATTAATAATCAAGAAATTACTAATCTTGGGTAGACTTTAGGTATATATCTCAACTCCGTCCTCAATATTAAGGAGCCAAGAAACCACTATCCTCACCTGATGCAAAGGCCCACAAATCACCATGTCATCTCAGCAACCAAAGATCAAGGCAGTCTTTTTTGACTTTATGGGCACTTGCCTCGACTGGCACAGCAGCGTGGTTAAATCGCTGCCCCCTGCCATCCCCAGCGCCGAAGCTTCCGAGCTTGCTCTCGAGTGGCGGAAGCAGTACTTTGTCTACAATGAACAGCGCGTCCAGCAGAATTTCGATCCTGAGGATATTGACATATCACTTGCACAAACTTTGGATGTCGTTCTCAGCCAGTTTTCGAACTACAAACCGCTCTTTGACTCAGATGTCAAAAGACGGCTGATTGAGGCGTGGCACTCTCAACCAGCCTGGCCAGAAGTCAAAGACACTCTTCAGGTTCTTCGGGAAGAAATGGATCTTGAAACCTTTGTTCATGGCAACGGTACTACTCGTCTCCAAGTCGATCTTACTCGCTTCTCGGGACTGAGCTTCAATATGCTGTTTTCGAGCCAGTTACTGGGCGTGTATAAGCCCAACCCGGCTGCGTACAAAAAGGTCCTCGAACTTCTCAAGCTGGATCCAGAGGAAGTTGTCATGGTCGCGGCCCATATATATGATCTACGGGGTGCTACGCAGTGCGGGATGAAGACGATATATATCCATAGGTGGACTGACGATGTTGATGAGGATATGGAGGTCATCAAGCAAGAAGTTGATGTATTTTTGGAGGACATGGAGAAGCTCCCGAGTGCCATCGCAAGCATCTAGACGATGGAAGTGTATATGTAGCTAAGCACCATACGGAAAACCAGAATTAATGGTAATGACGATGTATGTATACATTAAAACGGGATCGTGTCTCTCGCCATCCGTTGCTCCCCTTGCTCCTTGCTCTTCATAAAATGCGGGTCAATGCCGGGCTGAATAACAACGCTGTGCGTGTATTCCAGCCAGTGAAATACATTAGAATGATAAAGTTCCTCTAAAATAATGCTCCGCCTCCGAGTAAAGTAGCTCGATCTCATGAAAACACCACCGCCATGGCAATGCCAGCCATAGACATGGCGGTAAATACACGAGCTTTGCAGGAGGATGCCACAGAGGTGGCCTCAGGTGTGGAAGTACCGCTTGAACCCTGCGTGCCGCTTGTCTCACTACTTGTTGCCGTTGCAGAAGCGACACTTTCAGCAGTCGACTGCGCGCTGACAGACGCGTCCTCAGTTGAAGTAGCCGCAGTTTCGTGGGAGCCAGAACGCGTCGCAGAAAGCAACTCAAAACCCTCGGTGATTGTCACTGCCGCGTAGCCGAATCCAGCAAAGCCTTCCGCGTCCAAATCTTTCTCAGATTTGAAAGTAGCCGTGGGGCGGTCTTCATAGTTTCTGTCTTCATCGTTTCCCCCAACGTTGATCGTGGTGCATTTTTGAGCAACAGTACCGCTCATCCCACAGTGCAACGAGAACTCCCATGATTCATACGTGTCGGTGATGTAAAGGTCGAAATCGCCCGTCCTGGCGGCGCCGGGCGGCGGTGTCTCACTGGCCCATGGACCCAAGGTGAGAGACACGTACAGGCCGCATTCGCCGCCGTCGGGTTCTGGGGAACAGTTGAGAAGATAGGTAGTGGCCGATGGTTCGACGTTCAGAACCTTGGCCACCAGGTGTTCCTCAGTGTCCAGCCAGAGGAGAGAAGTAACGAGAGAGGATGGCATTTTCGATGGCAGTTGTGAGCAGAGGCTGGAGTAAACGTAAACCAAGTCTAGAGCGCAGATAAAATGGGAATGTCAAGGTTTTGTTACAAGAAGAGACGACGCTTGGGCCAATGTCTGATGTCGGTTGGCAGCGAGAATCCATGCCAGGGGCACAAGCAAGCCAGGGTCAATGGCGACTAGTACAGTACGCGTTAGTAGTTACTTACCATTCAGCTGCGACACCATAGATTAATAGGTATCCTTTAACCTGAACTAACAGAACGTCAGAAGCCCCTGGGCTCCCCAAAAGAGAAATCTCTCCGTACCATATGGGGCCAGCCGAGCGAGGAAGAACTGGGCAACAGCCCTGATAATAAGTACACGCATGCTACGCCAGTATCTGGTTGTTCTTAGCCGTCACAAGCTTTTCCACCCGAGAGATCTTATCAATACCCTAGACCTATGCGAGTCCCAAAGTCGCAACTTCTGAATCTTACGGCATATAAGAGAAATTCAAGAATGGCCCAAGATTCAAGCTCGGTATCAGGGTTGTTGTGCATGAATCTCATTATTTCTCTGGCTTTCGCTAATTTTGAGGTAACACAAATGGAGAATGGTTGCCTACGGGAAAATCTGAGCCGAGCATTTAAATTTTCAATCTCGCTTGTGATAACTTGGCAAGGAGGGAAATCACCTATGTCATAGTTCTGTCTAAAGGACGTGAAATTAAGCTAAAATAAACTTTGGAGGCTTTGGTAAACTCACGTGGGCGTCGGGCAGAACTCAATCGAGGTTTGAGTGGTGACGTCAGTGACGCCTTTCGTGATTGGAATGCAAGTTCGTCACTTCCATGCGACACGCCCGCTGAAGAGCCGTGTCTGGAGATCGTTGAACCATCAAATCATCAAGATACCGGGTCTGGTGGTCTAGTGGTATGATTCTCGCTTAGGGCAAACCCGAAAGCAAGCTTGCGAGAGGTCCCGGGTTCAATCCCCGGCCAGACCCTTTCTTTTGCTGTTCATTACGGCCAGAGAATGTTTTCTTTTTGCGTAGAGTCTTTCTGAATCCATGTTGGACTTGAATTTCTATCTGCTAGCTGAGAACATGTGGTTGTGGTATCTAGCTTTGGCCTGCAATCTTAGGTTGCTAGAACCGAAGGGGCTCATCTAAGAAGCACTTCGATTCTGGCCATGGTCAGACAAGTCTAACACCTCGAATACAACCTTTGAAACTTTAATTGGTCCTTAATTGATGCAATTGCTAATTCATAATCGTCATGTCTACCTATCATAAAACTCCAAGGGATATCTCGCTTATAAACACAAATACGCCATGGTAACCAAAGACCCTCCAACAGCCGCATACAAAAACTCGGGAGTTAATGACACACCCGCTGACATCTCCTCGGCATTGCTCAAATCACCAGTACTGCTCAGATACGTCTTGTCGTCGGGCGTCGCGGTATAAGAGTCCTCGTTGTAAGTCGAGTTGAGCGTCACAGCTCCGACAATGTCGCCCGATTCGAGTCGGATGTGGGTGTCGATGATCTTGTCTGCCAGCTTGTCCTGTGTGACGACGATTTCTCGTGCGCCGCGGATCCAGTCGCCGTAGCCTCCATAACCAGAGCGCTGTCCGTAGCAGAGATTGAGGCCGTTGCCCTCGACTTCCACGCCGGGGAGACTACCCTCCCATCGATAGCACCAGGTGTTGCCGTGGTCATGGCCGAAGAACAAGCCAATGATGCCTGGAATAGTGACCAGAGCCTCTGTGAAGGCCTTATCTTGTCCACCGTAGTGGCAGTTGTCTGTATCCCTAGTGCCATTTGCACACCATCCCTCACCTTGTTGAGCGACAGGTGGGTCGTAGTTGAGACCAGGCTGCTTGTTCTCGTCGATGCCGATCTCGGTCTGGACCGACATTGTGGCGTTGATGGGGATGTGAACGAATGCGAGCGCGGGAATGACCTTGTTGTACTTGTTGACAAGCTCCGTGTTGGTCTCGTTGAACCACGTCACGACACTGTCATCGACCCAGTTCTCCTGGTCATCTCCTTCGTAGTAACGTCCGCCTCGGCTATCGAAAAACCACAGAAGGAGCTCGGGAGTACATTTGTTGGTGCTGGTGCAATTGGATGCGTATACGGGAAGGTAGTAATTGGAGGTTCCGGCGTCATCATCGTCGATCATGGACTTGGTGCGCGATCCAGACCACATCTGCTCTCGCTCGAGGATACCCTCGCCGGTGATGTAGTAGTTGTGATCGTGGTTTCCATAGGTCGATGCCCATGTGAGATTCCGTTCGATAATGGGCGCAACGATCTGGTCAATGTAGTGGGTGCTGTTGTGCTTGAAGGTCGAGTCGCCGTTGATGAGGTCGCCATTGAGGACCACCAAGTCGGGGAGCTCATAGTCCAAGACGTCGCCTATCACCTGAACCGTCTTGGCGTCTTGCGCTGGGCCTGTTGTTGATGCGACTGTCGCAGGTTAGCATGCGCCTTGTCAGAATTACTTGGAACACTCACGTTGGCCAAAGTGCATGTCGGAAAAGACTGCGATCTGAAATGTTCCCTCGGAGGTGAACTTGAGAGGAGCAAGGTTGTCATTGTTGACGGCGCGAGGGATGCTCGCCGCATGCGATAGAGCAAAGAGGGAAGAAGCTACTGCGAGTGTTCTTGATGCCATGGTGAAGCTTGTTGGTCAATGTGTGTCTGATGTCTGATGATCTCCTCCTTCCCTTCCCACCGAAGGGATGAGGGTATTTACATATCGTGAGGTCCATGGTCAAGACGTCATCTTGTTGCGACGTGATCGAAAAAAAGAGATGACTCCATACCGCGAGACTAGGACACGGGAAGCTAGAGTGGGATGCGTAGGGCTTGGCTACGCGGACTGCCACGCGTTACCAGTGCTGAGACTATCGCCAAGAAGCGCCGAGGTCGGGATGAAATAGTGACGATTTTGCCAGGGAAGGGGTTTTTTGTTAGGCGAGCCGCGAGACCTGGCATTCCAGAGCCCGGAGTTATTCCTCTTTCAGCCAATAGAGGCATTTTCCCGGTACTTTGACGGCCAACCTTGCTCTTAGAGGCCTGTCCTCCCCTCCAGGAGACGCATCGTGACGATGTCCCTGTTGTTGAGACTGTTCGGGATGTGGGGAGAGACTTGGCGCACGGCTTCTGTAAGCCTCGTCATCCACGGGCAACTAAGCTTAAACGGAGTTGTCGGCCGAGTGGGCTCTCCCACTTTACCGACGGACTTGACAGCGTCGAGATTAGACGCGTAAGCCAGTAAAGAGACTATTGAGGCGGTAGGTGATGGACGCGGGGGTCGAAGAGGCTGGAGCCTGGGATGGTAATGGATCACGCGACAGATATTTTGGATGCTTGTCCACGCGGCATTGGAGTCTTGGCTTTGCTTGAGCATGATGGATGTGACTAGCAACGGTTGATGGCTTCATCCAAACTGGAGCATGTACTGAATCAAGGCCATGCGCCGACAGAACAGAACAGCACCGCCTCTGAGTATTGCACGTATTGCGTCTCACTCTTGAACGTGGTTTGTGTCGGTGATGAATACTTCGCCGCTGCATCGATTTTGCGGATTTAACAGGGGGCTGCTATCGCCGGTTGAGGCTTGGTGTAGTGCTCCCGAACTCCGAACCATGTCAAAGATCATGGCTCGAAGGGCTTAGAGAGGATCTAAGGGTCTTGACCGAGGTACGAATATTGTCGGATAGGGTTACGACGCAGCGGAAATCCCGTCTTGGCTTCCCTTTCATCTCCTTCACTGCCTCCCTCAGCCCTGTTGCCGCGCTTGTTTTGCGGGGCATTCTTCATCCCACCCGGCTGAATTTTCTCTTGCCCCATTGACCTGGTCCTTGACCCGCGTGTGTGTCATTGTGGGCAGCTTTGCGGGACACACGCAGCTTGTTTAAGGCGCCAATGGTTTTTTGGGCCGGTTTTGCAAGGATCACCTGCTGGTCTCAAGAGGGCCTTCATGCTTGGAAAGCAATTGATAATATTGTGAAAAACTTTTCGAATGTAGGGTAAGTAATTGCCGCCGTCCACGGGCGAGGGCTTCACTGAATACTCCTTGGATCACATTCATCTACGCCTCCTTGCTTCTATTGCTTCGAGAATAGATCGACCAGAACCTTTCAGGTGTTGCCTAGGAACCAGTCTCTAATTGTTGCCTAATTCGGCAATGCATATTTCTCGTATTAACCTTGCATCCCAAAGCCGATCAGCCCTACCCGTCTGATATCACCGATACGAGTGATAGCAGTTCGTCCAGTCAGACTTAACCGTAGAAAAGAAGGTTTTGTAGTGTGAGATTACGGATATGAAATGGTTCTCATCGTCTGCCATTCAAACTTCACAGCGACACACGCCGACAGCAGTGGTGCCCTCCATGTGCACGGAACGAGCACAGTTGTTCTTGCGGTTGCCGCAAGACTGATAAACCTTGCGTGAAATTTGACGATGTTGACGTGACCACAGCCGTTGTGCTGAATGACCTTATCAGAGGCCTTGTAGGCGCCTCCGCCGATAATGTTGGCGGTTCCGTCACCCTTGATGCTGATGGCGTCCTCGCAGACGTCCTCGAACCAGACGAACTCTAGGTTGCAGGCTCCGAGACAGTAAATACCTTCCCTTTGGTTCTTGTCGATGATGACGTTGCGAAGAGTGGCACCTTCTTCGAGAACGAAGATGTCAGCCTCACCTGGGGTTGTTAGCATCTGGATGGGGTGTTTGAGTCAAGTTACGCACCACCCTTGCTCTGTCCAGTGCAGGACTTTCCACGGTCATTCTTGACCCAACCAGCATCAAAGGTCTGACCAGCCTTGATGTACTAAGGCGTGCTCAGGGTCTTGGAGTCGGTCGGCGTAGGAAGACCACCCCCATAGCCCAAGCAGGCCATGACCACGGGGAGAGCGGCAATGATAGAAACAAGGCTAGCAGAGTGCATGATGAAATCGGTGACGTAAATGTAAAACACAAAAAACACCAGTCAACGGGTTGTCAGAGGATGCTGTAGATGAGACAAGGCAGAAGACGGGACGAAAGCGTGTGGGTTGAAAGTCTCAGATGGGCAGCTATGGCCTTATCTCGACATTTCATCTACACGCGGCATGAACTGGCATTTGCACATTCCCGCTCGACAATAATCTCTTGAGGTGTGTATTAATTAACGAGTTCCTTGTCGTTTCAGTCGCCAGTGTTTCATGCTGATTGTTTCGATAGTAATTCCTGCATGCTGTTGTCCTTCACCGAAACTCCATGATAGGCTGCCCGAAGATCGAGCCCTTGTCTAGTCGTCCACGCATCCTGGACAATAATGGGGATGAATGTTAATTCTGGTTAAGGTTATCCATGAATGGGTTTCCTTGACGTGGTGATATTCCAGCAGTAGACTGGCTCGACTATGAAGATCAGATGCCCCTTTCGGAGGATCCAGAGATGTTGGTGCGTCATATTAGCTGATTGGGTCGCGTAGAGGTGCTATGAATCGGATGTAGAGATTCCTTGCAACTGCCGGTAGATCATTGCCTCTGGAAGAACGGTTATCCGGGACGTTCGGCGGTTGTCATTTGAATGAGCTGACAGGTCCGTGACTGAGGATGGAGCAGTCAAGGTTCATTACCACATGGAATGAATATCTCCAAGGATCATTGATCCACCGTGATCCATGCTCAGCGCTAGTTGTTCGGCCGAGTTGCAATGCTAACTCGGACTTTACCCACGGGTCATCAGGTGGTGAACCCCCATAGGTCCGGAAGTAATTGAATGTGGTTAAAGATCGACATACAGTGAGGTAGCTAGTTGTTCATTAGTCTGAGCGATCCCTTCTAACCAAGTGCAGTGGTAAATGGCCCCTCGTGACCTGAAGCGGCATGCTGTGCTGGGCATGGCCTGGCCGAGTGGTTGCATGCTTCATGAGGAACATACTAGTCGAGCGCAGGCGCACTACAGAAAAGCATCGTTATCATGCCGCCTGCTAGCAAGAAAACACATATTCAGGGGTCACTGAACTTCCACAGTACTCCAATGACAGCCCGACCACTCGACCAACTCGATTCCCTGCAAGACTTGCAAACCATTCTGGGCAACTGGGTGCTCCCCCTCCGCGCAATGTTATCTTTATCTTCTCACTGGAGAGAAATAACCTTAACTTGTGTATGAATACGTGTCTCGCAAGGGCAGTGCAGGGAGGGCTGTTGTAAGCTTGGCCTAGGTACATTAACGCTTTGCTAATAGAGAGCCTGCCTCAACATGGGACATCATCCCCGAAGCCTGTAGTTGAACTAGGTACTTTAATTAGTTACGTGAACTTTTATTGATGGATTTACTGGATATCTGGCTGCCTTTGTTCTTAGGTCTAATAAAACTGCCCCCGCTTGGGAGTGGTAAGAAGGGGAGGGGGGGACATGGAGGACGCGCGTCCTGGTTCGACTGTCGGTGACGGGGCTCAGAGTGACATGGAATTATAAGAGTTATTTACATGTGCTATGTAGAATGACATGTATCAGTCTAATATTAATCCCATCGCTGATGCATCATGCCTGATGTTCTGCAGACTGTCGCATCATTTCAACATCCTCCTCATCGACCGACATGCGTGAACCACCATCGTGATGAGTCTCGTGGGCATGTAATCTCATGTTTACAAACATAGACCACAAGCCTAGATCATACATGATGCGCAGAACTCCTCCAACTACGAAAGCAATCCAGAACTTTTCTCTCCCAGCCAGGGCTCCTGTAAAGGATGGTCCCGTAGCCATGGCCAAAGTTCGAAGCGTACTTGTGATGCCCATGACGGCTGTGCGCTCCTCGGGTTTGACAACGGCCGCGATAAAGGCTGCTCGGGGTGCTTGATCCATGTTGTTGAGACCCATGCGAATAAACAGGAGGATAATAGTTATGACAAGTCCACTAGGTGCGGGGAAGAGCAAGACAGCAACTGAGGATGGCAGATGCGTAAACACCATGGTGTTGAGAAGTCCGAGATGTCTCGCCAGCGGCCCGGCAAAGATTGTAGAGACGGTGGCCAAGATCATGGCCGCTGACATGATATCGCCGAGAGATGTCTTGGACAAGTGAAACTTGCGATCTAGAAAGTAGGTGGTGAGAGCTTGTGAGACCATGCCATCGGCCAGGGAATCAACTGTTAGGAGAAACCATAGCTTGTACATGACATGGCGAGTGGGTTGCGAGATTTGAGAGAAGCGGCTCTTTGCCTTTGGCGGTTGCTGAGGGCTGGGCTGCACTTCCTCGTCGGAATCGTGAAGCAAACCCTGAGCCAACTCATCCGAGGTTTCTGTGGGAGTCTTTTCCACCTCGCACTTGCTGCTCATGGACAAGGTCGAAATCATGTTTAATCCACCCATGAAGATATAAACCCAGAATGTCGCATGGTACGTCTGTACCATGCTCCAACCTTCTTGCTGCTTCAGTCTCTCCACAAACCTTCCCGCAAGCTCCGTGCCAGCTGCCGATCCAAGACTCGAGCATGTGACATACCAAGACAAGACATCGGCCCGTGTCTTGGGCGTAGTAATGTGTGATAGCATTGACTCTTCAATAGCTCGGAAAGGGCCAAAGTCGGCGCCGCTGGCACTCACGACACCGACAACAGCGGCCAGGAGGAGAATCCAGAAGTTTTCAAAGACACAGAAGACGCCACCTGAAAGAGCCATGAGCAGGCCGCCCGCAAAGAGAACCCGACGACGACCGAGACCGTCGGCCATGAGAGTGACGACTAGGCCGAGGACAACATCGCCAAGGAGGGTAAGACTCATAAACAGACCGATGCGAAAGTCTGAAAAGCCCAGCTCCGAGAAGAAGAGAGCTATCGTGAGGGACACGGCTCCAAAGGCAAACATGCGACAGGTTCGCGAGAGAATAATGAGCCACGCATCACGGCCAGTGAGATAGAGCGAGGCAATACCAGACTCGTGATACAGCCATTTGGCCGTCTTGACGAACGAAGACGGGTGGCCAGACATGATGACGAGGTGTCAAGACATGAAGTTGAAGTGAAAAATATCTCAGCCCGTCAGAAGCGGAGGTTGCGTTGCGTTGCATTGCGCGATCTGCGGGGTGGTGGTTGGTGGATCGGATTCCTCGGCACCGTGATCGGCAGGTGAGTTTTCGACGTCATCCTGACTCGATTAGTCTCACCGAGATGTGAGTCAGTAGAGTTTGGAGGAGGATAGACTATGTTGGAAGGCTTATTTCCGAGCAAGTGCTCGGCTCGGTGCTTCTTCTTGACTTGGTCGGATGGAGGTGTAGGATAGAAATTGATAATTGGTTGTTTGAAGGGACTGGAGAGGCGAGCTCAGGATCAATTAGGGACTTTAATTCAGAAGCGTTGAGTCAATCTTATCCTGGTCATTGTTGTCAATGTTCATCTATTGTTGTGGGGTGTGTATTTTATTCACGATAGGCCTCATGGATGATTTGGCGTCTACACATCAAGTCGCATACCTTGATTCACATAAAATGCATATAATCTTGTGCCCTTTATGTTATTTAAGATCAGAGACAAGGCCTAACCACTTGATGGCTGTTGTTTAATGAACTGGTCTCTAGTGTTAGCGTATCCCGTTCAATCCGCCTCTCGACAAATCTTCCCCCTTCATACCCTTGCGAATAATATTATTTAATAACCACAAACATTGCGTTCTTTGTTATAGCTGGAGCCCGGCCCTTGATGGGATAACCGCGTACAATAGATAGATAGTGGAGTTTCATATTTTAGCACCGGGTATTCCCCATATGAACATGAAGGAACTGATTGAAGAATTCGAGAGAATCTTGGTGGTCAAATTGTCATAGGCTAACTAGACTGATCTCAATTTCCAACATATAAGAGAGCAAAAACTATATACAGGAACAATCTCAGGGACCCTGAAGATCTCGCTGGCGAAAAACCATTCAAGAGTCAGTAAAGGGATCAAAGCCCTGGACACCATCACCAGCGGCAGCCTGCAGCGAGTTACCAAACTCATCATCAAGCTTGGGACCAACACCACCGCTCCAGTTCTGGAGCATCTTGTCACGGAGACCAACATCAGGCCAGTTATCCCAGCCAACAAGAGGAGCGCGGAAGAAGGAACCGGTGGGATTCTCGGGGTTGTTGCGGTCGTCGTCGTTGGCGAAGCGGAAGCAGTGAGTTCCAGCACCGTCTTTGTGGTAGACGAGAAGAGGGCTGCTGCCATCGATAGGGAACTGGTTACTGGCGCCGCCGTACTTGCCATGGCATGAAGGGGCCACGCGGACGACATTGTCGCCTTGGGTGAAGACGACTATGTTCTCCCAGTCGTGGCGGTGGCCACCAAGGAAGCTGCCGCCTACAGCCTGGTCCTTTTCGAAGTAGTACTCGTACCTAGCAACCATGGTTAGTGACTGGAGGCGAGAGATGGAAGGTTTGGGGCTTACATGACAGCGCAGAAGCCGTTGTTGCAGCGCTTGCGAGAGTAGGTGTTGCTGTTCTCCAGCTGGTGGGGGTCACGGCAGTCGCCCTGAGGGGTACCAGTGGCTCCATGGCCAGGGTTGACGTTGCCGTTGGGGTCAATGGCAGAAGTTTGATAGCATCCGTCGGAATCAAAGTCGAGATGAGGCTGGAACTTGAGCTCAAGCTGGTCGGCACCCTCAGGAAGAGCAGATATGACATCTCGCTTGTGAACGGGAGTGGCCGAGGCGACAGCGCCCAAGAGAGCGGCAGCGGTGACAAAGTTTTTATGCATGATGAAGATGTTGAAGAAGAAGCTTGAGTTGTCTCTGAGCTGAGTGTTGTGTGTGTGGTTGAAATTGAGATGTCGCCTGGGCGCATCAATGCCTTTATAATCGCTCAACTCTACAAGATGCCCTTTCGGGCTTCACGATAGACAAATCATGGGGCAGTTATCAAAGTGCAACGGCCGTGGTGGCTGTTCAGAGCATTGTGATCCAATAAGCTTAACATGCCTCATATGCGACATGGCCCCCGGCGCTTACAAAAGCATGTGGTATCTCCTGTCCTCCCTGAAATGCTGTCTCATCCAGTCAGCGCTAAGCCGACAGAAGTTCTCTCCCCCTGTCTGGGGGAATCCTCCACCCTCAACTACCGGGCCTAATAGCGGGTTCTCTGGGGCGACCTTCCTGGTTCACTTCCCTAAAAGGCAGCTCAGAACGGGAAATTACATCATTGAAGCCTCGAAAGGGAGAGCCAAGGCTGATCGGCGGGAAAGCTGGGGGCCTTGAGGGCTGAGATGAAGGCACGTGGGCCGAGGGAACTATTCAAGCAGAAGCAAACGTGTGACTTGATTAAAGACCGCTCCGGAATACTGCAAGTGTAGGACGAGAATTGACGTCACAGCATCCTATTGTTCATCTTATTCGAGCATGAGGGGATGCAGCTGCTTCCTTCTGATGGGTGTTTTTCAACCTCCGTTTCAGCTCCGATATTTGACGGCGCAGCCTTGTAAGATTCGCCTAATGAGGCTTGGAGGCGTTTCTCGGTGAAGTTAGTGGTTTCATATGCCTGTTGAAAATCAATGCAAGGTCTTGTTCTCCAATAAGCACGCAGCATTGGCAAGGATTTCCTTGCGCTGAACGGATGAAACGCCAGTATATTCAATACACCAGACAGGCAGCAGCATTCATGGCCTGCAAGATGGCACCAAAAACAAAATAGCCCCTGGACGGTCGCCCTCTCCTGCACAGCCTTGTGGATCAGATCGACAGAGGCCCGCTCCCGAGGCGGCCGCCCCGACTGGGGTCAGTGTTTGTAAGCTTGAGATGAATGTTCTGTGGAACAGTGGGGCTTTGGCAGGAGGTTTCACACCGTTGAACAGGCTGTGCTTGCATATGTGAATTAACCAGTGACGTGCGGGATGGGTGATTCCAGATCAACAGGAGCCAGTGCCTACATTTTGCGGGATGTCGGCGGCTGACGTATGCCATTCTTTCTTGATTTAGATATATTATCTGTGATTGAGTATAACCAGAAATAGCTTGTATACTTTGAATAGAACTTAGCTTGAGCTTGGCCAAATTGGCAAAAGTTGCTGACATGTTTCAGTGAGGTTGTCATACTTTGAAGGTGGAATATTCGTATTCCTTGTAATCAGCCACCATCCTGCACAGGATCAGCAGGAGAAGCTGGAAATCGTTACCCTGAAGTATAGTAATTGTGGGCTATAGAGTGGGATTTTCTATGAGCTCTGCAATGAGAGTTCATTGCCGAGACACGATGTAGTGCTGGCTGAATGATTCCTCATCATGTGGGTCCTCCAACGATACCATTGTAAGGACCGTGCAAATTGGATCTTCCAAGGACAAGGAGTCAAGAGATTGATTAATAAGGAAGCTGTTTGTGAAAATACCCTTAACCACGTTAGTCTGGGTAGTATGACGCAGTAGTTGAAACAGGACTGAGTAGGTTTGAAGATTAGTGATCCAAAGACTCGACACAGGGCGATATGTCTTATCCCTTGCTCGTGATCGTTGCCTATCTAGGTAGGTTGCTTTGTTATGTGACATTGGGCTCGATCCAAATGCTTTATTACCTATAGTCTCTTTGTAAATGTTCTTGGCACTTTGTGAGACCAAGGTAGGGGTTGCTGCCCAGATCATCACTGGATTTTCGATCTCCTCAGAACTTGATCAAAATATAGATCAGGCCCTGTTGCCGTAGCTCGGGCGTCTCTATCGTGGGGGCTCACGTTGTTAAAGGTTCTCTGGAGGTACTGAAACGGCAAGTTAGGTTCATCAAAGTAGTCTTTACTATTCAAACAGAGTGCGCATGCTTCAAATTAACCAGCATAGAGAACACAAGAGGGCAGGCAGGCTCAGCTCTGAGCTGGGGCTCTAATTATAGCTGATATACCCGACAAATTCATCCTCGGTCAGCATAGCTAGAATATCCTCCTCTACCTTCTGACCATAATTGGATCGGAACTCCCGACGCTGGGCAATTTCCAAAGCCGAGCCAAATCGGCCCTGCACCGTCTTGCTCGCGCCGTTGCATAGCAAGAACCTGACACCCTCGACGTGTTGCATATAGACAGCCGTCTGTAATGGGTTCCCATAAACCCCAGGTCCTTGGGCGTTGATATCAGCGCCGCGTTCCAAGAGCAGCGTCACCATCTCCGTGAAATGGGTATAATGCCTTGCCACGGCAGTTAGGGAGTTTCCGTAGTGGCCGCACTGAGCGTTGACATCTGCGCCATGCTCCAGAAGCAACTTGACGTTTTCGAGTCTGTAATTGGCGGCTGCTGCTTGCAGCGGGCAGCCGTACATGCCTCCCTGCCAGTTGACGTCTGCCCCTTTCTCGAGGAGGATTCGGATGGTGTTGTGGCCATGCATCTTGCACGCGGCGACGCAAAGGGCGTTTCCCGCCCATCCTACATTAGCGTCGATGTCTTCCATAGCGTCCGCTAGCACCTCGGTCACGTCGGAGTGGCCTTCCTTTGCAGCGAGGTAGAGAGCGTCAAGGGTAGGTTTGACTCCAATGTCGAGCAGGTCCTCCACGAGATCAAGGTTCCCCTGTCTCGCTATTTGTGCAAACTGAGAAGCGTTTCTCTGAAAATCTCTGTCCCCATCCATATCGATGACGTGGACATAATCGTAAATGGTTCCTTCAGACGATGGCACGACTTGGCGCTTTTTGGACGAATCGCTTTTCATGATTACACCAATACTTTCCTTCATTTAGTTCGTCAGTCTGCAATTATTTGGTGGCGAGGAGCTTTTTATGCCTACCTGCAAGTCTTGGCGTATGTTCTGTGCTTCCTGTAGCATCTTCATGATGCCTAGACGATGTGCCCTCCTTGCGACTCTGACTGGAGTTTCATTCCGTCTGTTGCGGATCGTGCAGTCTGCTTTCCTATCGAGAAGAAGACTGACGGTTTCTTCGTCGCCGATCTCTGCCGCTCGATGCAGAGGAGTGCGCCCATCACGGTCCTGCGTGTTAGGATCACCTCCCTTGTCTAGGATAATCAGGGCCAATTCTCGGGCGCCTCCTGATACTGCCAGATGAAGAGCAGTTTGACCATGGTAGTTCGTAGCGTTGATGTCTGTCCCATTCTTTATCAAGCGTTTCACAGTAACAAGGTTTCCAGCAGATGCTGCTTGAATCAAAGCATCGTTTCTGAGCCTGGTGGTAGAACGGTGGAGGACCAGGTCATCCTGTGGATGTACCACTTGAAGTGTAGACATGGCGATTGAGAGGGATGTTTCCCGAGAGCTGGTTATGCCCCTGAGCTGATCAAGAACAATCTTCATGCCCTGACTCTCAAGAGATGGATATTTGCAGATCTGGCGATGGTCATACTGTAGCATCGGTATCACTCTTTCGTTTGAAAGGCCGCTTCGCCCGCTGACCTTGCTGACCAGCTACATGGATTAGTAACAGAAAAAGAGGAACATGTCAAGGGCCGTATGCTAAGGGACTCACGACATCCTTCTGACCGGGTAGAGCAGAGGTTTCGACAAACGAACTGACGTGTCGTAGATGGTACGCTTCAGAATGAAATGTTTTAGCCAGCTGGCATAGCCGGGTTCCGTTCGATCGTATCGACTCTATAATGGCTTTTTTGAAGCCTTCCATCAGCTTGTCCGCAGTATTTGCGAAGACCATGGCATCCACAATATTGCAAAGCACGTCGTCGTAATACTCTGAAGACGTCCCCGTCTGAGGCGTCGCGAAGAAGAGTATCGCACAGGTTGATTGTCGAAGAGATCCAAATAGCCCCCTCTCGTTGCTTGCGAGGAGAAACGCCTTTGTATGTCAACATCTCATTCCTCGCATCGACATGCTTCGACTGACCTGCTTGACAAGAAGACCACCCAGACTGTGGCAGAAGAATACAAGTTTACGGTCCTCGTCCTGCTACTTGTTATCCATGTGCATTGTTGGCCTTGGAGCCGGCCTTGCCTTTTTACTTGACCTCGTCATCTTAACAAGACTGAGGAGATGTCGCGCATAGTCTGTCAAACTCGCCGTCCCAGCTGAAAATGCAACACCAGAGTCATAGCCGTACGAGTAAACTCGTATGTCAGGAAGCCCTTCGTGGAGATGCTCAAGCCAGTTGAAGCCATTTTCGTGCTGCCAGGTACGATAGGCATCGCCGCCTAGGCCATGGACGGCGACAATATCAAGTTGGCAGACATCTGATGGAGACCCGGGGGCTTGCGCTATGGAATCGCTGAGGCGAAAGAGACCATACTGCTCGCTGTGGCACTGTAGATACTCTGTGTGGTCGGATGTCTCTATCTCGAGTAGGTTTTGGATCTGCTCTTCGCTGGGCGCCTCTAAAATATCTATCCGGCGCAAGAACTCCGGCGACTCTGTGGTTGTCATTATGATGGGTTACTCGATGTAAGAATTGAGCCTCAAGCTGGATGGAGCTTGGCTGCGTAGAGCTATCACCCCGCTCCAGTCAGCCTTGGCTCTGAAACCTGTATCATGGAGGGAACGCCACACTCTCTCGAGTCCCAATCATCAGTCACCATGTCCTGACTAAGGCATCATGACCCCTGCAAGGCGGACTATCAAAATGCGTTATCTCGGGTGTTGCGGGCCATCTTTCAACCTCAACATGCCTTTCTCAAGCATCTACAGCCTCTCATGCCAAGATATCGCCTCTTTATTTACCGAGTCATCTCCCGAGTAGGACAGCTTGTCCTCAGGCAGCTCAAAGAGATATGGGAGACCAAATTCATGCTCCTCGTCCCGCTCATGGCGATACGATATGTTTTCGGTTCGCTCAGCACCTTCTGGTGGTGTCTCACAAATTTACCTGCGGCTCCTTTCATATCCCACCACAGTTCACGATTGGTATTCATGGGCAGTGCCCTTGTCATCCAGATCTCCACCATCTTGTCGATGTGGGCGGCATTCCGAAGAGCTCAACTTGACCAGCCATCGCCTTGGAGAGACCTCGATATAAGATATGTTACTCAGCTTCTCCTACCAAGCTCACCTTTGGCCGGGCTTCACTTCCTGTATTCGAGACTCGGGTCGTCGAGACGACAGGCCATTCGGACATCACCGTGGCACTTCAGGCATACTGTGGCTTTGGTGCATGCCGCCACTGTCATATTCGGCATGGTCAGGTTTGGAGGACTTGGTGGTCTACTCTGTGTGGGCTTATTTGCCATTTCGTTTGATGCCATATTCCTATTGTTACGGCAGACGCAGGCATCATTCAGTCGCCATCCCAAGGTTGATTTGACACCAAGGCTTACCTATCGACATAAGCCACGATTTGCGTTGGCAGCTGTATCTCAAGCTCTGGCCCTTGCATTTGCTCTCCTCTTCGATCACGGATGGTTCAATTACATCCTTTTCGCCTTGCCCATGACCGTGGTGGCGACATTTCTGTTATACCTTAACCATGGTCACGAACATGACTATCTGAATGACCCTATCTCAGTCCACTCTCTTCCGGGGAGCCAGGAGACTCTATTCTGCTATACATGCCAGTCCACCATATTCTCAAATGTTGCCATAGGTGCGACTCACCACCGCACTGTCGATAGCTTACATAGGTCAGCATTGAAAGGCTGCCGCATCTGTGCAGCTGTCTGGCAACAACGATCCCGTGTACAGCAGGACTTTCTAATTGGCATGATGTTCTGGAAACCAACCACTACGTATGGTGGCGGTGGGAGCTCGTTGCGTGTCAGATATAGGCAAGACCCCTACAACCTTTACGAGTGTCAGTTTCAGATGCCACGTCGTCAAGGTTAGTGCTGGGGATTTACTAGAGTTTGATACACCATGCTAACAAGCCAAAGTGAGTGATAGCTGGGTTAGGATAGGCATGTTGGATATACGAAAGCGCATTGCACTCGCTCGACTGCCATCTCACACTGGCTCTGACCAAAGCCTGGACCTGGCAGCAAAGTGGCTTCGGCATTGTACTATTTATCACGAGGTGTGCTGTGCCAACCAAGACCGGTATTTTCGGCCCTCGCGTCTTCTTTGTGTCGAGAACGATGCGGTCTGCCTACATACCACCCAGAAGATGCCCAGGAGGGTGCGTTACTTAACCCTTAGCCACTGTTGGGGCAAGCTGCATATACTCAGATTGTTGGAGTCCAACGAGGATTCTTTCCAGCTGGGTATTCGTATCCAGTTACTGCCCAAGACCTTCCGGGACGCGATTCATATTACACGCCGCCTTGGATTCTCTTACCTCTGGATTGACAGCCTTTGCATTATACAAGACTCTAGAGAAGACTGGCTGCGCGAGGCCGCACTCATGGGCAAGATATACAAGAATGCAGCATGCAATATAGCAGCTTCAGATGCCTCCAGCGGTCAGCAAGGTTGTCTCTACCCACGGGACCCACGGACAATACAACCGGAACCAGTGGCCTATGGGTCTGAGAATGAAGAGTACATCGTCAACGAGACAGATATTTACGATGACCATGTGCTGTACAACCGGGCCTGGGTGCTCCAGGAGGCCATACTGGCACGGCGGACACTAGACTGCGGCCGGGGCCAGCTCTTTTGGCGATGCAGTGAGATGAGGGCGTCAGAGGTCTTTCCAGGAGGCGTGCCAACCAATATCTACCATGATGACCACCCGGCATCCAAATTCAAGGCCATCTCGGCAGATAACGACCAGGCCATGCTAACAGCCAACATACTAGAACGGCGTCTCGACAGTATCAAGACGCGGCGGCAAATCCCGATTGCACCAGGGAGGGGATCTCTAGAGCGATACACCGATGCCCCTTTTGCATTCTGGTCAGCTGTCGTGGGGGCGTACACCAAGATGAAGCTGACCAAGGACACGGACCGGATAGTCGCACTCGCCGGTATCACGGATGTTTTCCGGCCGTTCTTTGGCGACCACTGGTTCGGCATGTGGCGCATCTTCATGCCCTTAGAGTTGCTGTGGCGAGCTGGAGGTATAGCTGAACGGCCATCTACATTGCGAGCTCCCACCTGGTCCTGGTTCTCGATTGAAAGCCCGGTATATTACTCAAACTGCGATTTCAACTACCGCCGTGACCGTCTCATCACAGAGTTCATCGATGCGGAGGCGACAGGAGAAGACGGGATGCGCCTCCGTTTGTCAACACCCCTGCTTCGAGCAACTTGGTTTAGCTTCAATGATTTTGGAACGAGCTGTATCATCTCTAGTCTTGAGGGCGAAACACGACGAGTGTCGTTTTTCGGGATTCCGACAATCCCGGATTCCTATGGAAACGTTTATTTCGATCACTGGGATGACGGTGCTATTGCCAAAGACGTTTTCTGCATGTGCATACAGATACGTAAGGATTACGGAGCTGAAGCGCTGGGGCTGTTGCTGCGGGAGATGGAAGATGGTGTGTTTGAGCGACTAGGGCACTTCTCTGCACAAGGGGACTTGATAGAGTCATTCTTGGGTCGAGCCCTGACAAGAGAGATAGTCCTCATATGAAACAGAGTAGGCGGGGCAATATGCTAAATAATATGGATTTTAATTAAGCGGTATTGGCCGCAAGTTCCTGTGCTCTATAAGAGGGGGCAACATCAATGACCAGTGCCCTTGTTTTCGGCAAGGATAACTTGGAGGACCACAAGCATCTGTACCTGGAGGAGTGGAATAAGCTCCTTGGGCTTTCTGTGGAATCGGTTGAGGAGACAATTTAGCGCATTATCAAGAACTAGGCATGAGTTTCGGGGGAATACAAGCGGCTAGAAGAGTCAGGGCTACCAAGAGCCATCACAATATCGACACATTAGTTCTCTTAGCCAACGAATCATACTCATATCAAAGAATTATTAGATATAATGGTAAATAAAGAAGCTTTTAAAGGTCATTCTAATTTTCTTCATCCAAAGATGTTTAAGCAAATCCCACAATTATGAATACAATACCCCATCACCCCCAATGTCTCTCAACACACAAGCCATCATCTGCAGGACCTTCAGCGTGACACCAGGGCCAAGGGAATTTCGTCGGAATAAGTGGCTTCAGCCTCATTTGCTTGATCTCGTTCCAGAGTGACGTTGACGTAGTGGTTCGCTCGCCTCTCTAGAACCGGAACAGTGCCGCCTGACGCAGTTCCATAACGTCTCTACTGAGGCAAAGAGGTAAGTTGGATTACTGCGTGTCTCGGTACTTCGAATTCAATTTCGGTTTGGTAAGCGGCTGCCAACCGATTTCTCCCTTGTGTTTGAAACACAGATGACGCCTCCCTACCAGTCTGAAATAATGATACACCACTTGTCGACTTTCCAAGTTCGCGGTCTCGGGCTGATGGCCAGGCTGGGCGTGCAGCCACAAGGTCGTTGCCAAGCAGGTGAGGTGCGGGAATGGCCCAAAAGGGACAAACCTGTGGCCTTGCAGGTTCGGAATGGCGAGATGTCACCTCACTCTTACCAAGGGAGGCGAGTTCCTCCAATTGACATAGGAATACTATACTCAAGATGTCTAGACAAGACGGACTGATTACCATTTTGGGTGTTTTCTATTCCAAATACATCCCATGTCCCTCATGCAACTCCGGCATCTACTCCAACCTCCAGACATAAAAGGAGCACTCAAGTCTTGACAATGTTACATCTATTTACTTTCCTTTCTCCATGTTTACCCCCCAGTGTACGATTAAACATGTCTCAACATGCCCACTCCGTCGCCATCTCATATATGGTCATTAGAAGCAAATGGAAACTCCATTCGCCCTTTCGACACCATCGAATCATTTTTCAAGATTCTAGCTGACGGCGGTGTCCCCATCAACCGCGAGCATTGGGCCATCACCGTCGCCCTGCGCCTGAGGTTTCCGGAATCTGTCAAAAAGGTTGTATCGGTTCTCAGACGAGCCTGGTTTACCCTCGTCCAACCCCATCCAAACCCTGCTGGAATAGCTCATATGCCCAATCTTCAAAATCCTTCCAAGAAAGTCCTGTCCGTTGGCTCTTTAAGCGAAGGCACATGGTTAACACAAACCTTTGTCCAACACGAAAATATCTCAGACTCAACGGCGCTGTTCTCTTCCCTTCGTCCTAGTCCGACTGCAACCTGTCATTGGATTTCCAGCTCTCAAGAGCTCTGTATCTCGTCTTCTCACTGGCGGATTGATGGCATCGGAATGCTCATGCTGGCCAACAGCTTCATGAACAGCCTCACGGACGTACTTCGCCACGGCCCAAACAATCCTACCACTCAGGGACCCCTGACGCCAAGCCTCGACAGCATTGTTGGCTCTTTCGTGGACGAAGAAACCACACCCATGCAGCTACGCTCTGATGCCGATGCCCTAGTGGCGGAGTTTGTCAAGGGGGTGCCGAGCATATCCCTGCCTACCATCCCACGGTCCTTGACCGCCGCACCCGGTCCAACCGAGCGAGAATCCTACAGTTTCGATCCTGTCACCACTAACGCTATCATTGCTGCTTGTAAGGGGCGTGACCTCAGCGTTCCAAGCTGTTCATGCTGCCCTGGTCCGCGTCACGGCGACTTATCCTCAGCACCCACTCGCTAAAAGCTACGCCCATACCTTCCCTCGCCTTATAATGGAGAATCTTTCACGGTTGGCATGTTCTGTAGCGGTCTGCCGGTGACTGTTCCAAACGTGATGGACCTATCATTCGACATCATCGCCGAGACTCTCAATAATGTCTACAGGAGAGACTTGACACGGATGCGCACTGATGGCGAGGGGAGGCTAAAAGGTACTGGCGTTACCGCTGACAAAAAGACCATGACATATATCGATCCGATTCAACTCATTTCCCTTCGAATGCCCAATAGACAGAGGATTACATATCATCATTCTTGCAACATGTTCCCTGATGATCAAGAGTGGCCTCGTGAGTTTCTAGTCCATACCCAACATAAGGCTATGAAAGCCCACAATGACTCTTGTAAAGCACATCCCTTGGTACAATGCCCCTGTCAAGCCTCCCACCACGGCCATCTAGCCACTTGAAGCCAATATCCCCTTCAGTCCCTTGGCTGCAACGGCCCCAAGCGCATCCATGGTCCCGGTAGCCATGAGCTCCAGCACACTAATCTCCAGACCAAAAGCAAGCTTCCACCAGCGACGCAACTCAATAGCCATGAGAGAATCGAGACCAACATGCTGCAGCGTCAAGCTTGTGTCGAGGTTCTCAGCGTCCTTGAGAATGAGACCGAAGACCTTGTTGCCGACCTCTTGAGCCAGAAAGATAGAACTAGCTGCTTCATCAAGGAGGCTGGGGTTGTCTACAGCGTTGGAGAGAAACTCGGCAAGCTTGTTGGAAGACTCATCTTCACCTGTGGTCTTGGCACTGTTGCCGTTGTGGTAGAAGCCCATTCGTCGATCTCGTCGCCAGTTGGTTCGCGTGTTGGCATCGTTGAGATCGCTCTCAGATCGTAGACCCATGACAACTTGCCCCTTGCTGCTCCATGGGGGATGCTGTGTCAACTTGCCGTGATGGCCAACCTCGGTCTCTTCCACTGGCCGCGACAACGAGTTAGGTATGGTAGTGGTGGAGGCTGGTGAAAGTCTGATGGCAAGCTCGAAAAAGTCGAGCAACTCCTTCTCTCGTAGGCTGTACAGGCCTTGAGACTTGATGTTCTTCTTGGCAAAGGCGTTTTCAGCCACGTAGCCAACGTCCTCGATGGCACAGATGTTCAGTACAGATGCTGGCAGAGAAAGGGATCGTCGATACTGGGTGAATGCTTCGAGGAACGTGTTTGCCGCCGAGTAGTTACCCTGGCCTGGGCTTTCAGCGACGGTGTTGATGGAGCTTGCCATGACCATGAAGTCAAGGTCGTGGCCCTTGAGACTCTCATGGAGGTTCCATGCTCCCTGTATCTTTGGAGCTGTGGTCGTTGTCCAATCCTCGAAGGACATGGTGGCGATGGGATTGTCGCGAAGAACCATGGCAAGATGAACAACGCCCCTGATGGGATACGGCGCGAGAGAGATTGCTCTCTGCACGTCTTCCAGGGACTGAGCTCGGCCGGCCACCGTCACTACCGAGCATCCGCACGATTCGAGTTCCCGGATGAAATCTTCGTCCTTGTGCTTTCGCCCTGCGCTGCGGGAGAGGAAGACCAGAGACTTTGCCCCGCGCTCAACGAGCCATCTTGAGATGCCCACTCCGAGACCTCCCATACCGCCTGTAAGAAGGTAGGAGGCGTCGCCCTGCATCCTGAGCTTGGTGTACCGCGGTGTTGCAGGGAGTGTTGAGACCTCTGTAGGGATCGTCACGACGACGTTGTCCTCTCTGACTTGCTGGAAGGCTCTCTCAATGTCCGCTGCCTCGAACATAGAAGAGCTGATGGGTTCGATGAGGCCATTTTCGAGAAGCTGGATGCTCTTCTCGAGAAGGCTATGGAGAGTGTCAGCAAGGTGTGCCCTTCCGTGGTTTCGTTGTAATTGTACTTACTCTCCCATGCGTTCAGGCCTCACCCGAGTTAGCTGGGCCATGTTGACGCACGAGTAGTACCTGGTCTTTAAGAACCTCTTCATGAGAGGGTCTCCATCAATGCTGTCTGTGTCTCCAAGATTGATCATTTTGCCAAAACTAGCGACACAATCTCTCAGGGCTTGGTGAGACTCGCTGGAGCCCGAGTTGAACACCAGGTCAACGCCACCGTTGTTGGTTTCACGATTGAGAGCGGCGACAAGGACATCGCCGTGGGAGATGAAACTGTGGTGAGGTGGGATCTCGTAGGCTTCGTCGAGGACCTCTGCTTCTTCTTCGCTAGTCACAGTCACATAGATCTGTATCGTCGCTTAGCCTTGAACCAGGAAACTTCAGGGAGTATGAATATCGTACCTTTGCGCCGACGGACTTGGCGATCTGGATGGCGGCTTGGCCGACAGCAGTGGCTGCAGGATGAATCAAGACAGACTGGGCATTCTCATTAGACCCTGTATAACCTTTACATGTCGAGGTCTGGAACTTACCTGGCCCTTTTGTAGTTGTCCAACGTTGATGAGACTCTCAAGGGCAGTGGTGAATGGAACCATCGCCACAGCATCCTCAAAGGCCAAGCTTTGGGGAATCTTCCGGACAAGAGATTTCGGGCAAATCATCTTAGTCCTGATAGAGCAGTCTGTAGCTGCAGCAAGGACACGGTCGCCGACAGCCAGGCCTTCGACGTTGGAACCGACGCCTAACACTAGACCTGAGACGTCAAGTATCTCGTGGCAGAGAGGCGTATCATCACCGCTATTGAGCGATGTATTGTCAGTACCGGAGCTGAGTCCCACAGCATGTGTGTCAATGACCACCTCGTTCTCTCCCAGCTCTGGTTGAGTTTTGTTTGCCCAAGCTAGCTTGCCCTTCGATACAAAGAGCTCCTTGATATCGTCTCTTGCATCAAAACTATCAGATGAGCTCGTCTCTTTCAGCTCTTGGCTAACGAGTAGTGGCTGATACCGACCGATCTTGACAAGTCCCTGGTCAATGATGTACTCCCTATCGGGAGACAACAGCTCATCGTCGACTGTCCGTCGAATCTTGTTCAAAACCTTGACCACCAGTTGAGCAAAATTTGGCTCATCGGGCTGGATCTCGAGTGTATGGAACGGGATCTGAGACTCGGCACGAATACAGCGTGCGAGGCCGATAGAATAGGACGATCGTGGATCTTTGCAATTGACCTGAGCTGGCTTGGTGAGCCATAGGACGCTTCCTGTCTTGTGATTGTTCAAGAAGTCTTGAAAGTCTTTGAACTGCTTTTGACTGATGTTTTGGAAGAAGTCGATCTCGAGGTCCACGAGCGAGATGATGTCTGCGTCTGGAGAGAGGCTGGGAGCATCCGACAAGCTGTGCATGCTGATGGATATCCCAGCATTGTTAAGCTCTGCCGTGAGCTTGCTAGCGAGAACGCCCTCAGGCTCCGTCGTGATTATGGACAAGATGCTAGTGTCCTCAAGATCCCGTGGGTTCCTCCCATTCTCCACCTTCGTGCTGACAATAGCAGCGCCGTAGTTGAAAGGCTCCTCAGTGTCGAGAACAGCAGTATCAACTCCAGAGAAACCAGCTGCCTTGAGCTCATGGTCCCATCTCTCAACACTGACATACGGCTCCCACTCTCTCCCATCAGCCTCACCAAGCCACCATCCTGAGAAGTTCCCAAAGACGTAGTTGGGAGTGCGCACAACGCCACAGAGCTCAGTCAGAACCAAGAGGCCTCCTGTACGTAGCAGTGGCTGGAGGTTGGACAAGGTCTTGTTAAGCGACTCGGTCGCGTGGATGACATTCGGGGCAAGGATGACGTCGTACGTATTGGCCTTGAAGCCTTGTTCGAATGGGTCCTTGGAGATGTCAAAGGATCGATAGTCCATGTTGGGCGCGTACGAGAAGCGTTCTCGAGCCTGAGGGAAGAACCCAGCTGAGATATCGCTGAAGGTATAGACGCTGTACGCTGGGAGACCATTTGGTCTAGCCAAGTTGCGGAGGATCATCTCGGTTGTTCCACCAGTTCCAGCACCGACCTCAAGGATGCGAAGGTCCGGCCGGGAATGTGCCAGAAGTTTCAAGAAGTCGCCTTTACCAAAGCTGACGGCGTTGTAGATCTCGGCCAGCACATTGTCCTTCATCAAAGTGTCAAGTGCGTCAACCTCCCCAGTAAAGATGCCCTCACAGTTGTCGTAGATGGCTTTGAGACCAACAGCAAAGAATGCCCTCGTGGTGCTCTGAACCAGAGTCTCGTAGTACTGGTTGATCATGACACGGCGTTGTGGGGATGACATCTGAGCAAAGTCCTTGCTCTGCTCGACAATGGGGTATGTGCCTTGTTTGGCACGGTCGATCTCCATGTTGAGCCAACTGCGGAACTTTTCAAAGTGCCAGTTGCCGGGCTCAAGATGCTGCACTTTCCCAGCAGTCTCCAGGATGCAGAGGAGGGTCATCTCCTCATGCATTCGTGCTTCCTTCAAGTCTGACCGTGTCGAGCTGAAGAGCGTCTTGTGATCCATCAGGTCAAAGTCTGGCAACCACTCGAGGCGCGCTGCTGCATGGCGCTCTTGCTGTTGATCTTGACCGTTGTCAACTAGCGTTAGCTGCAAGCCCTTTAGGCGAAGTGCAACTTTGCCATCCGTGACAACCTCGACGGCCAAGTCGTCCAAGCTTTGACAGGACGCAGTGACATCCATGCTAAGAGCACTTCGCCTGACAACCAAGTCTTCGATACTGGTTGGCACACGAAGCTGACCAAAGTTTCTGCCAAGTCCTCTTGTCATGGCTGCAAGGAGCAGCTGAAGACAATTGTCCATGGCGGCTGGATGGAAGAGGAAGGCTTCATCGCTTTGTTGACTCTTGTTGTTGATCCGGGCAACCGCCATGTTCTCTGTGGCTGACGTGACAATTTCCTCCAGAGCTTGAAACTCGGGACCATACACAAGGCCTATGTGTTCCAACGCATCATACCAACTGGTCGAGGCAACGGGACGGACCAAGCTATGGGTATCTATGCTGAGTGAAGGAGTCAAGGCCTCATTGCATGCCCTGACCTGGCCCTCAAAGTGAAGAGTCCAGGAAGAGCCATTGTGAGACACGATGGTAAAGGTAAACCATCTGAACACAGATGTGTCGGAGAGGTTGACGGGCCGAAGGCTTGTGACAACCTCAACTGGTTGGTCTGACAACACCATCGCAGAGCATGCAGTAGCATCCTGAACTCGATAACCCTCTGAGACACCTGTCGTCTGGCGGATAGCCTCGCCTGCCATGGAAATGTATCCGGCAAACGGAAAGACAACATCAGATCCAACCATGTGGTCAGCCAACCAAGGCTCATCCTCGAGGGTCAAGTTGTTCCGCCAAGCCGGCTCTAGGCTTGAACTATGTGGGTTGCGAAGACCCAAAAGGCGATGATGGCCGAACTCGCGGAACCTAGACTCTCTAGACAAGCGATTTTCGTACCAGAATGAGCCGCTGGTATGATCCCAGGCGTAGCTGGGCAGGTTGGTTAAGACTCTGCCTTTGGGGACAATGGCTGGCCAGTTGAGGGAGACTCCGTTTTGGTACAACTGGCCAAAGGTAGACAGCAAATTGCAGGATGAGTCGTTGCTGCGTTTGAGGGTAGAGACGTAACGATACCCTGCGCCGACAGCGGTTGAAATTTGACGTAGTGGTCCAGAGAGGGTAGTGTGAGGCCCAATCTCTAGAAAGACGCTGCCTGGAAGCTCCTTCAGAGCCATGCTGACAGCGTCAGTGAAGCGAACTCGTGAGGTCAGGTTGGAGATCCAGTAATCAGGGCCTAGACTCTCACCACAGGTGATGGTCTTGCCCATGACAGATGAAAAGAAGGGAACGTCGATGGCAACAGGTCGCTTCAAGCCTCGTTTTGCCAACTCGAGCTCCATAAGACTCTTGCACTGAGCTGCCAAAGGCTTCATGTGATCTGAATGGTAGGCAATCTCGACCTTGAGTCTCCTGGTCAGGGTATCAGGGTGGTCTGCCTTGATGGTGCCCAGCACTTTGTCTAGCACTTCCACGTCACCGGACAAGGTGACACTTTCGGGACTGTTATCACAGGCGATAACAATGCCCTCTTGGATATACTTGGACACGTCTTGCACACCCAGACCAACAGCACCCATGCCACCAGTTCGGGTCTGCAGTCTGGTCACGTAGCCTCGATAGTAGGCGGCTATGACGGCTTCTTCGAGGGAAATAGCACCCGCTGCGTATGCTGCCGCGATCTCGCCGCTCGAGTGACCGACGACTCCTGATGGGTGGACACCAGCACGTTGTAGATGACGAACAAGAGCGACTTGTAGTGCTGTGCATAGGGGTTGGGAAAGCTCAGCCTGATGAACCCGGCTTTGGCTTGGGGGAGTAAAGAGCTCATCTGGATTGTACGTGTCAGTTACACTGCTCATCAAGACTTGTTGTTACTGACCTTGGAGGTTCCAGCTGGGGGGATGCGTCAAAGACTTGAGAATGTCATTTATCCTCAGAATATCATCTCTGAAATGCCCATCCACCTCAAAAAGCTGCTTGCCCATTTCAGGCCACTGAGAGCCCTGGCCGTTGAAGACCATGACAACTCCAAGTGCTGAACTCGGAGCTCTGGTAGCAGAAGATGTCTCGACCAGCGAGCCATCTGCCTTGACCACTATAAAGGCACGATGAGGGAAAGATTGACGATGATGAGCCAGCGTGTATGCCAAGTTGGTAGCATTGTGTGGGTTTTGTGCCAGGTAGTCTTGGACTCTTGGAAGGTACTGCTTCAGAGATTCACTCGTGTTTGCAGACGTGACGATGAGTTTGGGGATCGAGATCTTGGTCCGAGTGGGTATGTCTGAAGCTGCCTCAAGAATGACCTGGGATGGATGTTAGTTGAGAATCTGCGTGAGGAGTTCAGGTAACTCACATGGGCATTGGAACCCCCGATGCCAAAGGAGTTGACGCTCACTCTCTTATCCCGCCCTTCAGGCCATGATTCTAGCTTGGTAGGTACCTTGAGCTTCTTGGTGCCAAAAGGGACTGTCTTGATTAGAATAGCTCATGAAAAGACTTTGGGTAGTCTCACTGTTGGGGTTTGGGTTATTGAACTTGATGTTCGGGGGGATGGTGTTGTTCTCTAGAGCCAGGACAGCCTTTATGAGGCTGGTGATGCCGGATGCTCCTTCAGAGTGCCCGACGTTGGGTTTGACCTGTGGGGGAGTTAGGAGTGAGTAAAAGGTGTTTAGAGATTCTTACAGAGCCGATGTAGACGCCGTGCTGGCCAAAGACATTGCCAACGGCAGTAGCCTCGATGGGATCACCGGTGGGTGTTCCAGTCCCATGGCACTTTTCAAGGTTAATAAGGAACACCTGGTACCAACTAAATCATCTCGCAGATGTATCAACTTACCTCGACAAATGCAGTCTTGCCTGGGTCAAGGCCAATATCCCCGTAGACCTTGCGCATGAGCGCCTCATGTGAGGCACCGTTAGGGGCCAAGATACCCTGACTCTTCCCATCGCTGTTAGTAGCAGTGTTACGAATAACAGCCCTGATTGGGTTGTTGTCACGGATGGCGTCATCCAGGGGCTTGATGTAGAGGGCGTTGATGGCCTCACCACGGGCATAGCCGTTGGCCGAGGCATCGAACGTCTTGCAAGAGCCATCTGGCGAGAGCATACCCTCACCGGCCATGACGGACGTGGGTATAGGGCCCATGACCAAGTTAGCGCCGGCAACAATGGCAGAGGAGCAGTCCCCACTCTGGATGGCCCGGCAAGCCTCATGTAAGCCAACAAGAGAGGCTGAACAACCAGTTTTGATGACCATGCTGTATCAAATTAGTTAGCTTGGAAGGACATGTGACGTCAAAGGGGAACAGACCTTGGGCCTTTCAGGTCATACTCAAAGGAGATGCGGTTGGCAAGAATGAGGTCACCGTAGGCAGCGAGGGGATACCCCCCAATGTGTTGGTCCTCCTTGCCACTCATCTGGAGCCAATCTTCCCCGAACGTGCCAACATAGCACCCAATAGGCTTACCACGAAATTCAGTCTCCCCAGCGCTCTCCAGAACTTCACGCGTGAGCTCCAGGAGCTTCCGCTGCTGCGGATCACACCTCTCAAGTTCCCTCTTACTCATGGTGAAGAAGGAGGTGTCAAGGGTGGACAGGTCATCTGAGAGAAAGTAACCTCTCTGAGCCGCAATGGAGCTGCGGCTGCCAAGCTTGTTGGTGAAGCCGGCTGCGTTCCAGCGGGTTGGTGGGATTGGGGCTTGGAGGTCTTTCCTGTTGATGAGCACGTCCCAAAAGGCTTCTGGATCTTGGATGCCGTTTGGGAGACGGAGCGCCATGCCGCAGATGGCAATGGGGCGTGGGTTGGTGGAGTTGCCGGTTGCAGAAGGTTGAATGCCATGGCCATGTCCGTTCAAAGAAAGGTGGTCAGCGCCATGCTCGTTGGACGGGTAAGAGGAGGCTTCATTGGTGGAGTCATGGAGGGCATTAGGGCGTTCACTGAGTTGTGGCTGCTGTGTGGCGTTGGCCATCATGATTTCAAGAGAAGATATGAAAGAAGAGGTTTTGTTATAAGTAAAGTAGTGTTGATCTTGTTGATCTTATTGAATCATGCCAAGCAAATCTTTGACAGGTCGAGATTTACAGCCCTTTTATCTATCTTCTACGCTCATATCTCGACAACTCGGCTCTGGAAATGAATCCCAAACGGGACAAATACACGCGAGGTGTTGGTTGAGTCCGTATACTTCGGAGGTTTGTTGGTTCGGGTTACTCTTCCGGACGTCCGTTGGTCCCGCGCGTATTGCGATGTGCCTAGTCCCTTGGCTGTTGGTCCAGGGTTATTGCTACGGGGGCGCTACTAATGTGCCCGGATGGGGTGATCGGCTCGCTGTGACAGCCTGGTCTACGCAGTACAGCCTCAACACCACTTGGACTTTAGCGGGTGAAGGTTGTCTGTTCGTTGACGTCTTCCCCACCCATCATGACCTGCTCGACACCCTCAACATCATTTCGACTTAAGCGAGCCAAGCCTCACCTGTTCGTGATAATGCGCGTTCCCCTTTTCAGTGTCTGTGTTGTTGGATGGATGCCATCTACCCATTCTTACTGGTTCTTACCTGACTAAATTGTGTTACGTGGCTAAGCTGTGTTGGTCTGTTCAGCTCACCTCGGCCGGGCTACCCTATGGAGCTATCCCGTTGCGACTTGTAGCGTCCAAAAGACCTCATTCTCGTACATGTACCATCACAATCAGGCTTAGCTGAGTAAAACAGCCCTACGGATGTGTGTATGGGTGTGGATTAGACAAAGTCCCCTTTTGGCTGATGCTCGCAAAATGTTGACGCGCTTATACGGTCCACTACTGTCCACTATTGCCGCGATAGACGATCTGGATAGGGACTAGCGTGTATAGTAGGGCTGATCGGCCTTGGAGTTTGCGAGCACCTTGCAGGTGTTTCTCATCATCTGCCGATGTCTCTTGTAATTTTCAGGCTGATTTGGGTGTTTATGACAGTGTCGGCATTGTCGGAGACTTGACTCTTTGTCGGTAATCATCTAATAGGCTTGACCAAAGAACTTGTCATGCTTTCACCTGAGCTACCGGCTTACCCCAGAACGACGACCTTTTAGCATTGCTTTTTAGGGGCGCGCCTCGGTTGATAGATTCTGCCACTGAGATGAGCTTCTACAAATCGGCTCAACCTGGCATGACTTTCTCCGGTTCGAGACGGAAATTGAGGCCATAGAAGCCATAGCCCGTTCAACATGGCCCTCTTCAAGTTCAGGCGGATTCATATCCTGGTAACTGAAAGCACCACCCCTGTACTGCTGGAAGCCACATTAAGCAGGTTTTTTTCTTTTTTCTTTTTTCGCAATTATCTCCTAGAGCTAGCAGTTTTTGTCCCCAGTGAACTCCTTCCCGCCGAGACTATTTACAGTCTTGTTCGTCTGTGCGATCCAATAGACCTCATACCCTGGGCAATGACCAATCATTTCTAATCTCCTACATCAATGACCAAAGATGTTCAGCTATTGGATCCTTCCAAAGTGCAGGACACGCCGGAAATTCATCAGAAGCCAGCGCAAACGGCGGTTGTCCAAATAACATCTTCCACTCCTTGATTTTGATGAAGAGAATGGAACCAACGCCACTCAACATGCCTGGAAACCAAAGAACCATGAACGGGAAAATGATGAATACCATCCCAATGAAAAGCAGGGCAATTGAGGAGAGGGCAGCAAGGCCGGTGGGGATAAGCGACCAAACGTTGTCGTGTTTCTCCACGCGCCTTACAAAGGCGATGACGATGGTGAGGAGAATGCCAACTATGACAGCTAGGTTTCGGTAGAAGTCAAACATGGAGATATGGTCGCCTTCTTGTGTGATGAATCCCTCATAGAGGCTCGGGTACATAGTCTTGACTATAGAGACAACGATGGGTGTGCCATTGAGCGAGCTTGAAAGGAAGCACCAGAGGAATGTGTCGGCTGTAGAGTCGGACCCGAAATCCTTGATGTATATGAACTGCCACCAACGGTCGCATCGTCTTGGGTCACTTCTGCAGAAGAAATAGAAGCGATCTTCGTTGGGCTCTTTTTTGTACTCTGTCTCAGGTGCTGCCTGCGTGAAGCCAGGGAATCTGAGCAGTAGAGCAATGGACAAGAGAGACACAAAGGCACTGCCAACGGCGATTTCGAAGCAGCGGTTGTCGGCGACTGTTAGGGACTCTTTCCCATGCTGCTCAATCCGTCGGTTGTAGAGGAAGATGGTGGCCGCACAGTGGAAAAGGGTCCCAAATGTGATGATGGTTCTTCCCATTCTCACCCAAGCACTCCCATCGTAATTGGGCTGAGGGGATTTCTTTTCACTTGGCGCTCCGAGATTCCCGTCTTGGCTCATCTCCCACGTCTCCACCTTGGGCTCAGCCCTCGGACATAAGAGAATTCTCCATCGACGCTCAAGAAGGCGGCCTTGCTCACGTATTGAAGAAGGCGACCTGATAACTCTGATGACAAATTCAGAGAGCATAAACACGAGGCCCAAGGCTGTCTGTACCAGGACAATAAGGGGAGAAGCGAAGAAGAGGATAGGCTCAATTGATTTGAGTGAGTCATTGCGTAATGAGACGAGGTTGCAGAATGCCGTGACGCCCGTCAGGTGAGCCACGATGAGCTTGACGATGAGCTCACTGCTAGT
Source organism: Fusarium piperis (assembly GCA_027886205.1). Taxonomy (NCBI): domain Eukaryota; kingdom Fungi; phylum Ascomycota; class Sordariomycetes; order Hypocreales; family Nectriaceae; genus Fusarium; species Fusarium piperis. Next base: position 309,513 of record RZGM01000047.1, read on the forward strand.
ACGGCTATCGCCAGGCGGACACAGATCTGTTAGGTCGGACATGGTGCAAATGATGAAGAAGTTGAGTTGAGAGAGAGATCAAGAGTGCTCGTGTGAGGGCTTTATGAAACGATGGCTGTGCAAGAGCTGAAGAGCCCCGATCCCTGCGGGTTCCACACGTAGGCTGACCGCGGGATATTTCCGGGGTAGATCGACGATAGCGGCCGCGAATCGAGTTGTATTCTACCGAGTGTGTGGGGTGTAAATTCATGATCCCATTGTCGATCAGCCTTGCCTCGGAAATGGCGGATCAGTGATGGTTGCTAGTGGTATCTATAGTTTAAGAAGCGACGGATCGAATTCACGGCCAGGTGACTTGCTTTTCAATTGACGTTGAAGAATTGGACGAGGATTGCAGCCACAGTTTTGATCCGTATCAGTGATAATGTACAATGAGAGAGGCATCAAGTAGCGATACCGACAACTCCAACTACACTGGCCTGGCCGTCATTCGTCGCTCCCTCGTCGTCTCAAGCAGCCTCTCCAACGCTCTACGGTCAGCCTCCTCAGTAATCTCCAATAGTTTCTTCGGCTCACCCCATCGATTCTCCTCGATATAGTGGCTAGCGGCCACGTTGTAATCCCACAACGGGCACCAATACCTACCGAAGCCAATGTACCGATCACTAACCAGCCCAAGCGACGTGCTCGCGTGCCGGAAAAATAGATCCCAATCTTCCTTAGTGAAGCGGAACTCTTGCAGGTGAGGAAGTCTCTCCCGGATGCTTTCAAACATGACGTCCCAACGAAGGGGATGAAGATAATAGCCAGGAGTGAGATAGTGCTCATCGGGATTTTTCCTGTACTGAGAGCGGGGTTCATTGTATTTCTGGACCATGGGGCGGTCAGCAACCCGTTTCCAGTCTCGCATATCGATCTTCCAGCGTGCAAAGTCGGGCTGGAGGACGAGGATGTGTGTGGCTATTGAGCAACTGTACAGACGAAGCGAGGTGAGGGACTCTAGCGAGAGTACCCATTCGAACTGATCCTGGCGGGCAATGACATATTGGGCCAGCGTCAAGGTCTTGAGCCGCGGGAAATGCAGCCCTTTGCCGTTGAACTGGCCGGGGATGGCACCCCATGTTTCATTGCCAGAAATAGTCAGCTCAACAAGCTGCTCGGCGACTGGAGGCAGAAGGGTGTTCTGGAGATAGGGATGGTATTCGTGCCATTCGCACAAGTGTGCCCTGTCTTCTGGCGTCATGGTCAGCTCATCGGCGATTTGCAGATGGAGTCGCTCGATATTCTCCAACAGGCCATCGGTGAGGTCCCTGGGCAAAGGCGTATTTTGTAGGTGGTCTAGTACCATCTCCCGGATCACGGTCGTGTCTGGACGAGCTGCACGCCGTCGCATGGCCTTCAAGACGGTCTTGAGAGTCCTTGCCCGCGTGGTGGACGGCTCTATGTTTCCCTTATGTCGGACCGTATATCGCCCGGCGCAAAACCTCGAGAAACGTACTTCGAGCACGTCGAGATGAGGCAAGTCGCATATGCGATTAATTGCCGAGGCGAACTCGGGCCTCTTGTCCGTCAAATAATCATCATACTTATCTCCCGCCTGGCGCCACGGCGACCACGGCGAACTCTCGATGGCGACGCGACGAACAGCGGCTCTAATGGCGTTGGTCCCTAGAAGAGAGTGCTATGAGCTGAAGTCTTCTTCCTTGGCGCGTAGGGTGTGATGGAGCGTCAAGGTGTGGAAGAGCAGTGCTGTCGCGATGTCGTTCCATCGGCGGCAAACGAGGCGAATTGGCCAGACACGGGTAAAGTAGCGACCGTCGAGACAGTGCTTGTCCCTCTTGGTTGAGAGGTGACTGAAGATGGTGCTCAGCACCTCATTGGGGAAATCGTTGAGCTCCATCTGGTGGTGTTGAACGATGGGAATAGCCATATGCAAGTGAAGGGGGGATATTCAAAGGGCCAGGGCAGCAATTGACACAACCCTCTCTTTATTTAATAGGTGCGAAGCAGGGATATACTGATGACGCGTTTGCCACAGCGCGCGTCGCGTCGTGTCGCGTCGCGTCTTTCTCTCCTTGCTAAACGCGCTCAATTAAAAAGGTAATGATATTCATCTATCTCTGAAGACTAGGTATCCATGCGACGTAGTATACATATTCAACTTGACAATAACGTCAGCAATTGACAAATCATCAACACCCAAGGGACCAAGTCGAGATGATGCCATCTTTGGCACGCCCACAAGCAAACCCGAACTGTGGCTTTATCCAGCACCAGGGCTTGAATCTATCGCAACATTTGGCAGCTATTGTGGCTCGAGTTGAATGCATGCTTTAATAATACACTACTTGATCAATCATAACGTACTTGACATATCGTGGCTTCTCGCTCGGTGATAAACCTCTTCAAAAGGCCGAGATACGCAAATCGGCGACTTCGGCCGTAAGGACTCCACGGGCCGGACCCGGACTTAAACTTGCTAAAACCCCGGGTCTTTCGGTCTCAAATTCTCACTTTCTCTCACTTTGACACAACTTATTTTGCACAGACGATCAAAGCTATCAAAATGTCCCCTGAGCCGGAATCTGATACCCCCGCCCCTGAAAGATCAGCAACAAGATCCTGTTATACCTGTCGTCGTAAGAAGATCCGATGCGACAGGAATGATCCATGCGCGCCATGTGTTCGCTCAGCCAAGACCTGCGTGTACCCGCCCATAGGGCCCCGGGTCCGCCGGACCAAGAAGACCATCATAGAGGACATGGCAGGCCGACTAGCCAGCTTGGAAAGGACTCTTGCCAGAGTCACCGGGGAGAGGCAGGCTACGGCTATTCCGGATATCTTTGTTTTTGACAATTCCGAGTCAGCAGAGGAGGGTAGCGAGAGGTCGAATGATGATGTTCTTTTGCAAAGAGGCTCGTCGAGTCAGTACTTTAACGAGATTCTACTATCGAGGATGATTGGAGAAGTATGTTGCTTTGCCATCATGATCTATCTACGCTGACGATTGTTCTAGGAGAAAAACCTCGAGTCTGCATTGACAGCGCCAACACCGCTGCGCCTTGGCTCATCACCATCACCATTTAGTGCCATGGGGATATTGTCTTCACCCTCCCTATCACAACACCCATCTGTCTTCCATCCAGATAAGCCGATAGCAGCCGAGCTCTGGAACACATACGTCAACAATCTCGTGAACTGCCTTGGGTTAAGGATTTTACATATTCCTACTGACGAGGTCAAGGTGTACTCGGCTATCCACAATCCCACCAAGGCCCCCTTCGATGACCTAGCACTCTGCTTCGCAATCTACTTTGCTTCCACAATGTCTTTGGAGGGGCCAGATGCCCCGTCTATGCTGATCTTGGATAAGCCACGTCAGCTCCAGTTGTTCAAATTTGGTTTGGAGCAAGCCCTTGCCCAAGGTGACTTTCTAGACCGGCCAACAATGACAGGTCTTCGTGCATTGGCTATTTACCTAGTGAGTCCACCTCTAACTCTTGATGCTTCATCAACCTGACAAGCCCGCGTCAGTCTGCCCTCCGCGTTCACAACCGAGGGAAAGGGATATGGATCCTCAACGGCCTTGCAATCCGGATTGGCCAATCCCTCGGCCTTCATCGAGATGGGGAACGGCTTGGCCTCCCACCTTTTGAATCCGAACTCCGTCGTCGTCTTTGGTGGCATCTAATTACCAGAGACAGTCGCTCAGGAGAGGATTATGGTTTGGAAAACTCAACTGGCATGCAGCCAGAGTCTGATGTGAAACTGCCGCTAAATATCGATGATGAAGACCTCTCTCCAGACATGAAGGAACTTCCCCCTGAAAAGCGTGGATGGACCATTATGACCTTCTCACTGGTTTACATCGACCTGGCCAAGGCAATGCAGAAACTTGCCACCGCTGTCTCATCTCCCTCCCCAAGTGAAGAGGCGAGACGGAAGATCATTGAAGAGGTCCGGTCTAAAGTCATGAAGCGAGTTGGCGAGTGTGGTCCAGTGTCATTAGGGCTGCCAGAGTATCGTCTCACTATCCACTGCGCCCACTTTCTCCTGCGAAAGCTCGACTTTTTCACAAGACAGCAATGGCTTGCGTTGCAGAATCCTGGCTCACGCGAAGCACTAGCTACAGATGAGGACCTCCTCGAGGCGTTGGATATTCTAGAGCCGAGAGTATTTGGCGACGAGCCTCTCCTAGGACGATACGGCTGGGCTAGGAAGGCCTATCCACAGTATAACGTCACCATGTATATCCTCTGGCATCTTTGTACTCGGCCAAGTGGACCTCATGTGGAGAGAGCATGGAGGGCTGTGGAAGGTGTGTTTTCAACCGAGCTTGTCGATGAGTTTGCCGCTGGACTCGGGTCCAAGGCAGCAGTCCTCACTGCTCTCAAGTCGAAAGCAGAAGCACTAAGGAAGCAGAGCATTATGAACACGGGCAACGGGCCACTAGAGGAGTCGGGAGGCCCTCAGGGTGTCCCGGTGGGTGCGCTTGATGGGCTGAGCTTTGAAGACCGGGCATTGGACAACGGTGGGGATGAGTGGTTGCCGTGGACTTCGATAATGCAGGGACTTTCTGAGGAAGAGGCATTTCCATGGTTTTGGTGACCGACTACTCTGGTCGGAATCGGGACATTCGCATTTTGCGTTTGAATCATAGGTGACTTCTCCTCTCACAAGTAGAGTGTTATAGACAGAGTATTGGCCACGTCATTGAAGAAGGGATCAAATAGAATGCTGTCATCACACCCTACGCTTTAATGCAACACGGTAATATTAGTGATGGCCAGGTAAGCCCTATGGATCAAATAACCCCATTTTATTAGCTCATCGAATTCACCCTGCGATAGTTATGCTCTCGAGTTCGGACTTAGGAGATCGGGATACCAGTTCTTCCAGGAGCCTAACTCCGAGTTCAGCAGCAGTATAACAGGACTAGCAGCAGTATAACAGGACTGGCAGCAGCCCATCAAAATTATCAAGGCTCTATCTTGGAGTCATTTTGTCTTTGGCGCTATGGCGAATATTCTTGTGACTGGCGCAAATCGTGGAATCGGCTATGCCATTGTGCAAGCCATTGCTACCCGTTTTCCCACGTCCAACATCATCCTCGCATGCAGGAGTAGAACTTCAGCTAAAGAAGCGATCCAAGCTCTTCGCGACAGCGGAGTTCTAGTTGGTTTAGATCACATTGAACTCGATATCGAGAACGACGCTTCTATCAAGTCAGCAGTAGCCGCTGTGGACGAGAAGTATGGTAGTTTAGACGGTGAGTCTTGAGGTCTAGCCGTCGATCTACAAAGCTCACATAAGTACCTAGTCCTTATCAATAATGCAGCCAAAGTTGAGTTGCCAGCTTCAAATAGCTTGGCCGATCTCCGTTCCGCGAGCAACTCTTGTTACAACAACGTCATCACATCCAACGCCATTGTCACCAAGGTATTCAGTCATCTACTGCGAAAGAGTGCATGGCCACGTGTTATAATGATCTCGAGTGCGCGAGGGAGCGTGTCACGAACTGCCAACAGAGAGGTGAGAAGCCAGTTTTCATCACCAAGCTATGCATCCTGACCATTCTAGCTTCCACCTGTCTCAAGCATGGACTATTGCATTGCCAAAGCTGGCCTCAACATGCTCACTCTGCAAATGCAACTGGCAGAAGATATCCGAGAAGAAGATTCCCGCATCACGTACTGGGCGGTTAGCCCGGGCCATTGCAAGACCGCATTCAATGGATACAGGGGGAAGAAAGATCCCTTAGAAGGCGCCGAGTCAGTCATCAGGTTACTCGAGACCAAGAAGGGCGAGATTGAGGCAGGGACGTTTTGGGAATATGAAAACGGCGCATTTCAACGAGTTTCTTGGTAAGAGATTGTCATTGCCACATTGATGGGTAGTGAAGTTGGTGCATCTTTGAGATGACAATTATCAGTTCTATCAAGATTTTGTCGAATAGGGGAACAGCCAATGAACTCTCAACCGTCGTCTATCCCTGTGAAGTATCCCTGTCCTTGTTTGCTGGATCAATACAGGTAATGTCCAGCGTATCCGTGTTTAGGTTCTGGCAGTCGTAAACCGGAGGCTTCTTGCTCGGTACTGTGACCGTGATGTTTTCGACTACGATGTTGCTGCAACGCTACGAGAATGTCAGTTCTGGTTGGAATGAACACTGGGAGTAAGAGGCCACTTACGTCGGGCGCGCTACAAACAAGAGTTCCTGCTCTAGGATCGTACTTCTTGGATGTGGTTCCCCACATGTTCTTCAACGTGATATCCTCGATAGTCAGATTGGCCTTGGTAGTTGTTGTCAGTCTTTCAACCCCATCAGTCAAGTAGGAGAGGAACCTACTGGGAATTCGTTGCAGAGCGTTTGGTTCTTTTGCCCGTAACACTGAGTGATGGTAATCGCATTATCGTTGTTCTCATGGTAGAAAAGGTCATAAGTCACGTTCCTAACGCGCCCGAGACCACCTCCTCCATTCAGGAGACTCTGAAACTTGGTCTCAATACCAGGCCAAACCTTGATTCTCGCACCGTCGCTAGCATTCGACATGGAGATGTTGTAGATGTATAAATTCTCCACAATATCGGTCTCGCCCTTGTACTGGCCAAGAGAACCGACACTGATGCCGTGGGAACCGTTGCAGACGAGGTTTTGGACGACGACGTTGGTGCTATTGGGCTTGAATGAAACACAGTCTGGGGAGTATTAGTACCGAGGCCAAATTGTGAGTAGTGGTCGTACCGTCAGTGTTGTCGATGTACGAGTTCTGAATGACCACATTGTCCGATCGGTAGGTATCCCAACCATCCGAGTTTGCAATCTTGACTCCATCGAGGCTCTGCCACGGTTGTTAGGGCGGACTCGTAAACATTAGCATATGACTTACCGATGCTCGGATGTCCAAGTCGCTGATCAGGACATCAGTACTGTTGGCAATAATATTAAACCACTAATTCGGGTCAAGGTTAGTGAGTGTTGACTCTCAAAGACAAGGGGAGAAGTACGTTGGGCGAATTCCTCATGCGCAGATTTGTGATGGAGGCACCGTGAGCACCCTCAAAGGTAAATAGGATGGGCCGCAGCAGCTATTATCATACAAGGTCAGTTCAAAATCATCAGCCATTCCAAGTCAGCGAGCATACCATCTTGTTGGTCTCGATCTCCTTCCAATACGCCTGACCATGTCCGTCAAGCACCGACAGCTCGTTGCTCAAGTCACCATAAATATGGATATCCTCGCCGCCAACCTTCCAGAACGAGGACATGTTCTGGAAGGGAAACTTGAAGCTGTTCTCGGCCCAGTAGTAAGGGTCAGGCTTAAAGTTCACCTCTCCAGTGATGACCACGTCGACATGCTCAAGCCAAGTCAGGTCCAACGGTGAAGCGACCGTGTACTTCTTGTCGAGCACAATTGTACCGCCGTTGTTGCACTGCTTGAAGGCCTTGAGGATACGAGAGGCGTCATTGCTATCCGATCCCTTGCCAGGCTTGACATAGCAGTACCGACGGTGATCTCTCTTGGAAGGGACAGGAAAGTTCTTGCCAGTGCTGTAAGGTGATGCCTCAATCTGAGGTCGCTTAGGAAGACCTTGAGAGGGCTTAGCGAGCGCCGGAGACAGCAGCGCGCAGAGCGAGATGAGATTTCCCAACAACATGGCGAAGAAAGAGAGGGAGGAATGAGATGAGATGTCAAGGAATCACACTCTGTAATTACAACACTGGTATAAACACGTCTTATATCTCAGGCACAGAAACCTTGACAAGGCCAGGGCCCAGTAATAAACGAATCCTATACGTGGAACAATTCTGCCCCCAACATAGTTTAATGATCCGGCTAAAAGCTAAATGCACGGCCCCATGGGCAGATAGGGTGATGAATCAAGAGAGATCATTTCCTCATTCGTCTTTTGAACCCCGGAATCGTATTCCCCTCATTAATTTACGCGGGGTTCCAAGACGGTTATACTTTGGGGGTGCCAATCGGAGACAGCATGGTTGGGCTGGGATCCATCATCTCGGCTGTGGTTCTCCGCCTCGACGGGGGTTTAAGAACCTTGCTACGGATAGTGCGGCATTTTCCATGTGATTGTCAGTCTTGGCCGTCTCCCGTCTTTTGGGGGCTTGGCAATGGGCAAGGCTATAAAGAGGTTATCCATGCAGCTTCTCGCGTGAAGCTACCGCCATGTGCTTCTCACCGCTGAAACTCAGGCCTACAAACTTCGGGCGTGGATACGCATCACAAGCGAGGCTTTGTTGATTCATTCCGTGGTGTAGGGCTAGATACTGTAAACCCTCACCCCAGCACTCACCTAAATAAACGCATCAAAGAGGCAAGCACAGAAATAGAACCAGGAAACTTCAATAATTGCTCAATTCATCTGCAAAATGATACACTAGACCGTGCAGGGCGGTTCATGGGGCGAAGCTACGTCCGCTCACTTGTCCTTGGGATCATGCTCCTCCTTGATGGCCTCATCCTTGGCAGCCTCCTTCTTGTCAGCAGCCTCCTCCTTGATGGCGCCATCCTTCTCCTGGAGCTCCTTGAGAAGGTCCTCGGGCTCCTTCCAGTAGGTCTTGACGATGATGTTGTCGCCCTCGTGCTTCCAGTCAAAGTTGAGACCGGCTGCCGACTTGCCGTAGATGAGCTCCAGGGCCGACTGGAACTTGACCATGTCGGGGACAAGCTTGGCGGGGATCTCGTGGGTGGTGACGTCGGTCTTGTCGGGAAGCTGCGTCATGGTGGATGGCTTTGGAGAGATGTTTGGTTTGGAGTTGGTCTTGGTGAGGCTGGAGATTGTTGAGTTCGATGTGGTGTTTGGTGTTTGAGGTTGTTGAGTTTGATGGATTGAGTTGGGATGAAGGGGGAGAGAAGGGGGGTTTATATACCCGAAAGGGAGTATTGAATCACAAACAGAGAGCCTTGTAATACCATAGTCGTCGTGTGTAATTAGCAACTAGACTGACCTGCCATGGGGCGCAATTAACCTGCTGACCCCGTCTACCAGTGAACGAGCTGACGTATTAGTAGGAACACGTATGATTTAGACGAACGAATACGGGGTGCAGCTCTCGGTGATTCACAAACCACTACACAAGAGATGATAATCACTGATTAATCGGGCCACTCCCTGACACGTCATCAGCAAAAAGTCAGCGTACAAAGACTGAATTCTTGATGCACAAGTCCAACACTCGTGTATTCAGAGATCAAGAAGGTCAGGTGCTAGAAGCTAACGTGTACACGCTCCGCGATGTTTGTCGTCCGGCCAAAAGCGATTGTCGCCGTCCTTTCAGACAGATTCATGATAATGTTGAAGAGCGTCTCTGCGCTTGAATCACCGACTGCGTCCCTGTTGATCCCGCTCGGATAACCTTCCTCATCCTGAAACAACTTGAACAGGTCGGATGCAGTGAGTACTGGCTTGGATGAAAGCTCTTTGGTGACGAGCTGTTGCATCCGGTCGGATCGTTTAGGTGAGTCTAGTAGCCAAAGATGCTCTTGCGATCCAGCATGATCGAGAAGCAGATGGTTGCTGTGAATTACAACCCCTCGACCATCTGCTTGAAGGAGTTCCACAGTCTTGGCCGTGGACTCCAAGCCAGTCGCCCCAAGCTCGTCCGCTATCAAGAGATGCGCACTTCCCGCGAGGCCGACTGACGCTAGCTCATCAATGGCGCTCTGTCTTGACGTAGATTCAAGGACCTTTCGTAGTGCGAGATGAACAGGCCACTTTGTGTGGTCAACACCACGAGCCTTGATTGCATTCAGACACACCCCAACTCCGCTCTCATTCAGGCCAATCTTCCCGATGATGCCAGCCTCGGTGACTACTGTGAATCGAGGGATATCCGTGTCTGGTCGGTGGACGGTGTATACAATCAGATTCTGCCCCTGGAGTGTCTGCCAATCCCAGTTTTGGGTCAGAAATGATGGGCCGTTTCCTGTCTTGATAGCTAGGGCTGTGCACCCATCAAGTTCAATTGGCAGCTTTGGCTCTTTGCTGAATAAACCAAAGTTGATCTCAGTTCGGACGTTTAGGGCAACGATATCGAGTAGCGTGACTTCTGCTCCTTCTGCTATGCCGCGAATCTCCTCGAGGTACTCCGGGCAGAGCCTTTCTAGCGTGTCGAGATACTTTGTCGCTTCTTCTCTCACGCTCGGCCAGTCGAGACCACATGTCGACTCAAAGAGAGCCCCATAGTAAGTGAGAGATCCGAGGACCTGGTCCTTTGCTTGCTGGCCATGTTGAAATCCTATCTGTTCTAGGTTAGCGCCTTCATCTTCGCGGGAGACAGAGGCGACATACCTCGTAGGGGGATCCAAAGGCATTGACAATGAGGACCATGGCTGTGTTTTGTAGTACGCGTCACTAGCAACAGCAGACAATCATGCACCGAGCATATGTATTTTATAGACCGTCAGTTAATCACTCCAGTGCGGGGAGACTGATTTCATGCGAGTGATCCTCTATGGCATCATCACCGTGGCGGGGTGAATGTGTACCTATAGTCCTACATCCACCAGCTTATAAAGCACCCATGGCATGCGCGTTTTAATCACTTTCGTTTCCAATCGTGCAGGTGGCTTTATGCCGCAGTCATCGATGGTCAGAGTTATACACTTCCTCACCCTCGAAGGATTGGCAGTGATGGTTCTCTAGAATATGCTTTGCCATTGTCGATATCAATGACGCCTCCAAGAGGAGTTGTCTGGCACAACATCAAAGAACATATGATAGCATTAAAACCCAATGCTGAAGCCTTGCCATATCGGTCTTACATTTCAATACCATTTGGTGTATGCCTCATCCCCACGATATTTCAAATACAGGCGTTATGTGGCGTGTCAGCTAGCGAGTGCCTGAAAGACTGAGCTGGCCCTGCAGGGTTGCACCATCTTAGGGTAGTTGTCGTCATCGATACTGCGAACAACCGTTTAGGGCAGAACCTAGGCTTATTTGGTAATAAGTGATTAGGTGAATCTTATTTTTAGTTATCTTATATATATATATCCTCTTAGTTGAAGGCTTTGTCGCCCATTCATAACTGACTAGGATCGCGAGATGCAGAGTATGCCAGTGAAGGTTGACACCATCGCATATAACGGCGACTTTTTTCTAATGAACTAGGGGAGCAAATACAAGTCTCGCCGCATATGGATCTTATTCTTACCGCAATTGAATTTTCTGCATGAGCTCTGAGTAAGATGGACATGATTAACCCAACAAATTGCCGTCGTCGTTTTCTGACACACCCAGTTACTTAACCGAATGGGAAACAAAGACCTGCGAATATTCAGTAATCAACTCGAGACCGAAGAGAATGGTATGAATTGCATGACTGAGAAACTGGAACTTCATAATCCTTCTAGCGCTTACTGATATCCGGATAAGACAATAAATAAGCCATAAATATCGCTACGCGTCCGCGTTGCTGACGCGTAATCTTCCTCCCTTCTCAGAACCTCAAGCATCTCAATATACTCTGCCAGCACGATGGAACAACGCAAGCATATACCGAGATCCCTCCTGCCATTGCTGTCGACTTCTCTCAATGTCGGCCTTGCTCTTGGCGGATATGTCACCACGACCGCGTTCAGCAACCCGAGCTACAGCGGGCCAGCCATCGCAGCCTGGTTCAAAGACTTTTTCAAGCCAGGCTTCATCTCTGTGACGACGATCGGCGCTGTTACTTTTGGCGGCGGTCTTTGGTCATTCTGGTCTCATCGGAGTCGCAAGGATCATCCGAGATCCAAAGCTATTTCTTGGTGGTCACTGGCTGGCATCGTCTTCACGGTTGTTCATTTCGCCTTTGGAAATCAGGTTCATTGACTACTCTCACTGCAATTCACGCCTGTCGACTTACGCGTTTTAGGTTCTCTCAATCATGGATAGTATCTTATCCAACCCAGACCTGGCACAGCCTCACATGGCTCGGTGGGTTAGCCTGCACATTACGAGGACTTTGGTTGCAGACGTTACTGCTTGGTTTTGCTATATCGCTGCATTGTTGTATGAGGTTTAGCAAGAGGATGTTCTCTATGTATCACGCCGACCAAAGAAAGGCGCATTTTCATGTCGCTGACAGGGAAAACGCCTTGTATTCTGCCTCGTGGAGGGAAACGTTGGTGTATTCAGCCTCATGGTGCAGCACTGCCACTCTAGACTCTTGAGGCCAGCAAAGAATCATATTCTCAAAACAAACCTTCGTCTTACAATTTTCATATCTACTCATTTTCACTGACAGGCAGCCACGTTTTGATCGGCCTCCATCACTGGTCCAGGTCACATACCCTGCCATCCTCATCAGAATTTCCCCTCATTTTCAACCCCCAAGATATGACCTCGTAACATCAATACCATCCATGGGTGATCCACTCTCTGTCGGGGCGGGTGTCGTCGGCATCGTCAGCGCTGCCCTCCACTAGAGAACTGTCTAGACATTTTTGAAGAGCTTACCACTTTGAACGGTTTTACGCACACGACACGGGATGGCACTGTCAAGGTCCGAACATGGAAAAACATTGCGTGGGCGTTTAAAGACAAGGAGATACAACTATTCAGAAACATGATCACCACATACAAGGTGTCTCTGGATGTTGCAGTGAATGCCATCACTCTGTAAGTAATACATCCGAGATTCGTTCACCCGTTCTGACCTTCTAGCTCGACCATCGCATCCATCGATGAACGGAAAAGACGCATCGAGACAGACTTCAAGGAAGACTTCAAAGACATCCAAGTCAGGCTAAAAGCTCTAGATGTCGATCGAACCGAACTAGCGAGCATTTCTGGCCGCAAGGGATCCGAGTGTACGGGACAGACGCCCATTTTGCCCTGAACCGCTTTCTCGACTGCATAGAGACTCTATGTGACTCTCCTCCCCGATCGTTCCCTGATTCGCCGTCTCTTCTGCCCGTGGAAACCACTCCGGACCTTGATAGCCTAGGGGGGATGCAAGACTCCTTGCCAGAACTTGAGCAATATGCAATCACTTTACCAGCCCCCTTAGGTTTTCGTCCTCCTCCCTTGCCAAAGGAGTACAATAATTTCGAGCTCGGGTATCATCTACCGGACCTACTACAGAAGGTTGCGGATCGCAAAAACCCCAAGTTTGACATTGGACCCACCAACTTCTATTGCTCATTTGTCCTGTGCGATGTCACTAGGAACGATTGTCCCATCGTCTACTATTCCGCACTTTTCCTGAAATCGACGGGGTACTCACGAGAACAAGTTATCTGCCATAATTACAGATTTTTACAGGCCCCAGATGCGTCAGTTCCGGCAGGTGAGCCTCGACAGTTTGTGGACAACGAAGCCGTGTTCAAGTTGAAGAAGGCTGTTGAAGCGAGAGAGGAAATTCAACAAAGCCTCATAAACTATCGCAAAGGAGGCAAGCCATTCTTGAACTTGCTCACGCTCATTCCTATTCCTTGGGATGGAGATCAGGTTCGATTCTACTTGGGCTTCTAGATCGACCTGTCCGAACACCCAAGCGCCATCATTCAATAGGGGGGGCGGGTCATAAAGGTTGACTACAGGATCACAGATATGGCCCAAGACGACTCGCTTCAACCAGGTATGTCTCTTCTCTGGCCTTTCATAGGGGATCCGTCTCGACGCCAAGGGTTCTCCAGATGGCCGAAGCCCAACTCGAGGCGCCAAGGCTTTTTAACACACCTGACTTGGTGAGTTCAGAGAGCGCTGATAAAACGAACATTTTCAAGGAGGATAAATGAGGGGAGATATCCCAAAAGCTAGCACTAGTGCTTGGAATATCGGGTCTTGGCCTTGACCTGAAAAAGCTGGAAATACTACTTTAGAAATATCACTTAGCAAAGGTCGTTTCTATATAATACTGATTTCCGCCGTCATTGCCTTCTCCCACCAAGACTTCTCTTTCGACCGGACCAGTCCCACACGCCTGAACTGCAGTGTTCCCTGCCCCGTCGGAGTCAGACCCAGGGCGTCGATCCAACCAAACTGACTCTCCCTACGACACGCCAGGCAAAACAAGACTTGGCAAGCTTCCTCGGGCACATCAAAGGTTATGGTGCCAACCTTGGCCATCTGGCCATCTCCTTGGATAGCCATGATTGACCGTTGATCATGTTCAAGTCCATCCTGGTCTCGCCACATTGCTCCTACAGGTATAAGCAGCCCCTTTATTCTAAGTGTGCCACCTTTGAGAATACTGAATGGATCTTCCCCTGTGGGCACTGTGCTTATCTCGAGAATTTTAGGCGTGAATGTGTGGTCGACGGGCTCTGGCTTGTGCTGTTTGAGCGTCCACCACCACTCGGCTGGACCTTTGACTGAAGCCCAAGACCACGTTGGGGCTAGATATTCGGAATGTCGGCTCCTCTTGTCTTTAGGTTTTCCTTCGATCCTCCAAATTAATCCAATAACGCCATGAGATTCAAAGAGCCCTGCGTAATACTTGTCTCCAATCTCTTTGGAAAAGTACCGCGCGATACCAGAGACGGCTGGCAGAATATCCGTCTGCTTCGTAAGTGATCGTTTCGTGTATCGCTCCACCACTTCGAACCACACAAAGCTGTTCTTCCTCACAGCTTCATCTAAGTACCATCCTTCAGTGCCCTGAGGCTGGAGTTGGCCTTGGTCAAACGCCCTGAGTGCGTTGTTGAACGAGAGGCTATCACTCCAGGGAAATTCCAGGGTGGCTTTTTGACACGCACACTCCCATCGGATCGTGTCCTTTGAGTAGTGCACCACTCTAGGGGACAGCTCACGCTCCTGTAGCGTCCATCCCCGCGAGACAAGGGGGTCTTGTGAGAGACTGGTGACTGCATGGCCTGCAGGTTTGGCAAAGACACGGATTGTGCGCCTCTTTTTGTTGCCGGACTCATCCTCTTCATCCCACATCAGATCAGCAGGCCCAAAGAACGACTCTGATGCTTCTCCTTTTTGGCAACCGCCAGTGCCGTCAGAAGAACTCGATGCAGCCACAGTAACGTAGGCGTTTGAGTACACGGCCGCCATCTGCGCCGCCTCCACAGTCCAATCCTCGTAAGAATCTTGGATGATACATAGCGAGTCGATCCAGACATAACGGACGCCAATATCTCTGCTTATTCTTATGAAGTCGATAAATGTTCGAGACAAGTCTGATAACGGGATGCTTTGAGTGTGCTGCTTCAAGTTGGAGGTGATGGTCTTGGCTGATTCCGGCATGTTGAGACCCCAACAATGACTGGAAGCGATGTAGCGTGGATCGTCGATAGACTCGTCAGCAGTGATGACCAAGCGAACGAGGTCAGGATCGGATGATTCGACGTCGATCAAGCGCGTTGGAAGATATGAGGCATTGTGCTTCTTCCGACACTCGGCATGGTTTCCCCAGCAGTTCGCCAGCCACCACCTGACCGTGTCACTCTGGTACTTGAGGCTCGATGCTACTCCCAGGTTTGGCTTGCAGTCATATACAGCGACATCATTCCAGTCCTGTGGAACCTCTATTCCACGCATACTCCCCACGTCAGTCCAACCCACGCATACTGACTGCGCACCGAACTTGGTGCTCCTCAGGTTGATCTGCTGGGACAAATCAACTGGCTTCCCGTCCAAACCGCTATAAATCTGACCGTCCTGGGCGCGGCGCTGCGTTGCATCAAGGATGACAGCACACATGCAACATCCTGCTTCTGCCGACTTTGCAAGGGCGGCGAGGTTTGAGTGATGCTCAACAGTGCATTGGTCATCTCGAGCCGAGCTAAAGAACTTGGGTGGTATGGTCTTACAGAAGCTGCACAGTGCCATGTTGGTGTGCTTGGCAGTGAGTCTTGGCGAGTTCGACATTGATATGAGAGGGGAGGGATTTATGGTCCCGGTTGATCTCTCAGTTAGCGCCTAAGTCACGTGGATTGCATTCAGCTTGTGCGGCTTACGTTAAGAGGGCTGAGGAGTTGAGTGAGACGTTGGTGAGGAGTCATTGCTGAAATATCCGGCCCTGGACTGCTCGAGGTCATGACAACAGCCCAAGTATGGTGGCTTATTTCAACTCATCTTTCTCACAACTGTGCTCTTCAGGCAGCCCTTTTCGACAATCTCGCAACACTTGGATTATGGGCGATCGCAAATCAATACGAGTACAGCTATGCGTTATCAATGTTTCACAACAGCAGCGTGTGAGTCGCCTAGAAAGGTGGTATGAGGATGCTAACCAGTTCGGCTCACATCTTCACAGCCTGCTTGAAACAGCGCATGCCATGATGCCTTAAACGAGTGTCATTGGACGGCTCTACTGCATGATATATGCCCAGCTTGAGCTGGATGCATCTCCAGCCAATCCCGTCATCCGAAATCACACATGACCATGCCGCCCCTCAACGGATAAAGTCTTCATCACATGAGAAATCCCATTACACAGTCAGTCTGCGGACGCCATCGCGAATGGCTTTAGGGCACCCTTCAAGGTTAGTTTTCCTTGCCCTTGCACTCGCAATACGTGCCGTAGTATTTGTTTCCACAGTCGCTGCAGAATTGCACTTCAAGCATATGTGTCAGCGGGACTCTAGAATCATTATAGCTACTTACTTATTGCGATGACGGACAAACCGAGTATTGGAGGCGTGGTTGATGTGGATATTTGTGGTCTCGGGTGACTGGCCTGAGGGAAGATGTGAAATAAAAGAGAGAAGAACGGCCAAAGAGTCGAGAAGGACGAGTTATTTAAACCTGGCCGCTTGATCCATCATGTGATCAGTAAGAGGTTGAAGCCATCAAGTTGGGGGGCCTCAAACGCGAAGCAGCCTGTGATGCTGCACATTTCAGTTGGTGGCGCACACTCGTCAGGCCATCTGCTACCCTTGCATTCTCAAGTAGGATGCCCCGTGATTTTCATCTTACCTTACTCGGCTAAGTTTCTCCGGATTGTTGATCAGTCTGCAAGAGCACCGCGTTTGCTTCGTCTTCGTTAGAGACATTACTTCCCACGATGCTATGCTTCTGCCATGCCGCCCACCCTCGATGGTTTATAGGACTTATGCAGACACTAGTGCGGTATTTTCCTCTAGAGAGGATAAGATTACCCTCATCATTGCTTGACGTGTGTGGATCAGAGCAAGCCTGTATGTTAATTAGACTATATAGCTCTGCTAACGGTACAATTTCACTCAGGCTCTCATCTTTACAGCAAATGGTGAAATTTCTTCAATAAACTCTTACTTATTTCTCATTATTTCTCTTTTTCCTCTATTAAGTCATTTCCCGTCCGTCTTATAGGGTAGGCCCGTTCGCAGACACTACCAGTTTCTCTCGCTCAGCGACCAACATCCTCATTGACAGCTTCTTAGCTGTTTAGTGTAGGTCTGTATTAATACTCACACTTTAAGGGTGACTTAATTTTATTGCGTTTCTAATTCTGAACTGCACTGTTTGCTGATTTTCCTTTCGTCCCAAGACCACGCATGTTTTAAGAGTAGGATAAAGCCCCAGCTTTCCTCACTCGCCGCTTAACAGAGGTATTATAAACAGTCTTGAACTTGGTTTTTTTTTTTTTTTCGTGAAGATGATCCATAGTGACATTGAATTCCCAGGCACGTTTGTGAAGAGCCACACGTCACTGCTGATAGTAACCAGTAGCTTAACTGTCGATGCAGATCCGGCAGCATTAAATACAATATTAGCAAATACGAGCCGGAATGCCCTAATCTTCGGGTATCTCCCCAGGACCCGAGCCAGCCGTTGTGGAGAGACAGGGGAAAACTAAAAATAGACGGCACTTCATCTTGACTATACCTAGCAAGGTTAAAACGCAGGGATCCGTCAGGTCAAGACCATGAATCTAATAGGTCAAGCTTTTCATAAGCCCCGGAAAAGGACAAGGACAAGGAACAATGTTCGGTATATCGGCATTTAGAACCTTTCGAGATTCTTCAGAGGCCTCGGACGGCGACGCCGGGACTGGAGCTAACGATGAAACTGAAGTCTAGATTTGTTTTCATTGATCATGAGTTGTTGACATGGGGCTTGGAACCTGAGGGATACGAAGAGAGGCAGGGCTGACAAGTGTCGATGTATTTTTGGAAACTTGTAGACTTGGTCTGGCCAAGATATAAAGAGCTCAACAGAACAGCATAAGTCGTCTCCTCTCATCATCAACAATCACCGCTTCATCTTCTACATCTCCAACACTTCCACATCTCCGCTACGCTCCAGCATCACCGAACAGGTCAGTCTGCACACCATCTCCAACGAAACAATAGCAAAGTTAATACCAAACAGCCCCAACCGCCACAATGAAGTTCTCTATCACCATCGTCGCTGCCCTCCTCTCCGCCACCGGCATGGCCGCCCCCGCCAACGAAGTCTCCATGATGGCTGCCTCACCCCAGTGGACCATCCAGTCCCTGAACCGCGTCTGCGACAAGCCCGACGCCACCTGCACCTGGAACTTCAAGATCAACACTGGCAGCGGCGCTGCTACCGCTTGCAAGTACGTCGTCAAGTCTACCAAGACGGTCAAGGCCTCCAAGGCCAACGGTGGCCCTGCTGCTTGCGGCGACTTCACCATCACTTCCGGCTGGAGTGGTCAGTTTGGTGCCGACAAGGGATTCACCACTCTTTCGGTAGTCCGCAAGAGCAAGAAGCAAATCATCTACTCTGCCTACACTGACAAGCAACTCGCCGGCGGCAATGTTGTCAAGCCTGACCAGGCTTACGCTCCTGCTTCCCTTCCTTGAGCTTGTTTTGAAAGGTGGCGGACGCGGATTTAATCATGGACGGGGTTGATTGGAGCGAATGAGCGTTTCATGTTTTCTTTCATCTGGGCATCTACCTCATCTTTAATCACAGCAACGACACGACACGTAGACACATAGACTTCTTTTGTATAGAACATAGCCTCAATCAAGGATATGCAGGCTTGGCATTGAATTGCCGATAAAATGACACTCCCATCCAAGTGCAAATCGAAGCGGATAGATGCAACAGTAGCGAGCTTCAGGTACAAATCGGCAAGGGCAGAGTTTTACATGATTATTGAAATCTCATGTCACAATGATGGGAATATCCCCGTTAGATCCGCTGCAAAATGACTGCGTACGTCACACCGACCTAGAATGCCTAATCCAATCATCTGAACTGGACGACGGGGTTGGGGATGTGGGAGGCCGACCAAACTACATGAAGTGGTCATTGTGAGCTACTCTTTCTTGGCCAGCCAGTAGAAGGAGCGATTCCTCCCATCACAGGCAGAGGCCGGCCTCCCTTAGTGGCAGTAAAGCTGCCCAACAGGTCCAACGATGTCCAATGACTATAGAGGTAAGCTAAGACAGAGCGGGCTGGACCAGAGGTCGACACCGGGTATAGCAACAGCCGGGACCAACTGTGGCTTTCTCCAGCCAACAGTGACCAGATGATGCAACTCACGACGTATATTGGTATAGTTTGCGTGTGGCCTAATGATATGCATATCGTCGCATCAGTCACGCATGTCGCAGGCCGCCGACGAAGCGTGCTTCCCTTCTCTCCTCCCGCCTTGCGCATTTGGCCGCCTTGATTGTGTGATATACAATAACTGCTGCCCTCAATGCAAATTTTCTTCCTCCTCCAATTCACCCTTACACCCAATTTCTCGAACTCGACATCTATCATGCCACCACGCAAGAAACCCAAGTCATGGTCCATGTACCCATGTCTGGACGATGACCTGTCAAATGAACTAGAGATAGACGAACTTCATTTCACATTCCACAACAATGACGACGAGAGGGGCTGTATCGAGTCATACGACACCAATATAATGGGCCGGTTTATCTGCCACAACAGCAACTGCACAAGTCGTGGATGGTCAAGCAAGAAGATCGCCATCACTATCCGCATGTACAGCGGCGATCATTACAATGTCCGTGTCTATCATCAACGCTGCAGGAGTTGCAACTGGCTCAGTCGTCCGAATCTCGACGTGGGCACGTATGTGGACAGAGTTGCGTATCGTCTGAAGAAGTGGTCGGGTGTAAGGGTGGAACGTCCTTTTTACGGTGGCAAGAGTGGAAAGCCACATGAGACACACCTTTGTGAAGGCTGCAAGAACGGACACTGTAAGGAAGGTGATAGAGATATGTGGGAGTAGCTTGTTTGGCGTGATGAGGAGGCAACAGAGGTGATGAAGATGTGGGATAGGAAACTGCACGCACGACTCCCAAGAGATTCAAATGTCGACTTAGTGCGGGGACAGCTCATAGAACTGTCGTAGTGCCCTTGACATTTTCACGTGAGATAAAATATTAAAATTGTCTTGGATGGCAGTAGTCAACAGGGTGGTTCATACCCTCACAGGTATACTTCGACGGCCATCCTGATAGACCTGGCACTGTCGATATGACAGCCACCATTCGATAGTACCCTTCAAAGAGACCTCAAACCACATGATTACGTTTCTATCCGAGTGGTCGGTAGAGGTTTCGACCCGAGAAACAAACGGGCCTTTTCGCTCCGTCTTGTCAAATCCGAGATGTAGTAGTCGGCAACCATCTGTCAAGATTGGCTGATCAAGATAGTCAAAGCGGACCTGACCGATAGGCGCCTGTTTTCCATCTGAATAATACAATAAAAGTCCCAGAATTTCTACGAAGTCTCTTTTCTGGCGGCGGCATGGCCTTATTGCCACAACATTCTCGACAGAAGCGCAAGACCAAAGAAAGTCATCAGTACTGAGCAGGTTCGGGTGGTGGGATGAAGCCCCCGGGGCGGTGAAACCTGAAGTCTGCCTCGGTGGTTGGGAGTCTAAAGATATCCAGCGAATACCGTATGGATTTTGATCGAAGAAGAAGTGGCCGGGTGATCCCAGCGGCGTGTCGAGCAGGATCCATTGGCAAGCTGTCATAGGTGGAGTTGGCTGAGCTCCAAATAACTTGACGCATCCTCGGTTAGTCTCAAATGCTAGAGCTGCCTGTTGGTCGAGGCGAGAGCGGGCTCGCATCCAGATTCTTGTAATGCGCTCGCTCGGTTCAAGTGGCAGGTAGACCCAAACTGAGTAGTCGAGACTAGGGCTAGACTGATAGAAAGACAAGTCATCGTTGGATCTATGGGTATGGAACGCGACGGGCGAGGGATTGCAACAGATAGAGATACCGGTAACGCCGAACTGGTTGTATTGGAACCGAGAAAACTGAGGTGGCCTTGGAATTTGCAGTAGATGATAGATGTATTTACGGTAGCGGTTCTCCGGGTGTTGTGGGATTGCGAATGAGGGTTGGCGTCGAGTGTCGTATATGGCCGAGTCGTCTCGGTACGCCAAAGAGCGTAGCTTGAGGCCCTGTTGAATATAGTTAGTCCTATACTGGCAAGACACAATGTTGAGACCTCTAACATCACTTGCGAACTCGACCATGCTAGACTCACTGACAGATATTCTTTTCCACCACACGCCTGAGATATAGTCTATATTGGTAGGCGTAACGTTGGAGTGCGAGAAAACTAATCTCCTGATGCCGAGATGATCTTCAGCAATATAGATTACTTTGGGCGGAACGTAGCCATCGCATGACCTGGTATCATTGGCCAGTGAGGCAACATACTTCTCTCCTTCGAAAATGGTATAGGTCTGAGTGATAGCTGATGCAATAACGACCGAAGAGGTTTTAAAAGAAGCCAAGCAACGAAGCAACGAGCTGTTTTTCGCCACGGCATATTCACTGACGAGTTGTTGAGCTATATGTGCTCGTAACTCCATCGGGAAAGGTAGAGTGTGCTGAAGCTTTGACGCGAGTTCGTTTTGCAAGCGGAGGCATCGTGATCTCTCTTGATGGAGTGAAGGCTCGAATGCACAAGCATTGACCTTGAGTAGGAGATATATGTGTGCGGCCTTGGGGATCCTGAGGCAGGAAGCATGGCAACCAATATCCCAGCCGCCTTCGTGAACGCAGCCGCCGAGGCATGCATTATATGCAGTGAGCCCAACCTGATATCGAAACTCTGCGCGAGAACGGTATTGAAACTGCTCCGTTATCTGGCCTTTGGGCTTGACTAGTTGGGTTAGCAGCTACACATTTGGAAGTTCCAAAGAACTTGCTAGCAAGAAGGATGTCACCATCGGCGAATCTGACGTTGCAGAGGCCACATCTTCGGGTTAAGCATGGTTTGATCATATTTAAGATGGAATTTGAAGGAGGGAATGACTAGTCAACTAAAACACAATGCACAACAGAAATAAAACCCAGGTGCGGAAGATCATGGGTCCGGCAGCCGCTTGCACCAATAGATAGCCCGCTTGCCCTTGTACTCATAGACAGTGGCGCCATCACGTTTCTTCTGTTTCCAGTCAGACCTTTGAGTTGTCCTCTTGCTTCCGTCTGCAGCTTGAAAAACATATTCGTCTTTGCTCGTCCAGTGCTTTATTACTTCCACACTCACTTCTCTCCTCTCCCTTGTCCTACACTTCCCCTTCCCCTTCCCCTTGCTGTCACCCTCTGCACCGGAATCCTCGTCAGCCTCGTCTGGATCATCGATAGGCATGTCATCTAGGGCATGCGGTTCCTGGGATGGCATCCACGGGGCCATGTCTCTCAGATGTCCAACACCAGGCTCCATCTGCGGGACCTGGATTGTTTGATAGTCCCCAGAGGGCTGTTGTTCCCATGGGTACATTGGATTGATCTGACTACCACCGTCGTCTGGGTAGAAAATGCTCTCCTCTGCCATTCGTTCAAGCTCTGCTTGCTGACTGGGCACCACAGGTGCTTGTCGAAACGGGGGCTCGCTTTTGATCATGCGGATCGTTTCCTCCAACTCGAAAACGCCGCTCGGAGAAGTCATGTCAAGGTACCCCTTCTTGTCTTGTGAGGCGGATCCAAACAGTGGCCTAAGCCCTTGATGCTTGTTGCTCACAAACCAGGCCCGGAATTTGAGCCCCCACACGGTAAGAACATAGATGCCAGTCAATCCATGAGAATTGATGGCACGCATTGCGATCCCAAGGCCCTGTTCTTTAACATCTCGAATTGAGCCTCCAGGGCGCTTCACTTCACCAATAGCGACAGGGGAGATGGTGTCTTGGTCTTGGTTGTATTGGATGATTTTGAAGTCCATCCTCCTCCGACTTTCATCATCGGGGGCTTGCTCGCAAAGCAGTTGCCAGGGCCGTGGGAACATTCGGTTCAAGTAGGCCTGCCAGGCTACCGAGGACTTGTACTCAATGTCATGTTGGGCAAGTTCTTGCATGAGCTTGATCTCCATGCCATCGAAATGGTCTTCAAGGCGAAAGAAAGGCTGAGCCATGATGACCACAAGGCTGTTTTAGGGGGGGAAGTGATTTGAGGGTTTGCTGGTGAATCTGATAAAAGGGCAAACCTCAAACGAGGACTTGCGAGTCTTTAAATACATGAGCTGAAGAGCTTTGGTGGTTTAATCTGGAAGAAGCACAATCACCCAACCGCCCCGAAGTCGAATAGATGACAGGCTTGGATCATGATGGGCAGCTTTGATTCCGTTGGTCCTTCGATGCAGGCAGATTTCTCTCCTTCATCACCAAAGTCGCTCATAGCTTACTTGGCGGGCGTAGAGGATAGACAGGTCGAATGGACGGATGTGACTGCTTCCCCTCTGGGCAAGGGTCGCAAAAGGGGACGCCTGCACTTTGATGCAGCAGTGATTCGATGTTTACTGTCACAAGCATGTCCAACTACACTTGCATTGTCGTCAGCCTCACTTCGGATCGTCCTGTATATCACCGTGGAGGGAGTTAAGAGTACTAGCTACAGGAATGACGCTACGAGACAAGAGTCTGCAAACGAGGGAAGCCTGAAAAGTATTCAAGACTTCTCGCAGTGCCGCGGACCATTTGGCAGTCCTGCCTCCTTGCCCAATCCACACACACGATGCATACCTTGCGCGACGCTAGTAAAATTTACCTGCAGATGCAACACAAACTTGCCTCGCTTGGAGTGAGCCACCATGTGCATCACGAGGGCAGGTAAATTTTACCTGCGCTTGTAAGCGTCTATTCCGGTGTGTTTGTCTTGCTCTGAATGCATGCCCCAGAAAGTGTGCCCCGGGTAGAATCGGTGAGGTCCGTAAGGATGCGGAGTCGAGAGGTTGGCCATATTGAAGCAGAGGTACGGAGTAGGGAGCCCAGTATTCCTTTCGCCCCCAAGAGTACAGAAGACTGCTTGACAGACATTATCCCTCTTGTCCTTTGATTTTCTTTCATCTTTATTCTTGTTCCTATTCTATCTTTTTCCCCTTCATCCCACCTCATAGCTACCCAAGAAAATGTGTGCCCAAATCGTCATTCGTTTTCGGCCTTGTCAGGCATCTTAGGCCCAATCCTCAGTGGACTGTCCACATGGGTGTGACACGACACGACACGCTACGCTATTTTCGCCTGCCACAGGCTCCGAGAGGCCCTGATTTTTCTTCTTCCTTTGTTCAACGTCATCGACAATTTGGCTGCCCTTGATGCCTTTTGCACACGCTGCTTGTCATCAAGTGCCGTAGCACGCCTCATTCCAGTAACATAGATTAATCGCAACCTCAGACCGCTCTCTGGACTTATTTAGTCTTGTCCTGTCCTGCCCACAGCCTGTACTTTGCTGCCACCGCGACCACGCAACCAGCACCTGTTTCGCTTTGTTCGAACCTCTAGACGCAATCATGAGTACACAAGACGAGGTTAAGAGAGTACGTCGCTTCTTCACTTATGCGTCTACCTCATCTTTCTGACCAACTTTCGACCTAGGGATTCAAAACGCTCACCTCAACCGAGGCGTTGCAGGAGGGGTCGATGACGACCCCAAAGTGGATCGTGGGTGCTGGTCAGACGGTGCTCTGGTCTGGCTGTTATGTCACGCTCAATGAGCGGCGAGGAAACGACTGGGTTGGGGTCGAAGAGCTCGAGCGGGATGGAGAAGGGAGTCTGCCTCGTGGATGGGCGCTTTACTTGACTAGCTATGAGGGCAAGGTGAAGGAACGCTGATGGACACTCTGATTACTTAGGAGAAATATGCAATGCCATGCTGCCGTCGCCTTGTTATGCCATACCTTCACTGCCCGGCATCCATTCTATATAGCTTATCTTGGATCTGACTCCCTTCTTCCAGGCCCAGCGTTAGGGTGATGAGTGCTGCTGAGTTCGATTTATGAGGGATCGTCATAGTCACACATCGCGTTGCCCGAATTCCTTCCAATATCTCTCGTTTACGAAAAGGCGTCGCCGCTATCGCCTCAGCAACCTCGGGGTCAAACACCTGGGAAATAGCGTCACTCGGACTTCCTTGTAGAAGTAGCTGAGGTTGGGGTATTGCCCTTGCCCCGTACTCCAGGACCAGCTCCCGACTGTCTCCAGCGGATTCCAAGTGAGCCCGGAACAGAAGCATCGCCAGACGCTCCACCTTGTTGGGCTCGACAACCAGCGTCATCATGCAAGGAACACCACCAAAAGACATGCGTGGAAAGTTCATCCTCACTGCACCAGTCACATAGTCACCATAGCCATCTCTCCGAATGGCGCCACTGATGTAGTCTGGGAAAACGCTCAAAAGCCCTGAAATGGAGGCTCCAGACAGCACCTGTCCCTGCTCCTCGGACACGCTAGAGCTCGCATCGACTAGCCAATGGTTTGTATCTTCGCTGCGCAATTGGCCACTGCGAATATCGCTTGCGATAGTAGTCGAATGAGAAGGCAATGTCGAGTCATCATCATCTCCTATTGTCGAATGCTCATCCTGCCCTGCTTGACTCGTTAACATCAGCGTGTCGACAAGTCCACGAAGCGTACTACTAACGATAACGCTTGCGCCCCGCAACTCCAGCTGTCCCTGCCATAGTCCGAGCCAAGGCTTGACGCTCCATTTCCCGAACATGAACCTTAGCGCTTGGGTGGACGGTGGAGGCAGAAACCTCCTTGGCAATTCGTGTCCTCTCCTCCACCGACAGGGTCTCAAACTCGCGGAGTAGCCGTTGACGAGCCTCTCGCCCGTTGTAATGGGCTTGGCCTGTCGTGATGAGGAAATGTGCCAGCCAGGCTTTGAAGCCGCCGCGGTCAAGAAAGATTCGAGCGCTACTGTCCAGCGGTAATGACTGGGTTTTCTGGAAATGCTGCCGGAAGTTGTATGGGTATCGTTTCCGCGTCCATGGTGAGGAGAAGGGTAAAGAAAACAGAGCAGTGAGCACTCCGACCAAGTCAGGACTGGTTGAAGGACTCGTTGGTTCTGAAGGGGAGTCTGCTAGATCTGCCATGGTACATGCAACTCAGGTCAACTTGAAATCAGGCGACATGAGAAGGTGTGAGATATGTGTGAAGAAAAGGAAAATTACCTTGACAACCAGGGATGGATGCAGGTGATCCTTGCTCATGCAGAGATGAGGGGAAATTTACTAGCGGCTCGAGACGGGGTAAGCTGCCCACAGTCCCCCCATGGCAAGGGGCTTGGTTGTTTATCCAGTGCTCCCCGATTGGCGAGGTCATGCTCAGGCTGCAGAGCGACTAACTAGGTACTGAAGATATCGAGGCCTCTGGTACCCCCGGCCCGCCCTTGCCCTTGCCTCGTTCATCCGAAGGTGCTTGAAATGTCGCGTAGGTGGGTGTTCAGAATACCCAAATCATCTCACCGGGATCTGATAAGGAGGAGATATTGGAGCCTCTGGTTTTTGAAATGTACGCACGGGTTCTGGACTTTCTTATGAATACCTATGTGGCGAGGCCATCAAAGTCAGAGACATGAGAACAGGAGTTTATAAGCAAACTACCAAGAACAGATGCAAAACTAGTTTCAATAGTGACGCCAGTACCGTTGATATACGTCCCTAGTGCTTGGAATAAAAAACTATGTCCCTTCAGTTTAACTCCTAATCCCTATTGATTTCTTCATTTTCGCCATGTCTACCAAGATCTCACCAAGGAGGTCGCTCCTATCCTGAGCCAAAGTCAAACTCCGCGATGGGTTCCCAATACTGTTCCATAGAGTCAAGGCCTCGTTGTAAAGCCTTGTCTGCTCCATAGTACCGTTGAAGATTCTATTCGCAATCTCTGGAACCGAAGGCAAGCACTCCCTCACCCAGCATCCCTTCCACCATGCCTTGGTGGGAATCGTTTTCGTCTGCATTGACTGTGCGCGGAGGGAGTTGTGCTTGAGGGACAGTCTCTCTAGGCGTAGCCCTCTGTAGGCTTCTTCAAGATGAAACAACATCAATTGGACGGTGGACATGGCGTGTAGATCCTCCAGGTACTTCAACGCGTCGGTGGGATCTTCTGCGCCTTCCGAAAGTATCTCCTGGAGACTCAGCTTGTTTTCTCTCCCCTTTTCGAGTAGCAAAAGCATCGAGATCTCGTTAGGGAGCTCCAGCGCCTCCCTGAGCCTGTTCACATCCCGGATGAGGGTGAGTAGATACTTGTCGAGTTCGTCTGGGAACGTCTGGATGAGGCTTCCAGGCGATAGAAATGCTTCAAACAGGTTGATGACTTTGATGTTGGCGTGAGATTCATCGATCGTCTTTGTCAAGTTGTCTCCGAGTTGGTTCAGCTCATCAAAAAGTTGAACCATGTTCTTGCCCACAAGTTCTCTCAACTCAGTCCAGCGCTTGAATACCCTCTGCGCGGTAACCCTAATCTCATCTTGTTCCTGATCGTCCACGTATCCATGCATCCCCATGAAGGAGGGGTAGTAGTTGGCTGTTTCGTGGCTGATGCGGGTGAGCAAGGGGCGATGAGGGCGAATCATATTCAGGCCGTGGACGAGAGACTCAAAGAATTTGTCAGGTCTGAAATGCTTGCGAGAGGTTTTGTATCTCAACGGCATGACGAGGACCTGTCGAGAAGAATAGCCGAGTTGAGAGACAGCCGACATGAGATCGCCAACGAGAGGAGGGTCATAAGAGACTGTGTGCTTGTGAAACATCTCATCGTATGCCGGATGAAAAGAGCCAGTGTTCTCATCCGTTGTGAGCTGGGCAAGGAGGCTCTTGACCTCTAGGCCCCATGTCCAAGGGTCCTGGTTGTGGAGAGGGTCTCTAGACCTGATACCTCTGGCATCGATGAAGTGTGAGATGTACGCATTTGGTGGATTGCTGATGAAGATGATGAAAATGGCAAAAAGAGCTGCGAGGATGTTGAAGAAGATGCGCTGATCTCTCACGATGCTTTTCCCACCTGGAAAGAGATCGACGACACCCGGGAGAGTCTCACGATGAAGAGGAGGCACGACATCCCGCCCTGGGTGATTTAGCCAGCCGATGCTGCGCTTGTCGTCACTGTCGCGACCGATCTTGATGCGCAAGGCGCCGTCATCTGGAGAGTAGGAAGGGAGAAAGTCGAGGTCAACTTGCGTGGGCTCGTCGCCTTCATCGGTACGGACAAAGAGCCTGAGGCGCTTGGCTTCGATGCTCTGTGGGGAGTAGACGGGCCCTTCACGGGGTTCTCGACGGGCTGGATGACGTCGTGGAGGCATTAGATCAACCAGGGTGATAGCCTTTGAACCGACAGTGCAGAGTCAAAGGTCGTTGTAGTGTTCAAGTGGAAGAGTCGGATGAACGAATGGTTGAGGCACAAGCAAGACCTTGAGAGGATGTCAGAACACATGGACGAACAAAGCGCTCCATTCAAGGGGGTTTGCTCTTGTGTACAAACACCAAAACCACAACAAGAGACGTGCCCGTTCATGAATAGAAGTAACCTGAGTGGAGGTGGTGTTGAGCAAACAAAGAAGCCGAGCGGGGGGACGCCAAGAATAGGCAACAATAGCGACTTGAAAGGGTCACTGTGCACCAACAACTCTTTTTTGTCCAATTTAAGCCGGTTCTGTTCAACTTGAGTTTCCGAGGAGTTCCTACACTCGTTCTTGCAAGGGTTGAGTGTGGTTGGGATGATAGCGAGATGTTCGTGTTTTGGTCAAGTACAGCATGACTTCAACCCGTCTTGAACGATAAAGCATAAATGAGTATATGACGGACTACTATAAATATGAATTTCAACCATCATCCATGTCTTGGCTTTGCTTCAATCATCATTGTTGTCACGCCACTTGGCAAATCAACAAAACACCCCAACCACAAACCAACGTACTTTCTCACAACCCGACAAAGACCCATCCAGACTCCATACAGAAGCCATGG
Source organism: Fusarium piperis (assembly GCA_027886205.1). Lineage (NCBI taxonomy): Eukaryota > Fungi > Ascomycota > Sordariomycetes > Hypocreales > Nectriaceae > Fusarium > Fusarium piperis. The sequence continues at coordinate 338,589 of RZGM01000047.1, forward strand.
AGCCTCCTTCCATTTATGTTACTCCAGCGGTGGAGCTTCCTATGCCCGGTAGCCTCCCTCGGGAGCTCATCTGCATACCTCTTGGCAACCGCACAAAGATCGTAGCAAGACTAGGTAATAACAGGGTTGCTTCTTGCATCATTGATGATGAGGCACCAGCTCTAGATTCACAATCCATCGCTGAGCTCCCACTTACTCGTATCCCTCTACACGAGTATTGTCCAAAGGCAAAGCCGCACTATGAGAGTGGTAACGCCCTGCAGAAGGGTCAGGCCATCAAGCGTCCCCGAATCGAAGATTGGGTTGAGCCCGATCACTGGCCCAAATGGGTGCATCTCTCGGAACGAGAACTCAAGATATACGAGATGCTGAAGGATAGTCCTCACCCCAACATCGGGAGCTACTTTGGGTGCGTCACCGAGGAGGGGAGGGTGACGGGCCTCTGCGTTGAAAAGGGTTCGTCTTCATTGACTCAGAAGCTCTCTGGTGCCACGATGCAACAAAAGATGAAATACTACAAAGGCATAGAGGATGGATTGATTCACCTCCACCAGTTGGGACTATCTCACAATCGGCTACTCTACGACGACATCAGGATGAGAGACGAGACCCCCTTCATCACCAACTTTGCCTATTGCACGCTTGGTGCGCATTGGGAGCGTCTTCCGGATGGAACAATTACCAGCAAGGGCAAGCATGCCGAAGGAGACCTGGAGAGACTGAAAGATATGAAGAAGTACATCCTTGAGAGCTAGAGAGCTATAGATGCGTCAGGAACTGGCTAGGGTACGAAATGTTTGGGGTAAGTGTTGTTGATTGCCCAGACTGATTGGAGAGAGCAAATATTTGCTTCTCAAAGTCAAAGATGGATAAATGATTATATGAATTGACTAGAGCGTAAGCTGGATTTCCAAATGGATTTATATTGTTTATCTTGCATGAGAATCCCCCAGGTGGTGAAATTGGCGAGATAAGATGTACCCTATCCCCAATGATGTGACCTTGACCAACGGTATGATTGTCTATCCTCTATTTAACTTGACTAATTTGCGTCAACTTACTCCTTGCCTGCCAAGGCCTGAACTGTAGCCTGAAGAGCGGCACGGTCCGCACCGCGAATTCTCTCAACCAGACCATCATCAGAGAGGCTCACAGACCGGCTAGCAGCTATTCCCTCAACAGCGACACCCTTGGGTACGCCATTCTGAAAAATCACAAACGTCGGCATAGCAGAGACGCTATACTTGCCCGCGACATTTCCGACGTGGTCCACGTTGACCTTGGCGAACGCGAGCTTGCCGCTGGAAGCGTGTTCGTCGGCAAGCTTGGAGAAGATGGGGGCGATGGCGCGGCAGGGAGGGCACCAGTCGGCATAGAAGTCGACTACCACGCGAGCGGTGGAGGACAAGAGGGAATCAAGCTCGGCTTCATTGGTGATCTTGTAGACCTTTCCAGAGGTTTCAGGGATGGGGGAGCGGTCCGCGAACAGGGCCTGAGAAATATTAGCACAACTGTTGGTTCGCTTCAGTAGCTGTGGATACAGCCTGTTACGTACCGGCCCAATGATGAAAAGAGCGAGAAGGCCCAAGAGTATGTAATAAATGTTATCCATTTTACTGTCTAGTCGCAGCTCAACGAAAAGTGAAGTCTCACGTTTGTTGCCAATGAAGGTGACGTTGCTTGGAGAATGTTACGAGGCCTGTGATGGGAAGAGGGCACGTGATGACGTGACCAGAGAGCTTCAGTTAACCGAAGTAACCCCAAGTTCCAAAAATGGAAGGTGGAGAGAACTGGCAGAACCAATTACCCCTGTCGACCACCGCGCACCCGCGGAACCCGGTCAGATCTTCGTCGATGCATCCAACAGATTCAGGACACCCTTACGGGCTAAGTCAGTCTCATTTCGATGGGCCAAGAAATTACATTTACGAGTCCTTTTATCAAGAAGAGACTTGCCCGGGTTATCAGTGTCTCCATCAAATATCCCCGCTTCGATGTGTCTCGGTTCAGAAATGCATCCCGATATCTCCATGGATGAGAATGAACAAGAGCATAGTGGTGGACATGACTGTATAATACGATTTTGTGGAAAACATTACCTCTAGAACTTAATTCACTCAGACGCAGTGATCCATTCATTAGCTGCGACACCTGCTTAGAATTTGATAACGTCAAATTCATCTATCTACATAGCAACTTTGGCTCCCCTCTATGTCAAGAGGGAGAAAAGCCGCACTGAGCGTGGCAACACTGAGAGTCAGCGTTGATACATGGAGTTTTGAGCGATCTAGACTCGCGACCCCTAGAAAATGGAATGAGCTAGATAATAATTTCTGGTCTTTTCTTTCTATAGTGGCCACGCCATCTCATGGACTGGTGTTGGCTCCCGTCCTACCCTAGACGACAGCGAAATCTCCTAGGTTCCTCCTTGCTACTTAACAACCGTGATGTGACCGAACACAGTCTAGGATAGTGATCAAATAATTAGATTAAATGTATTTATCAATTCCGCATCACTTTTCCTTCTTCATTATGTAGGCAGCAAGATAGTGGTGGATGGACACAACTCAACATGGAGTATTGACTTGTCAGTTGACCATATCTGGCCGAAGATAGCACTTCCCCAGCAGACCGTATGGCTAAGGCGATGGAGATATAGAAACCCATCTCTATGGGTTGAAATCATGGTTAACCCAGAAGAACATAAGCGCTGATTCGTGGTGCTTCGAAGTTGACTCTCGATGCCGTAACCCTGGTGCACATCAAATATGGAACTTCCGTTGGCAGTTTGACATACCGAGGCCATATGTAAGAGCCGCGGATCAAGGGATCACATTCAAGGTCTCCTTGGAAGAATTCGAGATTCACATCTTGAAACCACCATGCTCAGCTTGGCATATGGCGTGACGTCATAAATCTGCCACAGCTGAGGCTGCTCTCGTGAGCAATCCCAACGACATTCATGAGCTGGCACGGGAAATCGGCTAACGGCAAATTAGCCATGGAATTGCAGGATCTGCTTAAAGAGACGTGATTTGCTAGGGGCTGTTGGCTACGTGTTTGGTGGTCTGTTTGTGGTGGCCCGCGGAGGCCGAAGCGCCCGATTCGAGGCCAGGGGGCTTGTTTGGGTCATGCGTGAAATCTGGGACATCGGACATTTGATAGAAGGTCGGTCTTGTTATGGAAATAAAGGGGTTTTCTTTGATCTTTCTTTATTTCTTTGCTGTTTATTCTCTGGTGTATTTCTGTGGCATCTTTCGTGTTGGAGTTTTCTACTTCTTTACTGTTTTTGACATCTACGACTCCATGCCAATATCGACCCACTCTCACGGCCTTAGTAACATCATCGCAACACCACAACATTGTGTAATACAACAAACACAAATACATCGACAGGCAAACTTAGAAATGGAAGAAAGAGCTAGCGTCCAGATATTACCCGCCGTCACTTCGGTATCCCAACTTGACCTGTCCGAAGCTCGCACTACCCGCCATCGGAAAACGTCAAGCATCGATACCGGCCGAACTCTCGCCCACCATAACATATCTTCGAGAAAGAGACGGAGAAGACACTCTTCTTTGAGCCACCGGGTCAAGCGTTTCATTCTTCGATACACCTGGGCCTTTCCCCTTGCCGTCATTTCCGGCTTTCTCTTCGTGTATAGCCTCAACCCGACGGAACGCAACCCGGTGCACAAGTTCATCTTTCCGAGCTATCGAATAGAACCCGAGACTCCCGGTGAGCCTTCCAAGTATGCCAAGGGACGAGATGACTTTGCATTTGTCTTCTTTTACATCATCTTCTTCACCTTCACGAGGGAGTTCGTCATGCAACAGGTTCTGCGGCCTCTGGCACGCCACTGGGGTTTGGCCAGTCGTGGAAAGCAGACCCGCTTCATGGAGCAAGCCTATGCCATTGTTTACTTCATCTTCATTGCCCCTCTTGGCTTGTACGTCATGAAGGGTACTCCGGTGTGGTTCTTCAACACCCGGGGCATGTACGAGGACTTTCCACACAAGACACTGACGGGCGACCTCAAGTTTTACTACCTCTTTCAAGGGGCGTACTGGGCTCAGCAAGCTATTGTGCTTATTCTTGGTATGGAGAAGCCTCGGAAGGATGCCAATGAGATGATTCTTCATCACATTGTGACTCTGTCGTTGATTGGGTTGAGCTATTGGTTCCACTTCACTCACATTGGTATTGCCGTCTATATCACTCATGATATTAGCGACCTCTTCCTTGCTGTAAGTCTTAGCAATCTTTACCTTGGCATTTTGCTGACTCTTCAAAGGGATCCAAGGTGCTCAACTACCTCAAGTCGCCCATCACAGTCCCCTTCTACGTCACCTTCATGGGCGTCTGGATCTACATGCGACACTATATCAACCTCCGGATCATCTACTCCCTCTTCACCGATTACAAAACAGTCGGCCCATACGAATTGAACTGGGAGATGGAGCAGTACAAGTGTCCGCTTGCTCAAGCGATCACGTCGACCCTGCTCATTGCCCTTCAATCGCTGAACCTTGTCTGGCTGTACTATATTTTCCGGGTTGCTTACCGTATCACGGTTTATAATGAGCAGCGTGATGCTCGCTCTGACGAGGAGGCTTCTGATGCCGAGGTGGAAAAGCCTACGGAAAAGGCCAAGGCAAACTGAACGCATCGTACCTCAGATAATCAGTTGCGAAAAGCTGACATGTCTTATTGAGAAAAAGATCAACTTGATGAGGGAGTTTAGGAGGTGGTGGACCGGTCTGGAATACGTCAAGGCTGAATTAAGGAGTTCAAGGAACTAGAATAATAGCTAATTATAATTAAGTAATGATCTCTATCTAGGGGTATTTCCCCTTCTTCTCATCTGACTTCGTTTCTTCGTGCCTGTAGATTTATCAATGTGACTCTATACGATTTTTTATGCCCACCATCCAGCTTTTCTATCACCACCTTGTCGAAAATGATACACACACAAACTCCCCCATTAACCCTCCCACTCGATCTTCTTCTCACATCCTATCCGATCCAAGAGTTTTCTGCCATCGCTATGTAGAGATGTGCTCACAGCCCGGGATCTGTGTCGTGAATCGGTCCTAGCAAGTCCGGTGACGGATGATCGACTCGGCAAGCAAAGGTTCTCGGGACCAACATCCACCTCGACGTAGTCTTGCTCGTTCTCATTCTCGGCCTCATCATCACTTCGTGTGTCTTCTGCGTTCTCACCGAGAAGCACGCGTACGACGAGCTTGAAAATCATGATGAACCAGAAGATCATAAGACCCTGCAGGAATAGTAGACCACCAAGGAATGCGTGCATGATCTTGGAGTCGTAGCACATGATTTCAGAGTTTGAAACCAGCGGCACCAACCAGTAGCGAGATCCATCTGTCGGTATGTCAAAGGGTCCAGTCACGTTCTCTCCCATGCCCTTGTAGCATCCCTTCATCATCTCTATCGAATGCGCGTAGACGGACCAGATAACCAGACAGAAGGCAACGTGGCGGAGGACAACCCAGCTAACGACAAAGATACCAAACATGATGTCGCACAATGTCTGGTGCTTGAGATACTTGAGACACTTGGCCACTGAGAAAAAGAGGTCGTTGAGGTCCATCAACACAAGTACGACGTTGCCAACTCTAGTGAGGCCGTAGCGGTAGGAGCAATAGATCAGGCCAATCGTGACGATGTGGTGAGAAAGCATCTGCCAGTAATCCTTACGGGGCTTCTCGATGTTGATGACGATGATTTGCTGAAGCCAGAATGCGAGCTGGGCTATCATGTAGGACTTCATAAAAACTGTCGTCTCTCTGTTAGGCCAACTGGTCCACATCTCTCGGAGGTTGAGCCAGTAGGGAGATGTAGCATAGATGTACTATTGAAAATCAGTTGCTGGGTTCAACGAAACAGGGAGGTATTGGTAAACAAAACACTTGTCACGTACCATGCCAATGTTCCAAGAGAGAGTATAGTAGACGATCATCCAAGACTGTTCGCTGAAGCGAGTCACCTTGGTTCCCTTTAGGTTGCACCTCCTTGCGAGTGGAACTAGGGCGTACTGCATGGCTGCAGCACGGAGGCCAGTAAAGACGGCGACAAGAAACAAGACAAAGTAGACATCGTCAAAGCCCAGGCCATAGTCTCCTGTCTTGTCGTCATAGTACGATAGTGACAGGAACTTGGTGGTGTAGGGACGAGTGAATGCAACGGTTTGTGCGAGAAGCACGGGGACGGTGACACAGAGGCAGAGGCCTATCGAGGTCAGTGAGTGTGGATTAAGTGAGTGAGGGATATGTAGTTGACGCCAGGTCCAACGTAGGGGTCTGAAGAAAAAGGAGATGGAGAGCCTCACCTATCTGGTTCTCAACAAACCATCTCTTGGCAGAAGCGCCTTTGCGCCTGGGGTAGTAGTAACTTGGGTGAATCTTGGCCGACATGATCAAGTGTATCTCTAAGAAAGTGTGAAATCAGATCTAAAAGACTACCTCCTGAGCATTGAAGAGAGTCTCTTCAGCCTCCTTTCAAAGAAAAACAAAGTTGATAAATGGTCTGTCAAATGAGGGGATGGTGGAAACTGGCCAGGACATGAGAGAGTGATACGATCAAAAGTCATGCGCCCGCGGACCCCGGCGCCCAGCTTAAAACCCTAATGGCCTGGGCGCCGCGGCACCGCGGAGGCGCTTGGACAGGCAGGGGGTGGGAAAGGGGGTTTTATGGGTCTTTAAATTGAGGGATACGCGGATAAGAATACGCTGATTTTCGTTTCTTCTTTGGAGCGGTTGGGGGGTTGGGCTGTGGGTTTGCATGAGTGATGATGTCTTGACCGTAATCGTACCCTCGGTTTTATGGCATATGCATGTTTTAGTAGAGAATGGGGCTGATGTTAGTCTACTCGGAATAATCATGTTGATAGTGAATGATTGTGGCGAAAACGGAGACGAGCAATTGGAGGCCTGCAAAAACCCTTGCTCTACGCAGATCTTCATGATCTGAGATGGTTGAGCATCACACCGCCACCAAGATTACCCTTGGTGACCTAAATGGTGGAATAAATAAACGAAGCCGAAGACGATGTCGATATGCAGCTCGCAAGATAGAGGAGCGTACCTGGTGGCACTTCTCCATGGCCTCAGGTGGTTGATTGCGTGATGGGCCACTTGACGGACGATTTCGAAGAGAGAGCCGAGCCCGCATTTCACGCCATGCTTAACATATAGCGACAATATTTAACCGAGTATTTGTATTTGACACATGTAAGGGAGACTTTCGAGGAGGCACGTATGTTGGACCCTGCAGTTGAATGGGATTCATAAGTGCTGCCCCCTACTCGCCGGTAAGAAGCACCACCAACCATCATATCAAAGGCTCCATCTTATAAACCATGAGAATTATGCCAAGGTCTTGAGAGAGACGGTAGTTTGCATCTGCACAACATACATGTCGTCAGCCTTATCGAGATCGTTAAGCCGTGCTGCATGCATGTCCCGTCTTAGCATCCCCACAGTCGCCAGTTTAACCAAGCTCGTCAAGACACAGCTTTCTCTTTTTGGTAAGCCTTCGCTGACGCACAGGACACAAGGTAAACGCAAGTAAGCTTACAACAGTGCCGAGGTTCCACACAAACTGGGGAAGCTGTGAATGACCTGGGGTAGCAGTGACTGAGACTTTGGTTTCGACGGTTGGGATGACAAGTTCAAAGGTTTCTAGTGTGCCCGTAACAATGCCCGTATACGTTGTGTACGAGTACGGCCCTTGATGGTCTTGAGTCGCTTCCCGAAGGTTCCGGGCATGAAGTTAAAGTGGCCTGATCGGAGGAAAAAAAAAAAGACTTGACAACGGGTTTCGGAGAATGTGAGTAAAGTTTTGAAGAAGAGATTAAAAGTATAAATTTCATAGGACATCTTGGACTCAGATGCATGCGAAATGCTTTTTGTTATACTGAAGAGGTTGGTGAAAGGTAGGTGGGTAGGGTAGAAGAGCATGAAACGGCAGAAGGACAGATGTGAAACGGCATTGCCGGTATCAATGACGTCTCCAAGATGACTTGTCAGTCATAATATAAAATAATACAATAAAAATTAAGCGGTATCTAAGTTAGCTTATTGGATTTATTTAGCATGGTACTATGTATCTACAGTTCTGAGAGAGGGCTTTCTACTGCGAACGGCTCCCCATTGTTGACTTCCATGACGCGTTCAAGAGGACTTGTCCGTCATATTATAAAAGAACACAGTTAGATACACAGGACAGCATTAAAATCCAATGCTGGAAAATACCGTAGACGGCTCCCCATCAAGGCGGCCTGTGTTTCCTCCCTTGTCACTTCAGGCTCAACATCAAGGCATCGCATCATCGAGTCTGAGCTCCATGATTGACTCAATGTTCTCTCGACAGTGCTGCTGGCTTCTCAGCATGCCACAGCCTCCCGAGAAAGCTCTCTTTTCTCGTCGTTGCTCTCTTTGTAGTTGGAGTAGCTGCTGGCTCTGGAGATGACTTTTTCAACAACCTGTTTCGGACTTGGCGCCATGAGTTCATGCCAAATCCTCCCTCCAAGTCTAGCTGCTGACATTGACGGATGCTCGAGACATGTTTTCATCATTCATGTGGGTCTTGATAAAGAGTCTTCGAGAAACCATCCAGGGAACGGTCAATATCAGATCTCCCTCGACTTTACGCCCGAAGCCTGATTCTTGGACGTACTTGACCCTCGAACACAAGGCGCTCTCAAAGATGGCGAGATATGACACGGTGACAGCGATATCAGACTGAGGACCTGAATGATCTGATACATAAGGGCTGTGGAGTTTATTCGCGAGGATTAACCACTGAATCTACGTAAAAGTTGTTACCCTCGCAACGGCAGACAGTCTCTATAAGAAGAAAGGAAACCTATCAACCGTGGTACAGTTCTCCCCAGGTGACTGGGCCCATCGCGGAGACTGTAGAAAATCCACTCCACCAAGGTCGTCACTGCTTATTCATGGCCGTACCGCTTGTAAGAAAATCCATGTTCCCCCAAGGCAGTTTCGATTGTGATTGAGAGCGATGCTGAAACTCCAGGAGCAAACACTTGCCTAGAGCCGACTTGGATTATGGGTAAAACTGTCTCATTTATCCTAAAAGCTTGCAAACAAAATGTGTCCATGTTTGCAGGAGTGTTTCCAAACGGGAGAAACATATTTGCAGAAACTCTGAGTCTCTTGAATGAACTGCTTCCTAGGTATTGAACAGTGGCGGCAAAAGTGTCTTGGCACCAGGCAAGGCCTCAAAGAGAGTGTGCGAGGAAAAGGCCCAAGATTGGTCGAGGTTTGCGAGAGGTCTGTATCCTCTTTACCTCATACTGATAGCTTCTTATGTGCTTTTGCTTGCTTTATTGATTCCTTCTACTGCTTCTTTGTTTGCCTTGGCCACCACGTGACCAGTTTCCTGTGACGGATTAACCGAGTATTGTTAATGCCTGAGGCACTCAACTCTATCAGAGGCATCCCCCCAGGTCATCAATATCACCTACCGCACCAAGCACCAGGTTTCTTACCGCCTACAAACATCTCCAGTTACTTGAATCCGCCATGGATACCGACTGAAATGCTGTTCGTCTGCATCACTCAAGAAAACCCCCCCCCCAAAAACAGCCACCGCTGCATCGCCGCCATGACCGATCCGTTGAGAAAGGTGTCGCGAGACGTCTTTCTACTCATACTTGACGAAGTGTGCCATCTATTCAGCCTTATCGTGGTAAAATCTAATTTCCTTTCCCTAACAGTTACCCAAGACCGATCTCAAAAGCCTTTCCCAGGCCTCAACATGGCTGCGAGATAGCGTTGCTAGCACGCTTTGGAAATCCATCACCATCCAGTCACGGGGCGAGCACGCTTTACATGATCTTCCGACCAAAGGCCTACCTTATCGACATCTTAAACTTGCCAAACAGCTTCGTTTTCGCGCTCCTTTCAAGCAGGGCACAAAGAATCGGTGCCCCCATTTCTACGATTACGCCCACTTGAGGGATCCTGCGACTCATTACGACAGTGATGGCCAGCCCCAACATCACTTGATCTTCGATGACCTTGCCGACCAAGTGCAATCAATATTCGATCGAGTGAAGCCCGATCAGCTCCAAAGTTTCAGGCAAGCACCGGGGCACACATGGTCCCTCGCGGTGAACTCAGCTAACATTGTTGCAGCTGGGATTTAGGAACATGTGTGCCGGCTAATATCCTCGGACCTGAAGGCATCCTCTCAGTTCAGCACCCCTCACTACAGACATTGGCTCTGGTAACTGATCCCGAGTGCGTGTATTGCCGTGTCGTGCCCTTCCAGTATGGGCCGGGTGTCGAACTCTCCTCGTTCCGCCACCTTCTAAACCTCGCTTGGAAGGGCCTTCGCCCTCAACATCTGAAGCCTCTCTGTATCATCCTGCGAAACAATGCCACACAACTGAAGAGTTTGGAATTGGATTTTTTGAGCTTGATGGACATTTTCAGCAACAACCAAGATGGCCAAGACGACAGTAACTCTAGCACTTCTGGCGACGCCAGCGACGGCGAAGTTGGGAAGAGCCTCACCGGAGTCAAAAAGTCAAGCTTCTTTGCTTCCATCATTCTTGACGTGGACCCCAAGTCCCCAAGCTTATTGTTCCCGAACATTCGCGTCTTGTCACTCTCTCAGGTACCCCTGACAAGAAGTTTGGCCTCTGTCTTCAACTTTGATACGCTCGTCTCCCTCAAGCTGCGACTCTGCTCCTGCTGGGATGTCTTCATCAGGCGAGTTTTGAAGCTTAACCGCCCGATCAAGCTGAAGACACTCGAGATACAGGATAGTGATGCCGTCTCCGATGACTTGGGCCACGAGGTCATTCTTGATTTTGTCAACGCCTTTGCGGGACTTGAAGAGCATTTTGTGTGCCATCCTGGACCAATTTCAGCACTTGAGCTTTGGGAAATCATCGCCAGTCGCCATACCACCCTCAAGAGATTGGCTTGCCACCAGACGACCGTCGGGCGAAACCTGGAGTCCCCAGCCTTCAGCCAGGTATGCGATTTGGCGGATCTTGGTATCTGTGGAAGGGACATGCGCCGAATAAAGAAGGATCCTTCAAAGAACCCTCTTTCAGAACTCGACCTTGAATTTATCGGCCTGGCTTGTATCCCAGAGCGTATGGTAAGCATTCGAGATGTACATGCATGTATAACTGGAGGCTCACGTTGTTTGTGACAGAAATACCTCCTGCTTCCCTTCGCATCCAAGACTTCCCTCAAGGCAATTCATATCCGCCATACAATGTCAGATATCTGGAAACGCGGTTCTTGGGCGTTAGGCGGTGGCCGAATTCCAATGAAGTCGCGCGCCACAAGTAATGCCTCATCCGACTCAGACTTGAGCATCACGGAAGAGCTCCTTCTTGGATTCGACCGAGATGAGCTTGAATGGCATAACCCCCGTCTCCGCAGTGGGTTCCGCCACTTTGCCGAATGGGCCTTTGGGCCAGAGGGGATATCATCGCTGGATATCATCGCATATGGGGATTTCGCCTACGGTGGCCGCCGCGTCGACGGCAATGTGCTTCTCGAGAGACAAACGGGAGGAACAAGTAATTTTCGGGTGCTTAATGAGAAGGCAGGGGAGTGGAAAGATGCCCTTGACAAGTATCATGTTGCGATAGGGACTTGTCCGGCAGAGCACCTGTTTCATTCCTGATGGGCTCCGCGTTGCGGAACTTCTTTATCGTCCTGAAATGCTGGAGACTTGAAGTATTCAGAGATCCTCTTAGAGACAAAAGGGGGATAAGGGGAACACACTGTTAGTCCTTTTCTGACTGATTGAGAAGAAACAATAGACAGTTGGCTCACCTACATTTTGCTTTGTGCAAGCTCATAGAGATTTCACATTAGGCTTCGTGTGTGCGTGATACCAAACGCATCAATGGGGAAAGTGGTATGGCAATGTCAAAATAAAGCGACATTTTTACTCGTGCAGGACTTGCCGGCAGTCATATGGCTGCCCTGCTCTCCAACGCACTTCGCGTCACCTCACGCCCTCCAGTAGAGTAGAAGTTCAGCCGAATACCTTATAAAGATCACGTCGGACTTCACGGTTGGCTGGGATGAAGTGTGTTTGACGCCGCAAGGGTGGAGTAGTCATTGAACATCCATAAAGCGCCTTTCACTAGTGGTTATAACGAGCACGAGAGCAGATGCAAGCTTGAATTTGTTCTACGGACCGGTATCACGCCCTACACCTTTCTCATCTTCTCCAGCGCCTGGTCAATCAGAGCCTGAGCATCTCCCAGTGACTCTGTCTTCAGAGATGCGAGACGAGCCTTCCACACATCCCATCGATCTGGGCAAAAGCCTCTCCACCCAGGTACATCTCTGAACGCCGACAAGCTGTTTCCTGGTCTCCCTAGGTTGCGGTCAAACTGCTTCCTTTCGTCTCTGGCCTTTGCCAAGCTCTCAGCTGCGTAAACGAACCAGACTGCAGCGGCCTTCAGTTGCTCGGGCGACTTCTTTTGCCCGACCTCATCCTCTGCAGGGTCCTCAAGTGCTTCACGAAAAACCCAGATGGCGAACAAAAGAGAGTTGTCAATCTCAGCAGCCGTGAGCCGAGCAAAGAAGGCATTGATGTTGACAAAAGCCTGTCCCGACCTTGATTGAGCTACACCATTCGCGTTAGTTGAGCTGTCTCCGTATTGTTGGTGTGAAAGGAGATGGGGTCACACCAATGTCCAGTTGCTCCCGGGATAAAGGGGCAAACAAGGGAAGCTCATCCCAGCGCGACTCCGAACCCCAGATCACCATCTTCTTTCCCTCGTGGACAGGCTCTGGCATGCTTTTGATCGCACGCATCACGTCCACCAGCTTGTCCTGCTGGTCGTGGGGGATCTTCTCGGCGGCAGATAGGATGTTGTTCCAAAGGGCGTCAAGCTCGTCTTCGAATTTGGCCAGATCGCCATCCTTGACAAAGACAGTTCTGCTAGGGTCGGAAAGCTTCTGAGCGGCCTCCTGAGCCGATATGGCCTTGTCGCCGAGGAGGGTGAGGACCTTATCAGCCATTGCAGAAAGGGCAAAGTGTGTGTGAGTTGTAGAGAATCGGATGCGGCGGGTAGAAGGAAGAAGGGCAGCGGTGAGAGTTGGAGTCTGCCGACGATGAATCACAGTCGATGAATGTAACAACAAGCGGCGGCCAAGAGGCAGAGAGGCTATACCGACGCGAGAGCGCATAAGTCCATCTATCACGTCCGACGTTCCACGGTATCTGATAAAATGTGAGGGATTAATTATCGCCAATCAACAGAACCAAGACAACCACATGGGGAATCGCTGAAACAGCTCACGCCGATCACGACCCGCTTTGTACTACGGCATTTGGCTATGGCCTCATTCATTAGGAACTTTCTGCCGGGGGTATAACCGTTTTGAGCAGGTGGTCAAAGGGCGTTTAGTTGTGATCAAGCACGATGCCTTTCGGACCAATCATGGTCATGAGGGCAATCACCTGGGGTTTGGAGTGATTAGAATACCCTGTCTTGCCTCGGTATCGCAAACAGCAATCGCTCGATAGTGGTTGTCGTAACACGACTATATATATACGTGGAAATGCTTCCCATCCAACGATACCCTGACCAAACACCGCTTTGTGAGTCACCCATTCATCTATTCATTCATCTTCGGAAAGCCGTCGGCAAGATGCTCTTCTTCAAGGTACACCAACCTACCTGCTCGTGTTACCACTATGGGCGCCATATTACTGGCCTTGCTGCTAACTTGATCAGTCCCTCGCTCCTCTGGCCGCTTTCCTGAGCGTTGCTGTTGCTAGCCCCATCGAGAGCCGTCAGTCTGCCACCACCTGCGGCAACACCGCCTACTCTGCTGCCCAGGTCCGCGCCGCTGCCAACGCTGCCTGCTCCTACTACCGAGCGGATGACACTGCTGGTAGCTCGACCTACCCTCACACCTTCAACAACCGTGAGGGCTTCGACTTTCTCGTCAGCGGCCCTTATCAGGAGTTTCCCATCAGGTCCAGCGGTGTCTACACTGGCGGTATGTCCTGGGATCCCTTTTCTGTGTTTTATTCGCCATCTCTGACTTGACGCCCATGACAGGCTCTCCTGGCGCTGACCGTGTTGTCATCAACACCAACTGCCAGTATGCTGGTGCCATCACTCACACCGGAGCTTCGGGCAACAACTTTGTTGGTTGCTCAGGCACCAACTAGTCAACCGTCATTCTTGCATATACTCAAGGTAAAAATACCAACCAGTAATGAGATATGATTATCAAGCATTGTGTGATGGATGAGCCCCTCGTTTCTAGAGATAGCGCCTCCGAGGGCTTGGGCAACATATTGATGCTTGTAAAGCTTCGTATGTAAATATTGAGGATTGCTTGGTATTATGAGCGGAACTCAATTTAGATATATACCTATCATGTAAGCCTGAACATTCTCCTGGCCTATCTGGATTGTTTATCCAGTGAAACTACGTCTCCTTATGGGATCTCAAGCCATCTATGCCAGCTACATTGCTAGATCATTACGTTTTCTAGCGATTGTGCACATGCATGTTATCAATCTTAACTAATAGCATCTACAATTTAGCCATTGGCTATATGCTAAGGCCTCACGAGGAAGACAGCCTGTCGCACCACTTGATTGCCATCTCAGACTCATCTCCTTCACATCCCTTCGTTGAACCCGGGGCTGTTAGTCTCCATGCCCCTGACTGGAGCATTTCCGACTCGTTCGGTATCGCTAGTGGTGCTGCTGGCGTCACCTATCTTGAGATTCACAATCGCCCAGGGGTTGTTGCAAGTTACTTTGTGTTCTACCACTGTAAATAACTCATATCTACTCCTGTCTGACTAGCAAACATATCCAATTGCTATCCCAACCATGTTATCAAATCACTCAACAAACTCCCAGGTTATGTCTCCCCACCCAGCTCTCCTGGAAATCTCGGCACTCCGAAGCGCTTCTCCCCCGATAGGCTTCCTCGACCCTAACCCCAAGCCAGGATCCTCAGATTGGGGCACACGCACCCCTTCAACATGATATCCAAGAGCAAGAATACCAACAAAGCCCATATTCTCCGTTAGAGCAAAGTTGCGTCCTGGACATAGATGCTTTCCACCTCCGAAGGGGATATACGCACCACGGCGTTGTTTCTCTTCCTGTGGTGACACCTGAAGAAATCTCCCGGGTCGATAAGTCCATGCATCATCACCCCACACAGAATCAGTCATGTGCGTGAGACTGCCGGGCCACTGGACATTGGTGCCCTTTGTAAGCATGTATTCCCGACCTTCTTGGTCTTTAATGGTCGTGTCCTTGAGCACGCGTCGTTGGCCAATGTTGTGGATGTATAGGCGCAGAGTCTCGCGATAGCACGCATAGAGAAAAGTGCACTCCCTGTTCATTTCTTTGATAGAGATTGTACCCACACGGCCTCTGTCTGTGGTGGTAGTGACGAAGGAAATAGCCTCCATTTCATCTCGGATTTTTCGCTTGTACTCTGGGACAGAAAAGACATGCGCAAAGAGCCAGTATAGAACAGCAATCGTGTTGGTCGTTGCAACCCAAGGGAGTGTAATCTCCTGGATGCCAAGATCGCGGTCATTGAAGCCTTCTTTTCGGAGAATTTCTGTTCGTTTCTGTATGATTGATGACACATCAGGACGCGTCTCGTAGCCGGCTGCGTAGAAAGACTCAAGGAGCGCGTTTATCTTTTTACGGGCGTGTAGAGGCCTAGGAGCAATCCAGTTAGGGGCAATACCGAGGGTAAGCTTCGCCACTCCCTCATCAAAATCTCTGATTTTCATTAGTAAATAAACATTGTATCAAATGGTATCTCACCTAATCAGATGCAGATGCTCAGGGGTAAGTGGATTCTTCTCTCCAAAGATTGCCACCATTGTAGCGTTGCCCGAAACATCCCATAACCACTCGTATGCGTCTGATGAAACTATTGGGTTTGAACCCACTTCATTGAGGGTTTGCATCATGTTACTCAGGGCCTCAAGGTTCATCCTGAGCAGATGGTCTCCCATCAAGGTATAGTGAATGACGTTCAAGAGAGCGTCAATGACATGTCGCTGGTTGATGATATCCGACATCTTTTTACTTAAACCGAACAAGCCGACAGGAACCTCGAGCAAGAAGGGATCAAAGCTGATATCGCCGTTCTTCATGGCTGCAGTGATAAGATCGGGAGCGTTGATGACGTACATTTTCCCGTGGAGCATGGGCAACGTACAAATAGGCAGTGGATTCTCATTACTAACAGAATGTTAGATCGCGTCCATGGGAAACGCCTGTCATCAGCTTACTATATCCTGATATACCAGCTACTGCGCTCCCTGATCATGTCAACGACATGGCCGATGAAGGGAATTCGAGGTCTCAGAACCGGAGGCTCGCGTGGATCGAATGTTGGATAAAGGATTTTCTTCAAGCCCACAAATAGGAGAGGGATTACAACCGTTGCCACCAAAACAAGAGGCGAAGACCACTTCTCACTGCCAAAGAGCCATCCAGTAGTGGTAACCGCACTGGACGAGGCCATCGAACCCAACT
The DNA here is from genome assembly GCA_027886205.1 of Fusarium piperis. Classification (NCBI taxonomy): domain Eukaryota; kingdom Fungi; phylum Ascomycota; class Sordariomycetes; order Hypocreales; family Nectriaceae; genus Fusarium; species Fusarium piperis. Next base: position 355,159 of record RZGM01000047.1, read on the forward strand.
GCTCGGTGGCTGCCATGATGCTGCGTGAGGAACTAGAAGTAGATGCAGTGCCCGGTGGTACAGATGGGAACAGCTTGTTAAATGACAGACTGGCGACGTCGTTGTTTTTGGAAAGATGTCGCGACCCTGGTTTCTTCGACACATCAAGCCAATAGGATATCAATGTTTGTCAAGAGGCGTCATATGAATCTTAGCGCTTATTAGAGCGGAACTGAGGGCGCGCTAGACCTCAATCCAGGCCCATCTTACACACGCGAGGGATGAGAAGACCACCCAAGAGTGTGGACGGCCAGTTGAAAAGTAACAACCGGGTAGAAAGGCATGTGAGCCAGTTGTTATGGAGCTCTGTGTGAAAAGATCACTCGGACATTAAAAGGAAAACAAGCGATTTCACAAGAGTCTTTGGGAAATCTGACGATAGGTAGCCCATTCTGGGTGGTTGTTCACTTACTTTCAGCTTCGCCAAAAGGAGAGATACCCCGCCCGCAAGACCGTGGCACGGTCTGGGCCTGCCACGAGATGGTGTGGTTATGGCTGAGTGAGATTAGTCGATGCTGGTGGTAAGCTGCTCTAGAGACACGATTTTGATTCAGTTGTGATGATTTGCAAGCCACATAAGCGACACTGTGCCGTTGGCATTTGACTCAATATGAAGTCTATGTATAGGTTTTCTAGCTGTCTATGTACCATGCCTTCCTATGAATAAATGGTCTTTTCTACTGATGAAAATTGACCTAACACGACGTAAGCGAAGACTTCCAAGAACGGACCGCTCTAGTTATTCAGCTTACAATTCTGAACGTCGTGGTGCCAGACAACCATCTCTTAGGCGAGGCTAGTGGATTCAGCGGCACCGGTTACTAAAAATGAACCTTTGAAGATCACAAAGGCGTTAGAGTGAGCTCCCCGATCGTCTTTATATATAGATACGCCTGCAAGACTAGCTTGTAAGACTCGGGTTGACCAATGGGGATTTGAAACGCAACAATCCGCAGGCAACGTCAACATCTACCCCAGAAGTCTGGTATCCAGAATTATGATTTTTATTGCGATAGTAACGTATTTCTCTTCATTATAATGATACCAAGACGAGACGGAAGGGTGAGGGTGCAGTCGAAAGTAGGAGATCAGTTGTGACAGCCTGCTTCGATGGAGCATTTGGTTCTTACAACTCAGGAATCATAGACGATAGGACATCACGACGTCAGTGAAGTGCCACGAAAACCTCTCAGTTTCTTCAAATCGCGTCTAATATTGGCCAAGAGACAGTGTTGAGCGGTTTGTGGTCTCTTAGAAGACCTAGCCCCCTGAGATTTGTCAACCGGGCACCAAAACAGTAAAGACAGGTAGCTGTAAGAGTTGAAATCGGTTTCATTAGTATTCAGTAAATTCTGCCTCGTTCATAAACCAAGTTTTACTCATTAATATGTGGCATGATAGGAGAGGGACTGGAATTCGGCTTATGGATAGTGTAGAGTCAGGGAAGCAGTGATCGTCAAAACGCGTCAACAGGGCCATGACGCTGAATAAACAAACACGAAAGTCCCCGAAATCCATTCTTCGATATCCATCAGGTCAGCTACAAGGGTTGTTAAGGCAAAGGGGGGGTTTTGTGTGCGGGGATCATGAGGCCTCTTGTGCCAAGACACCGCAGAGAGCGCGGAGAGGTAATCCGGAAGCAAATCTTCTCTGAAAGAAATAATTTGTGGTAATTTACTTCAGGTAGCGCCTCGCAAAGTCACTCAGGGATGCTATTTCTCTCAGAATGCTATGAAATGCCTGATATCACTGTCTCCTTTCCTCGTCGCCGCGTCCCCTCATGTCAGGCATCCAAGCCGGAAAAATAATATTCCAGGGCACAATGCCCTCGATCGTGTGTAAGGCTGTTGGTCAGCCTCCCGCTCGTCACTTATAAGCCGCAGCACATGCCCTTTTCCTTGGCCAGCACCCAGATCCGTCATCTACACTGCCCATTCCCATCAGCTTCATCTTCCGCCTACCCCTTCTCCCCTGAGTCATCTTTCATCATGACCGCTGAGAACAACAACACCGTCTACGTCGTCACCGGCACCAACAGAGGCATTGGTCTCGGCCTCGTCAAGACCCTCCTCTCGCGCCCCTCTGTCACCGTCGTAGCCACTGTCCGCAATGACGATGCTGCTACAAGCCTCAAATCGGACACTACCTCTGTTACCAAGGGCGATAATAGCTCCCTCGTCATTGTCCGGCTTGATTTCTCCAATGCTCTCGCCCCTGATAAGATCCGCGATGCCTTCACCGTTGATCACGTCGACATTTTAATCAACAACGCCGCCTTTTCCCCATCCATGACCCTCGCGGCCGACACTCCTGCCGACAATCTTCGAGCCGCGTTCGAGATAAACACCATTGGACCTCTTACGGTCTTTCAGGGGTTATGGCCTCTACTACAGAAGTCGGCGGCCCCTAAAGTGATCAACATCACGTCTTCTGTCGGTTGTATCACTATCCAGGAAGGTCCTGGTGGTGCCTATGGCCCCAGCAAGGCTGCACTCAACTGGCTCACTCGTGCTCTGCACATGCAGAACGAGGGGCTTGTTGCTGTTGCACTTCATCCTGGCTGGGTTCAGACGCGTATGGGAGAGCTGTGTGCTAGGGACTGGGGCTTTCCTGGTGCTCCCCCTGAGACCATCGAGGGGTCTGTTGAGGGAATGCTTCAGATCATCGAAGAGGCCACCAGGGACAAGTACTCGGGAAAGTTTGTCACTTACAAGGGCCAAGAACTTCCTTGGTGAAGACGTGGCGGGACGACTTGAATATCATAGGCGGCTGGAAGGAGGGTACTATGACTGTTTTCGATAACCGCCACTCCTTATCAGCCCCCTTGGTAGCGCTTGGCATCAATACAGATCTAGTTGATAATACAGTCATAAGATATTCATGTGAATATCTGCCTCAGTCTCATAGTGTCGATCTATTTTCTCTCGTATGGGTAGTACATCGTTACTTACCCCGTGTGCGACTTTCGCCTGACAAGAAAGAGATAGGTCTTGAGTTATTCAATGTCGTTAAGCCTCTGGAAGATTCCTCACCCAGGGGAGCAAACGGCTCCCCTGCAATAGTAGTCAACTAAAAGGGAACTTCAAAAAGTAGATATAGGGCCTATAACTTACTGTTTTGTCTTGGTGATATTAGAGGAATTTCATTGTAATAGAGATCCCGACCAGACGTCTGCAAGATAGGCGCCACTCGATCGAAGGCTCCCACTTCCTTCCTTGCAGTCCCACCGAGTATGGCCTCACAACAGCAGCTGCAGCACTGCCAAGTCAGCTATGACGACAAATGAGGGAACCATGGTGCCCCCAAAACGTATCATTGTGGGCCAAACATGTCCCCAGACGGCTCAGGCCGCCCAAACCGTGCCAAGATGTGCATTTGGTGGTGAATACAGGGTATCGGATTGGACGATCGATGGTCGTGTACGCTGACACGGGTTACTTAAAAAGGGAGACTCCGGTGTACATATTTCAAGCATTGCCACTCGACAGCTTTATCTAAGCCTATGTTAGACCTGCTATTGCTCGGCTAGGCTGACAAATCTCCATCCCTATCCCGCTAACAAAATGACGCCCCGAATGCAAACCTCAGAGACCTCGGGCTACAATGGAGTCTTCACCATCAGAGATGCCGAGACAATTGACGAGAAACAAACGAATTGCGAGGCTGTGTTGCCTTCTGAGTTCATCTCGGCTGGGTCTCAGCACTTGCACAGAAGGCTTGGGGGCAAAGAAGTTCAGCTTATTGCAATAGGAGGAGCTATTGGAACATGTACGCTGTTCTACCCATTAACTATCAGCCTGGTGTACTGAAGTTCGGCCGCCCCAGCTCTCTTTGTCCAGATGGGAGCTGTTCTCCCCAAAGGTGGCCCAGCAGGGCTCTTCCTAGCTTTCTGTGTCTATGGAACCATCATCATGTCGGTCAACCAATGTTTTGGTAGGTTTCAAGTGAACCCCAGTTCTTTATATAGCATCTGAGAAGCAGCAGCCGAGATGATTACCTTTATGCCCATCGCCTCCCCCTTCGTCCGTCTTGCGGGATTCTGGGTCGATGACGCCCTCAGCTTTGCCATGGGCTGGAATTACTTCTTCTTAATGGGTTGAGTAACCTCTTTTGTCTACAACTTGTGAATACTGACATAAAGAACGGTAGCATTTAGCGTTCCGTACGAAATCACCGCCATCGTCGTCCTTCTCACCTACTGGACCGACAAGGTTCACATCGCTTGGCTTACAATGGCCTGCATGGTCGCCTTTGCGTGAGAGTTCCGTCACCATATTTACAGAAATCCTACTGACCTGTAGAAAGACTCCTAAATGGATTCACAGTTCGCTGGTTCGGGATATCCGAGTTCTACCTCTCCTCGTTCAAGGTCTTTCTTATGCTCGGCTTGATAGTGTACAGCTTTATCACGATGCTTGGCGGTAATCCTGATGGAGAGCGGCATGGCTTTCGATATTGGCGAGATCCTGCATGTTATCCTTGATCGTATTCTGTTTGTTTTGACGTACTGACAGGTATCTGAACAGGGAGCCTTTGTAGAATACCTCACCCCCGGAAACACCGGTCGATTCTTGGGATTTCTCTCATGCATGGTTCAAGCCTCTTTTACGTGAGTAATAATTGGATTCCTTCTCCCAATTTCACGCAATTGGCACTCTTTGACCAATCCCCCAGCATGGTTGGCCCAGAGTATATCTCAATGACGGCACCTGAGGCACAACAACCTCGCAAATTGATGAAAAGGGCATATTCCTCGTTTGTCTGGCGTCTCATGTTCTTTTTCATTGGTGGTGCTCTGTGTGTTGGTATCGTGATTCCTTACGATGATCCATCCCTGGCGAGGATCATTGCTGGTGAGGAGGAGGGCAGTGGAACGGGAGCGGCGTGAGTTCATTAATATGTAGCTTGAACTTACTACTGATTAAGAGGCAGCTCTCCGTACGTAATATCCATGGTCAACTACGGCATCAAGGGACTTCCCTCACTCGTCAACGCCCTCATCATCACATCGGTTTTCTCAGCCGGAAATCACTGCGTGTTTGCCGCCTCACGATGTCTGCACGGCCTTGCAATGGAAGAGAAAGCTCCTAGGGTCTTTGCAAAGTGTACAAAGGCCGGTATCCCTATATATGCGCTCGGACTATCTCTCTTGTTCTGTTTACTCTCCTTACTGCAATTGGGCAAGTCTTCAGCCAAGGTGCTCAGTTGGCTGGTTGGAATCTGCACGGCCTCATACTTGCTCAACTACATTGGCACGGTCATCACATACCTTCACTTTTACATTTCTACTCTCCGCCAAGGCATCGACAGAAATACTCTTCCCTACAGAGGCATCCTGCAACCCTACGCGGCCTGTTGGGCACTTTTCGGTACCAGCCTCATGGCCTTGGCGCTTGGGTACAACGTCCTTATTCAGGGGCAATGGGACGTAACACTTTTCATCACCAGTTACGCCATGGTTGGCTTTTTTCCATTGGCTTTTGTCTTTTGGAAGGTCGTTAAACGGACACAGCATGTTCGCCTTGGCACAGCAGATCTTCAGCTTGGGTCAACGAAAAGCGACATCGACACCTACGAGGCTTTATACGAGGCCCCAAAGCGAGGAAAAGTCTCTAGTTGGTTCAATTCGTGGTTTGAATAGGGCCTCATGAGCCAGAAAGAGTGAGCCATACTCATTACCCCCGTCTGATGCTCCACGCATTGGCTGTTAGTATCACGAAACGCCGACTTCGGTTTTATTATATATCTTTTCCTCTCCTTACCACGAGTATTCTTGTATGCTTTGGGGCACAGTCTAGGAGGATTTGGGGAAGAGAGTGTTCTTATAGTAGCAGCAAAGAAAGTTCATGAACAGGAACCACAGGAGTAAAAGCGTCATCCCGCCAACAGGAATGGCCTTGCTCTTCAAACTTTGGTTGTACCGCGAAGTGCAGAGAATGTTGTCACGGTCTCTCTGGTCACCCGGGATCACGTCAGAAACTGAAAGACCAGTGAGTTGGTCCTTGCCAGTTACCATCGGCGGAGGCTTGCTCTTGGTGGGCGAGTGTGTCGGACATGAGAGTGATCCTGACCTCGAGGATTTCAATCCAAGGCCCGACAACAGGGGGCGCGCGAACTGCGGACAATGAGGTTCTCTCCTACTGCTATCATCGCCGCCATTCCTCTGGCCATTGTGGCTCCCACCCAAGCGATTGAAGAACGCCAAACCGCCACAACTTCTATCAAAATCACCCTCCACGCCCATGGCATGCAATATCCCCACGAGGAGCTTGTTCTTATTGTTGGACACTGGCATGGCCTTTCTGAGAACCTGAACGAGTGGTGGTGGCACGCCATGGACATCGACACTGGCATCCCTGAGAATCCCCCTGAAATGCAGACAATCAAGTGCTCCAACCGATTCTGGGAGAACAACCAGTCTAGCATGAGCGAGGATACTCATGTTGGCATCAATGTTAGCTTTGGTGAGATTCACATTTATGGGCTGTGCTGCTGGTATGAGGGCGAGACTGGTCGATCTAGTCGATCTGGTTGTGGAACTTGCGACCAGGAGTAGGTGACAGAGGCACAGGAAGACGTGTTAAAGCACAAGGATTTACATGCTGTGATCCATATCTAGTCTGTTTAATTCAGTAAAACAATTATCTGAACCCAAAAAGGTGGAAAACCACCGACTTAAACTCGGCATTGTTTAATGATAGTCAATTAAATTCGTGCTACAGAAGTCCGCACCCACGGACACCACCGAGCGTTTCTTGATGCTTGCAAGCATGTACTCAGACTCAACAGAGTCTTTAGTTCGACTCAAGTCCCTCAAGCAGCTCGAGAGTCTTCAAATCCATGATCGCTGCACAATATCGACTCGCCATGGTATCGACTAGTTCGCGGGGCTGCATCTCGGATAGGGCGAGACTCCAAATGAAGCCGTGCAGGGTGTGCTTCCGGTATTCCTCCCAAAGTCCCTCCTTATCGAACCTAGGTCCTCCTTTCTTGTGCAGGGTGTCGAGGTAGTGTTGGAAAAGCGGCCCCTCATTCTCCCTACGGTCATCGATGGAGAGCGAGCCAGCAATGAAGTAGGCCACGTCGTGAATCGCCGATCCTCTATGAATGCACTGCCAGTCGAGAAATCCTGGCTCGCCCGTTGGTGTGATGAAGGTGTTTCCAACGTGCGAGTCCCCATACACGATGCAGTTCATCTTGGTGTCGGTATTGCTCCAAAGTGTCTCAAAAGCCCTAGCCATCCGCTTGCGATCTGCAAGTTGGTCTGGCACAGGAGGCCTGGTGTCCCCCTCGAACCTCGCCCCCCAAGACTCGGCAGATAGCAAGGATCTCATGATGTCGCGGATTGAGAACTCCCTATTAAGCCATGGAAAGTCTCCAGGGTCGCCGCCCCATGTCCTAGCGTGCAAAGTAGCCAACTGCTCTACCCCAGCCCGAACGCGGTCAACCGGCCAAGCCTCGAGGGGGTTGCCAAATGTGTATCCTGCGGCCTTGAGATCCTCGAGCACAACGATGCCCTGCCCGCCCACCTCGTCTATTGCGCAGTATTGGGCATCAGGCAGACGCATCTGGACGGTGGGGGCGATGTAATGGTAGAACTCAGCTTCGAGCTGGTACATCTGGCATAGAGACGGCCGAAGGGCCAAGATCGCCGGGTTGAAGCCACCCTTGACGCAGACGGCTATTAGGCTATCAGGTAAATCCTCATACGTCAGCTTGACGAGGATCTTAGAGGCAGTCCCATGAATGGTCTCATCAATTGCCACCTCTTTAACCCGCTTCCCTAGTATCTTGGAAAACCAAGCGGGAGTAATCTCCTCCGTGGTGACAGGCAAAGGGTCGCTGGACGATATCATTCCGTCCGTCTTGGCAGAAACGGTAGTTATGGAGACGGCCATGGTTACTTGAGGGGGGAAATTGCGGCGTTACGAGAAATGAAAGAGAGATGAAGCTGAGAGCAAAGGAGAGAAGCTCACTTAATAAATCTTGCTCTCTGGTTTGGAGCGCAAAATGAAACCGAATAAGGCAGCTCTCACTATCGCATGATTGCTGCTGACTGCATACGGCTCCATTAGACTGCAGGGCATCTATTGAGAAGCAGCTCAATACTCCAGGGATTCCATTGGTGTTTGGTAGTCGTACTCCACTTAGTGCGCAAAGAACACCGTTAGACGGAATACGATATACGCAGTACGCTTGGGAAGGATACCGATGGTCGCGTGTGCTTTTCCTTGATGCGATCAAGGTATCTAGTTCGTTTATGATACGCACTTGGTCTCAGTTCACTTAGGATAGACACGCCTGATTAGAAATGTGAGCGCAACGCAGAGCATCTTCCGCAGACATTGATATTGATTCTCCTACGTGCACCCTTCTACAAGCACCTTTAGGCAAGATGGCCTCTGCTAGTCAGCCATACCTTGATCCAAACGAAAAACAATATTTGCTCGTGTTCCAAATGCGGTTCTGTAAGCCCGGCCCTCCAAGTCTCAAACTCTCCTACTGGAACTGAGCCCCAAAACCCAGGAGTAAAAGAGAGGAGTCTTCACTGAAACAAAGAGGTGCCTTTTTTGCCGACCTCCCTGGGTTGCTACCCTGCCGATATTCTACGCTGTCTGTGTCAGGCTCGCACGCCATGCTCGAAACACTTTGGCTCTTGGCTGAGGATTCGCTTGATCAGGCGAAAAATACGAAATTAGAATGAGTAGGACATGGTTGCTGTGATGAGGCCAAGACTCACGATGACGGCTTCTGATTCTCCAAGCTAGTCGACTCCCAGCCCCGAATAGAAGGGGGGTTGGATGACATGATCTTGCTCGGAACTTTCGAGCTCTAAGAAGGGAAGTTTGTGAGTGGCAGTGACGAGGGCGATATACGAAATAGGACGTTTGAAAAACCAATTCTTGGAACCTTGAGCAAGATGATATCAATCAAGAATCTAAATTATCGCAATTGCTCATTACATCTGGTTGGGCAAACAAGTGGGCTATTGAGTCTTTTTATGATTCAGTGATTAGCCCATTTCATAACAAATGTGATGGTTGCAAAGTTGGTTAAAAACATCACGCACATGTGAGGCCATAGGGTAAACCCACGATTGTGTTGGACGCGCAATGTGTTTGAACCCAACACTTGATTGGCTGTGTTATGTCTACTCTCACGATAGTATAACTCTTTTTGCTTGCATAAATAATTATCTAGTACAATAACTGCTCCGCCCACATTAAATATTTGTGATGTGCAGACTCAGTACATAGTTATGGCGGATGGATATTCGACGAAGCAACGTACTACACCCAACATGGAGAGGCAGGTCCCCTAGTTATCCCATGTCTTCTGGAAGAGAACTCGGTGATTCGCTGACAAGAACGTTCACAACCTCACACCTTTGAGTCCAGTGCCACTCCGGGTCAACAAAGGCATTAGGGGGCGGCGCTTCCCACCTCGAGATTCCGCCTACCTGGTGAGCCAAGTCCTTGGCCTCCAATCACCAAGCGCCCAGATGTGTGAGGAGAAATGCAGCGTGACGAGGCTGGGCGAATCGGAAGGACGCCAAGACGCCTCTGGCACACAATTGTGCGCACCCTCGACCAAGTCTGAATCAGCCTGTCAGAAGCGTCCATTTCGCAGCCTGGTTTTCAGCTCTGGATTTTCTCAATCCCGCGGGGAAGAAGATGGGGAAATCAATTCCTCTCGGTCGCATACTACTGTCGCTGGTTGAGCAGTCGCCATGACGGATCAACTAGGCGATGAAGTGATATCTCCGTGGATCAGGCCTCTTACCGAGGACGAGGGCGCCGTCGGCAAAGAGCCTGAACATGCTACCAAGGTCGGAGACGTGGATTACGTGGTCTCAAGTTCCACGGCACGAGGCGACGCGTTCTCAAGGTTCAAGCAAAAGTATGGGGGTGTGCCGAAAAGCAACTCTGAACCGTAAGTATTCCAATTCATTTCACGAAGCACCAGATAGACACTTATTCACTGACCAACAGACACAATGTGATGTTTCCGATGCACTCTACCCCATTCGGAATATCGCCTGGTTTCGACACCGACCATGTACAGGTCTGGAAAGGATTTCAGCAGGTCGACCGGCTAGATGAACCCGTGAGTCTTTCATGCGCCGCTTCTTCACTCATGAAAACACCACTGACGCGCTAAAGCAGATGTCCAAAAATACAACAACACCAGGCCGTTATGAATCGGTCAACTCGACGATGAGCGGCACAACCTATGTCAGCGCCGAGTACAATCCCCTCGAAAATAACGTCTTTGAGCTTCCCGACGCTCCCTACAACTCGAATCCCTCCAAATGTACCGATGAGGGGCCTCTCTTTCGAGCGTACTTTTCAGACGCTCACTCAGTCTTGCAAACGACCAGCCAGATCCGGCAACTCATCGTTTCCCTGAATCCGCATCTTCGAGACTCAAACGCTTACTTGACGGACCGCATTGCGTATCACTATGCAACCCAGGTCTATAAACTCGAATGGCAGCGTCCATTTCTCGGCATCAGCGGATCCCTTGAATCAAGCTTCTTCCACCCGTTTGTATGCACGTGGGAGTCATGCAGAGGCATCAAAGCCTTTGGCTCTCTTGACGACCTGATCGTTCACATGGATGCAGTACACAAGCGACGAGAGATCACAAGGAGTCGACTGCTTCGACCCCCGGAGCACCAGCTGCTGATATGCCAATTCTGCGACTTGAGATACGCCGACTTCAACTTCTTGGACAAGCATGTTGCGACTCACATGATTCAGATTGGCCAAGCATTTCTCGATGGCACTTGGAGAGAAATTGAGGCTGATCCGGGGGCATCCCTGGGAATATGGCAGAAGAAGCCTGTTGAACTCGATAACTCTCCAGAGCCGCCCAGGGCCAAGTCTGATCCCCCTCCAAAAGGGAGGTTTATTTACAGCGGCATGTTTCCTCGAGCAGTCATTGAGGATTTAGCCTCCAAGTCTCGTCCCCAGAGGGCAAAGACACCACATCACGAGTTGTTCTCCCTAATGACACCGCCACCCGTCGCTGAGGGCTCAAGATTCGTTAGCCCTCCAAGAAGAAAGACGCCACATCAAAGTATGTCTTCTCCAATCAGACCCATGGACTCTATTTCAGAGTCCCCGAGAGTCGTTAGCCCTCCGAGTGCAAAAATTGCGCAGCATAACCTGGTTTCTCCAGCGACGCCCAAGGAGCCCATGCCTACATCCCTAAATATTGTTAGCCCCAGGAAAGAAAAGCTCCTCGACGTCATTTTGTCCCCCTCAGCGAGACTCAGAGATAATGATCCTGTGACTTCTACGCCAGTGTCCCCCAAGCCCCCCGAGACGCCACCGCCTCCAAAGCCATCATTCAAACAGATCGGCATGGCTACGGTAGAGGTGAAGATGGTCCTCTCAACAATTGCGACTCGAACAGCCACCGCAGGCGGTGACGAGAGTGACTCTGACGAGTCCGAAGCGTCTTCCGAAGGATCGGAGGCACGGGATGCAGAACACGGCGCAGGAAGCGGCACAGGCATGGGACAGGCATGGGTGGGAGCACCTGCAAGTGGGCAACAAGCACCATGGGGTAGGCCTTCGACCCCCAGTGGTCAGAGTGTGGGAGATGGTGGAGATGGAGGACGAAGGGGCAGAAAAAGGCGAAAAGGTGATGATCCGGCATTTTTCATGGGGTCACGCCTTCGGTTCGCCTGTCCGTACCGGGTATTTGAACCTGATGCCTTGAACTGCCTAGAACGAGGGCCCAAGAACCCGTTGGGAGGGTGCGAGGATATCTCTCGGCTCAAGTATTTCTCTACGAAATCTTTTGGATGGTTAGATATTAACATGGCGCAGGCAACATCTTGGACGTCGTCACAAGCGTTCTCGCCGCTGCAGCCGCTGTTTGAAAGCCTTCGAGAGCGACACAAAGGCACGATCACACGAGTCACTCGCCGCGTGTTCCATAATACCTCTACCAGACTTTGAGCGACTAATGGATGCGGCCAATGAAAGCATCACGGAACGATTCTTAACACCGATGTCCGATTTGGACGGTTGGTGGTTCATCTTTAAGCTTCTCATTCCGGGAATGCAGGATCGGGACCTGCAGTCTCTGAAGATGGAGTATTCACCATGTGAGTGTCAAATCGCTGCATGAGGTTCTCCAGATATTGACTGTTGCTTAAGATTATGTTCATCGAGCCCCTGCTATTATGCTTCCGGCGATGGACTTTTCAGCCTCGCTCCTAGACACATTCTCCAACCAGAATATCTCATCCCCTTCAGATGCCTTGTAAGTAATTCATTGTCTAAACGGCCGCTCTCTAATCAATCTCGTAGTTTAGGCCCTACAGATCAAATGGACTTGGGTGTCAACGCCAACGCAGCCATGTCGACTTTCGTGTCTCAGCACTTTTCAGTACCCGTATTTCAAGTCCCAGATTCATCAGGACCAGGAAACATCCCCGAGATAACCTTATCAGCAGGTCTTGGCTCAATCTCTGGTGCGTCATCCGACCAGTCAAATCCATGGACGCCTCCTCGTCCGTCTACCCCTTCAACCACCACAGCACCATCAACATCATCACGGAGTGCATCTGGAAGCGTGGCAGGGAGTGTCAGTCAAACGCAGCTGGAGAGAAATCACATGCGGCTCAAGAGCCAGTACAGACAGGTCGAGAAGGAAAATGCCAAGTTACGGGAGGACAAGTATGCGAACAGAGAAGACTTGGAACGCGCAGAAGCTGTGTTGGAAGAGGTGCTAGGGTCGGCGGATCTCTCGCAGGATGCTTTTGACAATTTGAACCAGGTGTCGGATATTCTAATGGAGATGAAGCGACGGCTGGGTTGATTGGCGACACAACTGTACTAGAAGAAACCTAGATGGGCATGGCGCGTTCTGCGCAGTTGTATGTACATTGACATTTCTAGTTGGCATATTTCTTCTCTGGCATACGGATAGAGATGGTCAGGCAAGAACAGGGTCATTAGTGTGTGCACAGTACATCGCACTCAAAACTCGTGGCGCGTCTGTGTAATAATCACCCCACACAATTAACCTCAGTTATTGCCTCAACCAACAAACTAATAGGCGTCACTCCCAACAATACTCGATCCGGCTACTATAAATCAACAAATCTATAGAAACCGGCAATACAACCGCTCAACTCTGCCAGCCATTCACAACTATCCCTCGTCACGTTGACAACTGGCAACCCGGCCCGAGATCCGCGTCCCAGACACCAGAAGCGGCATGGTCTGGCAGATGGCGCAAGTCTAGTCATGAACTTGGCACACGGCATCAGCTTTTAGCGGCACGTCACCCATGGGCTAGTCAACGACCAAGAATGAGACCCATTTATAGACATCTCAAGACATACGAATAGCTTCATCTCCTCCTTTACACTCAATCTTTACACGGCCTTGGCTTCTTCCCTCTGACCGGCAGTCACAGCATTCACAGCATCCTATTGGATAACCCCCCTGACTCGCGTCAGCACGGGCCGAAGCTCCCGATGCTACCTCCGCGTCGAAAATTCCCCGTGATCATGGGCCACGGCTCGAGCGCGCGCTATTCCCCTCACTCACACTCCCACTCCCACTCCCCCATTCTCCACACGCTTCTTTGTCGTCCTTTCACATCTCATCAATCAACATCAGACTTCGTATACAGCTCGTCATGTCTGATCTGCGTGCCACGTCCAAGTCACCTGCCGGCAATCGCTCGCCAGCTGTTACAGCGTCTCCTTTCGTCCAGCCTCAGATTATTCCTGCTGATGACGTCGAGGTGCCTTTTGACTGGTTCTTAATACCTCATGCATGCAGCTGATTTTTGAACTAGGGCGACGCCATTGATGATGGCGATTCGTCTCTTGGATCGGATGTGTAAGTACACCTCCAGGGCGTGAGACATGCTTTTAATCTGAGACACTAGAGAGAGTTCGACTGCGTCGGTGTCTGCCAGCATTTTCGAGTATCGTCAGATTCAGGGCCGCACTTTTCACAGCGACAAGTTTGATACAGATTATTCATTCCCCAACGATGAGCGGCAGCTTGAGTCGGTGGATATCACGTACGATTGACTCCCCGCCCAATTGATGCCCGCTGATTGTCATAGCCACCATTACTTGATGATCCTCTTGGACGGTAAACTGTTCCTTGCTCCAATTAAGGATGATGTCCAGGTACAGTTTATTGTTCCCGAATTGCGGAGAATATGTGCTGATGTGAATTTTTTATAGCGCGTTCTTGATGTTGGCACAGGAAGCGGTAAAGCATCCATACTCAACGCTGACACCTCACTAACCCTCTCACAGGTATTTGGGCAATGTACGATCGCTACACACTCTGATGAATGCCCCATGCTGATAAGTCATAGTGATTTTGCCGACCAGTATCCCGGCGCTGAAGTAACCGGCACCGATCTTTCCCCCTGCCAACCCAAGTGGGTTCCCCCCAATGTGCGCTTCGAAATCGATGATGCTAGTGAAACCTGGACTTGGAAGGATAACACCTTTGACTTCATCCACATTCGCTACCTCTTCGGAGCTATTAGGGATTGGACAGCTTTGTTCAAAGAAGCCTACCGATGCTGTGCCCCCGGCGGATGGATCCAGTCGGCTGAAGCTGATGTCGAATTCCACAGTGACGACGGAACCTCCGAGAAGCAGGAGGTTTTGAGGCTGGGGAAGAAGATGTATGAGGAGGGTGGCAAGGCTTTGGGGCTGCCGTTCTTCGTGCATGATTTGCAGAAGAAGGGTATCGAGGAAGCTGGCTTCCAGGATATCAAGATGGTTGAGTACAAGGTGAGTGCCCAAGATATCGCTTCATGCTCGGTCAGTTGACTAGAATATCTCAGATTCCTGTGGGCGACTGGCCCAAGGACCCCAAGCTAGCAGAGATTGGCCGATTCGTCAGACTCACGCTGGAGAATGACCTCGAGGGTAAGAAATCATTGTCTGGCTTAACTATTGGTTCATGCTGACTGTGGCTGCAGGTTACACTCTCATGCTATGGAAACATGTCCTCCAGTGGCCCGATGATGAGTATGAAGTCTTTCTGATGAGCATCCGCAACGCCATCCGCAACCGTAAGATCCACAGCTACTTCATGGTACGCTACCTTTACGGCCGTAAGCCCGAGGAGGAATGAAAGTATCTTGCTTGAAGAGGAGTAGTGGTGAAATTCGAGTAAAAGCATAGAATTCAACACGTAAGTGTGGGAGGTAGCCGGTCAATATATTTCTTCATTTGCTTGGGCGCGTTCATACGTTCTGGCTCTTCTCGTTCTCTTTCCGCACTGCTCCAAAACTGCAGGCTGATAAATCTTTCAACTCAGCCACATCCGTTTCAATTTGAGCATCGCATAGAAATGATTGCTGTCACTCTGTTGGTGGGCTTTCTTGCCGACAGACTCACGAACGGGTCACCAATTACAGCATCCAGGCCGATATTGATAGTTACCTTCTCAATTGAGGTGAAACGGCGCTATGAAACAATTAAGCTTAAGGCAAACCTTTTTGGTATTAAGCTTTCTTTTGATGAGGTGGCACCATCATCATAAAACAATTTATCTAAGGTTAGGGTATGGGATGACTAGGATTTCGTGCCAGTTTCTTGTCATACATCACCTGTATTTGCTTGGATCGGATCAACAATACGTGAAAAGGCCCGGGGTGATGATTCCATTTAGGAAATATGGATGTGTGTCTGTCTATGCGGTATTAAGCCACGAAATATTGGTCAACAGTAAGGAGCATAAATGGTTTGTCTATGGTGAAAGAAAGATCATAAACACAGCGAGTCCATCAGTTGAGGACTACTGTGAAAGGGTAAAGCTCGCTGGCATTACTGGCCCGCCTTCTCGATCGTGATAGAGTCCACCCAGCCCAGCGTCTTGGAACATGTCCACCTGAGCATCAAGAGAGGATTGTTATCCAACTGCTCCTGCGACCAACGGCAAGTGGCCTTGACCTGAGCAAAACCATTGACCGAGTCAGCTGATGCCAGCAACTGTCCATCACCTCCCTTCTCCGCAAAGTTCCAATCGTTGTACATGCACCAAATGAAGAGCTGTGTACATCCCTCGCCATTGTCGTCAACTTCCTTTCCAAATCGGGCCCAGGCTGAGACCTCGTAATCTTGTTCTGCGACAAGAGCCTTTGGGTTTAGGTGGTTGGCGAGGAAGTAGAGCGGGCGGCTGTCGAACTTCAGACGGAGAGAGTGGTCACCATCGTGGGACATACCCGAGACGACACCCATTAGGAGTGGAGCCGGGTCCAGGGCCGAATACCAGGGTGACACATCATAGCTTTCATCAAAATCTCCGTTGAGAAGGTAAATAGTCTCTTCGGGCTCGGCAGAGGTGGTGGTCGTGGAAACGGAGATGCTCTCGGTCGAAGCTGTCGTCGATGCCGTAGTCAAGAATGTTGTAGAGAAAGTGGTAGAGAGCGTCGTGGAAATCGTGGTCAAACTTGTATCCGTCGGTGAAGAGGAAGTCTCAACAGTGTTGGTGCTGGCAGTAGCCGTGGCGCTTGTGCTCGCCTCTGCCGTCGTAGACGAAGCTGTCTCTACAGTAGATGAAGCTGTCCCAGTAGTAGACGAAATTGTCTGAGCCGTGATTGAGGAAGTGGAACCGCTTGGGTAGCAAACACCAGCCTCGGACCCCGAGAAAAGAGATAAAACCGCTAACGCGGACAGAAACTTTTGAGAAACCATTGGACAAGGAGTGACTTGGGTGAGATGCAGAACCAACAATTCGACACGGCTTCTGTGGCACACCTATAGGTCTTTAAGGGCATTTTTCCAAAGACGAAGGAGACATACTGTGGCTTGGCATGAAATTAACTCGCTGGCAAGTGCTGACATGCTTCTTAGTAGGTATTGGGCGAACTGGCGATAGCGTCAAATAGTCCATGTGTGGCGCTGCTTTAACGAAGCAACCAAGTGAGCAGCCAATAGTTTGTGGCATTCTAACGCCAAGCTCCATGAATAGGAAATTGTCAACCGTTTTCCGCCAAGTGCACGAAGTAGCCATTGTCTGTCAAGGGTCTAGACTGCCGTCACTCTCCCCTCCTCATGGAGTTTCAGGTATTCAACTTCCCCTAAACAAGTCACTGTTGCTCGCAGCTACTTTCCACCCCCATGTTCCCCGTGACTGGTCCGTTCATCTCTGTTGCGCTCCATCGCCTTGTGCAAACACTCCGCGAGATTCATCAACCCAGACCCCCGAGCGTAATCTTCCGCTGTATGGCCCTCTTTATCCTTTACATCTACTCGTATGCCTTTACGCACCAGGAACCTGCCAAATTCGGTGGCATTACTGTCACCCTCGCTTGAGACTGCGTTCAGGGGGGAGTCGTGATCTTGTGTCAATCTGGCTGACGCCATCTCCAAGTTTGCAGCGTAGTGTAATGCTGTGCGACCTTGTTCCTGGCAAACCGCGTTGATGTCTGCCCCGGCGTTGACAAGCAGCTCGGCTGTTTCCCTGTTCCCCTTTCCTCTCGCAGCAAGTAACAGTGGTGTTCGGCCTCCTTTTTCTCTAGCGTTGACATCTGCCTTTGCATCGATCAGCAACCTCACGGCATCGTTATTCCCCTGTCTTGCCGCCAGATGCAGAGCCGTTTGGTCGATCCAGTCTTGGGCATCGACTGAAGCTCCGAGCCTCAACAACGACTCCATCAAGATTGTCGAGTATTGTTGGCTTGCCAGATGTAGTGGTGTTTGTTCAAGTCTGTCTCTTGCCTCGACGTCTCGAACCATTAGATCGAGCACCCCCTGCTGCTTAGCCATGACAGCCAAATGAATTGGCGCCCGCTCCTCTAATTCCTGCGCGTGTCCCGGGATGCCATCACCAAGCTCCTTCAGAACGTCTCGCAAGCCCCTATACGCTGCGTAATGGAAGACCGTCCATCCTCGCATGTCGTACACGCCGACGTTCGCATTCTCGCTCCTCAAGAGCCGCACAATCGCAGGGCATTCCCCGAAAACCGCACAATGTAAAGGAGTCCATCCCTCAGCTCCAGTAACGTCGATGCTTGCTCCCCGACGGACAAGTTGTTTAACAACGGGGAAGTGCCCAGCGTAGCAAGCATGGTGTAGCGGAGTCCACCCAAGGCAGTCAACCGCGTCCGCGAACACACGTCGGCGGAGAAGCTCAGTTGCGAACGATTCCAGTCCTCTAGCTGCCGCATAGTGAAGTGTTGTCCACCCAGAGAGATCTCTGGCATGCAAAACGTCCTCTCTTGTGAAGTCGAGCGTCGACCCTTCGGGGAAGTTGTCTCTGTGGACCTCTGTCGCTCCAAAGCTAAATAGAAAGACGTCGTCAGAGTCGTCAAAATCCTGCTCTTTTATTTGGATCGGAGGTAAAACCAGCCTAGCAGGTTGTCTTTTCAGCGTATAGAGTTTTTGTAGGCCTCTCAAGATGGCTGGCGGGCATCTTTCGAGCAAGGTAGCGAGCAGTTTCTGTTCCATTTCCTCCAAATCCGGGGTATCCCACTTTGATTCGTAGCCATATTCCTGCCCGACCTTTTCAAACTCGATCTCAAAGCTCAGGGAGTGCAATAAGTCAATCGCAATAGGCGCAAACTGGATTGCACGTGAGTCGTGACGATACTTGACCAGCCGCCTACATTGATTGGCAGCCTGGAACCATTCACCAGATGCCACATGGTGCTGGATCACCTCTCTGACAACAGGGGGAAGTGTCGCGTCAGGCAGTTTGCCTCGAATGCTCAAAGGTGGGATGATGCTCGCATAGACATCAGAGAGGCTTCCCAACCCAGTGTCACGGATCTTGAGCACGAGCCTGTCAAGGTTTTCGTTGCGCAGCTTCAGATCCTCCAAGTCGCCAAGACCCCCCGGGGCTGCTGGAAGCCGCGGTGCCGCGGAGCCGTTGGGCCACTCAACTATTTCTGTGGCAGCCCAAACGAAGTTGGTGAAGAGGTCTTGAGCATATAATCTCTCCAAAGTGCTGTGAGTTAACACGCCCAGGCCTTCACGGCCTTTTGATCGTGAGCCCCGTGACTCATCTTTCAACAATGGATACTCCCTCACGCCTGCATTGCGAGTGTTCCAAAAGGTTTTCCCTGGCTGCTTGCTTCTCTGCACCTGACGTGACCTCGAACGTGTTGCGGCGCAACCAACGACTCGGCATTCATCAACTTCCAATGAACCCGTCTGGTCTTTCTTTTCTCGAGCGAGTATGCAGTTTGATCCCTCATCGGGTATCCACCAATTATAGTCTTCGCGAAGCTGAGGTATGTCTGGGCCAAGCAACTTCAAGCCTGCCTTAGGCCGTGGTCCCTTGGCCCTGAGCCATTGGTCGTCGTCCTGTTTCCGGTCCCTTGACTCTTCTTCCTGCTTTTTTCCTCCATCAATCTCCTGACTGTGGGTAGAGTAGAGCCAAAGAGACAAGACTGCTTCGACCTGGTCCGCAGATATCCTCCACGAGTTCTTGAGCTCAATAGTCAACTTGACTACTTGCCTCTCCTTCCCAACATATACACACCACGTGAATTCATCTGACGTGCGCCTCCCTGGAGGATTGAAAAAGTTCATGAACTCCTCGATGGCCAGGGTGAGTGATACGGCTTCGGTGGATGCCGGCCCCCTCCAATCTGCTTGCCTTGCCAGGTCCTTCCGCAGCTGCATAGTTCTATGAGCTTGCGTGTCCTCTGGGACTTGGGGCAGCAAAGGTTCATGGCTAGACTCGATATAGGTGACTCGATAAGGTTTGGTTGGTATCAGAGGCTTGTAGTTTGTCTCGTCGTATCCAGTTGCGATAATCCAATTCTCATCAGGCCATCGAACCTTGTCTACCTCTTCTTCCCGTTTCCTTCGCGGCCATATATCGTCAAGAACTGCCCTGACCCCTCTTATCGTTTCCTGCAAGAACCTTGGTAGCGTCCCAAGCCTGGAGTTGACTGTTGTGTCTGTTTCTTGGCGGATGCTCTCTCTTGGTGAGCTGGACCTTGCTTCTTCAGTCTCTTCCTCTGCTGTTGACCTTGTATCTTCGGTGGTACTTCCCATCGCCTCGTCAGAAACACGACTCCCCGTTCCGCCACTAGACTCAGTGTCATCACCTTCTAGTTGCCCAAAAAATGGGGCGGTCTGGATATCGCTGAGACGCATTGCGAGCCAATCGAGCTCATACTCAGGCATGAGTTTCTGTGTCTTCAGAGCCTTAGCCAAGCCCCGGCGGATTGCGGCCCGCAGAACCGTCATGATTATGATTGACAATAGGTGCGCTATTGAGGCTGACCAGTGCAAACCGCGTAGACCGATGAACTGGAGGATGAAACCAGCAAGGCTGATGCCGGTTCCCACGACAGCCTTTGCTTCAAGAGTCATCCTCGCCTTGGTAGACTCGTCCAGCAACTCCAATTTCTCGGTGGATGTCTGTTGATCGAAGGCCTCTGTCTCCTCGTCCGTGACTGCGCGACGAGAGCTGACGATTCTTTCGTGTTCTCTCCCGGTGTAAATTGCGTACGACTCGAATAGCTGATCACTGACCGAGTTGTTCTGCTGAAGCCAGACGACGAACGCTTTTCTGTTCGAGGTTGGCGCCCAATACTTCTCATCCGTGCTGCTCTCAACCACATGAGCACAGAGAAGAATTCCCATCACCAGTAAGGCCGTACCACTCGCTGCAAGAGGAAACGCGTATGAATCAACAGTGCCTCCATCTTTCTGAAATGTAGATGGCCACTTGTATGTGATGAGACCAAAGTATATGACTACGCCGAGTTGAAGGAGTGTTCCAAAAACTGCGACGGCCTGTACCTCTCTTCTCTCAAGCTGGGCGTGTCGGTTGAGTGATATGCACGGAGCATCCGCTTCCCTATCCCGAATGATTGTGATTTCTTGGACAAGGGCTTCTTCAGTTTCGGCATCGCTGGGCTGGGCTGGGCTGGAGGCTTGCTCGTTTTCTGTATCACTGGGTAGGCGTTGGCTGGAGTCTTGCTCGTGTGATCGGGCTTCGCTAGGAGCGGCACCATGCTCCTCATCTGCCGACCCGTTCTTATTGGAAAACCAGGACCAAGGAGGCCACCTTTTGGGCCACCTTCTTGTGTCGTCGTCATCGTCGGCACCAGATACAGCAGCTACCACGCGGGTTGGCTGGGATCTAAATGGAGACGTGAGTGATTGCCATGGTGACTTCAAGGTCGAGATGTCTATGAATGAGAATCAACACTACGCAATTGAGGGGATAATCATGCTCACTTGGTTTGTAAGAAGTGGTCAGATTGACAAGCTCCGTTGCGCCTCGCAGCGGCTTGACTTGGATCTTGACGTCGGGATAAAAGCCTTCACCAGGCAACAGGCATACGAACTCCAAGATGTTCCCAGAGCCGGGACATCTTACGATTGTTTTCCCGTTCCATAACTCACAAACCTCTTTTGACGTGGATGACATGAGTTCGATTTCGGCCGCCGAGATATTCTCCCTGGCTCTGCCAATTATGGCCTTCATCAAGGCTGGGCCGCCAACCCTGATAGCACTGACAATGATAGTCACGATGCCCAGAGGTGCCATAGCGAGTATGATGCAATCCGCTAATCCAATGGATTGGCTCATGAATTGAGTTGTGACGCGTTCACCAAACAGCGCCAGTAGTCTATACAAGCTGTGAGTATACCCCCGAAGTCGAATCAACAGAGGAAGGGCGCTTACGGCGACAAGTCGGTAAAGAGATCATTTGCAAAGTCATCACCATCATCCGCGGCTGCGACATGCAAGAGGAAGCAAAACAGAGATAGATGCACAAGATTCGGCATGGCCATGATGAAATGCTAGTTCTTGGTTAATGATGAAGAGGGGGAGAGGTACAAGAACCCCATTTACGCGCTGCGACAGTCTTTTTATCTCCTACTGAACTGAGTACGGGAGCTGAAAAGCACCTTTATGTGACACATCACGTCAACATGACAGGGGCAGTGGGATACAGGTGAGTACACCACACAACACTGGGTTGAGAAATAAGCCTATGAACGTTCTGTTATTGAACCCATTCTGGTGGCTGTTTGACACGCCTCAAGATCCAGAAGCTCATGTTTCTCTCTAAATCCCTCACCGCGATAAATGACTCGATCACCTCTATAGCTCAAGATAGGACTTGAAACCCTCGCTTAGGTTGCATGCTCGCTTCAGTTGTTAGGTCTTGGCGCTGTGCTGATGCCTGGCAGCTACTTTGTGGTTGCAAGGGTGCATGAGCTGAACATGCAAGTCGCCCTCCAAACTGTTCCCCATGATCTGGAATCATGAAGATCAGAATTCCTTCATGAGGACCTGAATCTTCCAGAGACCTCTCATCAACTTTCTCTAACTACTTAGGTAAATGTTGACAATGAATATATGAGCAAATCGCAGTTGGCACGGAGCAAATTCAAGGTAGCTGACCTAGCTATGGCCTGTCACATTCTGTTGGTGGCTATCAGATTTGTGTTGCGGGCCATAGGGGGCCTCAATGAAACTACAAGCGTTTAAGCGACGAGGCCAGCCTGGTGCCAGGCCTAATACGGTGCAGGAGTTGCATGCCCTACTCAGGCCGAGGTACAATATGGCACTCACTCTCTCATCATTCAGGAGGTACATGGTATCACACGTACACGTTTTTATCGCCAAGTATTTTCCACTCAATTTCAAAGACTCAAAGAGCGAAGACTAAGCTTATAGAGTCATATTCAAGTTGCCCTCCCAATTCACTTTGATCAAGAAGACACTAATTACGACGAAGATAATGTCAAAGGGGGGGGGTCCAGGAGGCTTAGATCATTATAGTTTATTCGGGAGAGCAGAGTCTCTAGTCGTACAGCCAACTAGAGCCATAGTACCAATATGCCACTAGGGACGTAACATAGTAGGCAATGTGTAGTAGTATTATTTAGCTTTGAGAATCGCTAGTTGTGAGAGCAGGTAGATTAGACAAAGTGATGGCAGATATCGTTGGCAGACTTGTGCCATTAGAAAAAATGCAAGGAAGCTATCTGCCCGCCTACATAGGTGTCAACCCTAACACAACTATACCTTGGCCCTTTTGTTGTGCTCAATGGCGTCTCTATAAGAAGTAATTAGTTACCATTGTAAATATTTCATGACTACATTAAGGCAAAATGCCGTAAACAACTTACTCCTTGCCATACTTTCTTTTGTGCTCCTCCTTCTGCTTCTCTAAACACACCTGGCACGGTAGAAGAGTCTTGAGCTTCTCGGACTTGATCTCCTTCCAGCACTTCTCGGGCTCATTGTTCTTCACATGCTCACAAGTCTCTTCGTCCTGGTCGTAACTCCTGAGGTATTTGCAGCCTGGGCAGTACCACTGGAGGAAAGTGGTGGTACACATCTTTGCCTTCGGGGAGTTTTGGTTGAGACGATGTCGTGATAAGGTACCTAGGTTGATGTCTTTGTCGAAGTCGTTCGTCACAGATTACGAATAAGTATGGGGTGAGTCTGGGACTTCAAGTCAGAAGCAAGATGTCGGGTATTTATAACCCCTTTTTCTGCCTCCTCTCTTATCCAAGGCTTGGTGTTTGTTCTGATTTCAAGTATTCCTGCCGTACAATCAGATATGCCGGTGTTGTTCAAACATTTCCTCACGAACAATCAATTATTTCATCTGACCAACTACGAGGCACCACATTACAGTGACCATAACAAGGAACATTTGAATGATCACTCATAGCTTTAAATTGCTCGGCTGTGTTGCCTGCCGCTTTGCTCTCAAATATCTTCTCATCACAGATGCTGCGCAACTTCTCTACATCTTTGAACGGTGATATAACCGAATTGATCTGGGCACTGGAGCATCGTTCGCGGACATGTACACATATGCCTAGTGATATAATCACGTCCCTCCTAGTAGCATTGGCTTCGTATCATTATACCCTGCCTAATCGCACTGGTTGCACACGTCTTAACAACCTCATTATCAGAATCCTAAGTTACCTGTGAACCAACCTTTGAGAAAGATGACACAGCATGACTCACTCCCTATCTTGAGACGTGCAAGGACGGCTTCCTCTGTCACGAGGCGATGATATAAATCTAGTTTCACTTCATTTCACTTGGAACTCAAACCTAAACTATCTCATACTGGTCGATCCACTTCAAAAGGACATCCAAGTCACCACAACGAAAGCGATCACATTCATCCCGTCTTCACTCGGAAGCATAGTCAATAGTCACTCAACATGTGCTCAAGCGCTTGGCACCGTCGCTGGTGTAATGCATTTAAAAAACTGGTACGGTATAACCAGTTCGACGAGACGTGCGAGTTGGCCAAGCAGAAGAAACCGTGCAAGAAGGAGGTTTACTCGTATGACAGCAACATCAGTGCAGACAAGTGCGAGAAGTGCCGAGAGAAGAAAAGGGAGGAAACAAAGTGATTTGGCTATCTGCCATGCTATTTTACTAGTGGCCTCTTGCGGAGACGTCATTGAGGAGATGGGGCAAAAGTTATTTCATACCTAGGCTCCCAGCGCAGCCGATCATCTTTCCTCTTGATGTCGGAGTGATGAGATAGTCCAACTGAGCACCATTGCAGAAGCAACAGCAGGTCTTTTATGCATGAAACATTTGCCTATGTTCAGTCGACGTGATTAATTTCTATATATGTCGACGCTGCTCCTGGCTGCAACGGTCCCAGCTCTGAGCCATGCACACCCTTTCTCATACCTATTCATACACGGCATAAACTAACTCAAACCATTTATGAATCTCAACGCTCCCCACCATCTCGTATTTTCTCTATTCATAAAATATGGTAACATGAACTAGCCTCGGAAAGCCGATTAGTCGGTCTGACTTTGCCAGCCCTCAGGCTTCTCAATGCTGTTGAGATCGAAATATCGTGATGTACCTAAGTGGAAAATTAGCGGTAGAGAACGTACACAGAAAGAAGCTACTCACAAGAATAACCCTTCCAGTCAAAGTTATCCTTGGGGTTACAGTGACAGCGAAGATCCAGTCGCTTCTGAGACCCCGTTGGGCAGTGGGTGAAGGGGTTATGCCAATAGGCAATGTCGTTGAAAAAGTGTAGTTCTGACCTATCCAGCAAGAGTCCGGCGGCAATTGAGTGGACTGGAGCATCACCCCAACGCTCATAGAAGAAGCCTCCTGCCTTGTCGAGATACTCGAAATAATCCATGTAGGCCTTGCTTCGGAAGAAGTTGAGATCGCCCACTTCAAAGTTGGACCACTATCACATCATGTCAGTCTTGCTTCGGACCCGAAACCTATATAGCACTCACGAAATGGCAACGGTTATACGTAGTGCCGTGGTCGTCGCTGAGGAAACCCATCGAGTTGTTCTTGACGATATGTTCGGGATGCTTCTTCATAAACTTCCGTGTCGTATCCCAAAGTGTCGGAATCGTTTCCTGATACTCATACAAACTCAAGACGAAGCTATACTTCTTCTTCTGTTCCACCATGACTCGGAAAGGATCTTCGTGAATGTCACAGAACAGCTGAATGTTCGGTTCCACTCGCCAATAATAGTCGTAGTTCATGAGCAGGGGCTGGCGGAAGAAGAAGCCCGACTCGAATCTACACATGTGTCGATAGCTGATGGAATCACCGTAGATGATTTTTCGCTCAGCCATATCTTCGCGGACCTTCCTCGCCTTTTCCTGGTCGATCCATTCGGGAAAGGACCAATGCTCTGTTGGGATTTGACCATAATAGGTTCTACCTGACACAAGACTGCTGGTGACGTTCTTGAAAGTGGTGTCGAATACTCCATCGTTGAGAAAAATCCAGTCATAGCCAAAACGATGGTTGAATCGATCCTCGACTTGCCGTATCGACTTTGCAATGTCCCAGACGTCACTATTCCGAGCAAGGGTGACGAAAGTTGCATTCATTCGTGGACCCGTCGGTCTTGGCCGTTCATTATTACCAATTGTGGACTGTGAATAGCCTCGGTCGGCGGCATTGATGGCCTGAGTACTCCAGACGTAGTAAAATGCCCAGAAAACCTACGTTCGCGAGTCAGAGTCATAGTTTACGTGCTACCCGCCGGATTACAAACCAGAGCGGCGAGACCGCATGTCCGCAGAATGCCTTTGTGCCGTGTACTTAACATGATGAGACGCCAACAGAATGAAAGCAAAAGGGAAACAACAAATCCCCAAAGGCAAAGACGCGTTGCGAAGGCCCTCACCTTTAATACGATACTCGCTAAGAGCATCGAGCCACTAAATTCGTAATGCCAAAATTGCGTGAGGTCCACAACGAACCTATTGATCAACGGGTGCAAGGTTGGGCCCCCTGCACACCAAGAATCTTGGCTTCGTATCCCAAATTAGAATCGAGCTCAACGGGCGCTTAAAGGGTTGCTTTGGCCCGCATTGGAGGAGGATGGCGGGAGATTTCGCCTGATCTGTTGGATAAGGTGATTCATCGCTTGAGGTCCTGAGTTGGCCCTCAATCTTGTCTTCACAAGTAAAGTCTTCTTGCCAGTGCTATCTGTCCGGCTAGAGGCGGCAACAAGACAGTCATTGGGCAACATTTGTGCTTTATGCTGCGTGCCATGAGAAGATTCGCCATCTCAATACACAGAACGTCAAAACTCATTCGGCAATCACCGATGAAGGTTTCAGAACTGTGATTAGCGACGGTGGGTGCAAATGCTGCGGGGCGCCTCCGAGAGATCCGGAGCCACACACACTGGTTTTACGCGAAAAGGGGCCCCAAGACAAGGGTATGCGCCCGACGCTGTGAGTTAAGCGAGGTATGTACGTCGTAAGAGCGGTTTCATTGTCATCCCCATGGAGATTTTTCGTTTACGGTGAAGTCAAACTGTCCTCTGTGTCCACATGGTTGTAGAGAAACCATCACCTGATTCTACAACTTCCAGCGACCTCATACAGCCGAGAGAAAATCTTACGCATGGAATCAATCAATTTTAGCAAGTTAAGATGGGTTACATGCTGTGAGCAGTTCTCTAAAACGTGATAGTATCCCATTGGAAGGTCATAACAACTTAGGTTGATTGGTTGTGAAAGCATTTAAAGTTCGACATAATCGAATTGAGTCAGCGCAATATTCTTTCCTAGGCTGGGGATTTGTCATGATAGGTCATGATAGGTTTATCACATAGTATCAGGCTCATCGAAGCCTGTTTGATAACCATTGAACACGATTCACAGCGAGTAGGTAGCCCTATCTAGGTCTTGGCCCTAAATAAAATACTTTCGCGGTTCTGATTGTGCAACCCTACGCGCTGTCGTAAGAATTAATTACATCTAATAAAGAAAGAAGCATGATGGTGTCGACCTTATGGAAGTAAGCACAGGTTCTCAATGGCTATGCTGTGTAATGGGCGAGGTAACTAGAAGTTTAGAATATTAATCAATGGACTTGAGAACATGATCCCATGAGCTGGCTATTTCTGAGAAGAAAGAGACTTCCCATAAGGATACTTCATCAGATTCAACTATAAATCACACCAGTTGCGCCTAGATGAGAGTTTGCGAAATCCAGAGCGTGCTCGAATGTGATGAGACTGGGTTACCCTACGCCGCAGCAAGAAACCCTTCAAATTTCGCAACTCCAAAACACAACAATACGAAATAGGCAACAGCTTTCTTGTGGAAAGTATTTCACCGATATCACATGATGATGGTGGCTGGATCTCCTAGCGCTTATCATATGGTCCCCGAAAGGACAGACAACCCGCATATTAGGCAGCTGAGCAGAGGACACCTATATGACTGGTAACAACCGCCGAATGACCAAACACTTTTATTCCTACCACCATAAATCCTAAGACACCACATAATCAAGACTCTTGGGGATACAATCATGGGCCAGACTCTCTCCTCTCTCTGGACACCGCCAAAGATCTCGGTTGTCCTCGTTGGGCTGCCATCAGCCGGCAAGACAGCAATCGTTTGGCACCTACTCCATAGAGCCGTTCCTGCTATAATTCCGGCACGATCAAGTAGTCCCTACTTCCGTGATGGTACTCAACATGTGCTTACTCTGTATAGTGTTGGAAATCGACACCGTAACTAGGAACGGTCAGAGTTTTGATCTATTCGACCACGAGGGAGACCAAAAGTACAGAGCAGCCTGGAGGAGCTTCTTTGCCCCACGGGATGCTATCATCTTCGTCGTTGATAGTATAGATCGCGACAGCATGGACGAAGCTAGAGAAGAGCTTCATCGGTTGCTGTTGGCAGGGATACTCGCGTTGAAGCCCGTTGTGATATTTGCCAATAAGCAAGACTCGCCGGTAAGAATAAAACACGAATGTCTCGTTTCTGAACATTGTTGATATTTGAACTTAGGAGGCTATGAGTGTGGACGAACTTGTCGACGTTTTAGGAATACGTGATGAGCTGGAAAAGGGCAAGAGATGTGTTCGTATCTACACGGCACCCCATGAGGCTATACACTGACACGTGGATCACAGCATATTCTAGGTTCAAGTGCTCTTGATGGCCGAGGGCTTGCTGAAGGCCTCGAATGGATCAGAAAATTCTTGGCAGGGCATGGAAGAGAGTGGAAGTGATCAGGAAGGTCACATATCAGCATCTCGCATTTTGACCACTTGCACATCGCATATGGCCTTTTGAAGGGCCAGAGTGTTTAGTTCTTGGGGATTATGGCTAGAACGAAGCTCTCAGCTAGAACTGTTTCCGAGAAACTCACTCCGACTCGGAAATTACGGATCGTAAATTCCGTCACTCGGGTTTGACTTATTGCCGGTCCCTCGGCTTATTCCGGATTCGGGTGATATCGTGAGTTTCAAAAACGTTCATCTGGTCTACCAGGTTCCTTCATGCTGTTTTAATCACGAGACCATGATAGAGTTCCGAAATGAGCGGCTTCCAAGCGCATCACCTCTTTCACTCACCTTGGCTACCTACTATCGATGTATGGCACATTTCAACGCTTGCTCCCCGCCACTCTTGATAAAGACCATTTATTGTCAATACAAGTGCCAGGACCTGCTCTAAGCAAGCGCAAAGGGCGACCAATTGCACAGAGCAACTGGCTTTGTACCACGTTGTTTTATTCTTGAGGCGCCACGACCAACGGCCACAGAGTCGACCAGGCCCCGTCCGTTGAGAGGGAGAGAGAGGAAGCTTGAGACTTTTGCCATGCTGCGTATCCTAAAGTAGCCTTAGCCTCGGGCATGAAACACTGTCAATGCCGTCATGTGTTGATAGCTGGGTCCTTTGCTGTTGTGGAAAATAGACTCTTTTGGACCTGTGGGAAATGAAATAATGATGGTACGCGTCGTAGAACAAATTACCCTCCTCATTAAACAATCAAATGCTGAGACACATGACACATGGAGGAGGGGAAATGTTGGCATTATGAACGACCCCTGAGTTGGTGCTCTCTAATGAACTTACGCAATGCAATGCACGGCTAAGGAGCTCGGGCTTTATCATGCACGAGACACACATTCCGGAGACCAGGGTAGCACTCTTTATCCTGTTCATTAAATTGGATGTTACCCCAAGTCCGGCGTGGGCTGGTGCGGCAGACAGGCCCTTGTACGGCGGGATCTAGAACGATCCCGCTCGATCTCATTCGTCGTACGAGGAAGGGAAAGATTCCAAATCCAAGGCTCCGGATTCGTAGGCACGTACGTACCGCATGCTCCAGTTTGGATGGACTGTGCGTTGAAAGGCCTTCGGTTACCGGAATCAAATCATGGAGAACCGTCACAGTCCCCGAATAATTGCATTTAGCTTCAACGCCTTTACGCGTTTGAAAAGTCTCACCTTTAATTGACTAGTGGTCAGCTCAATGCAAGTTCGGTGAAGCAGGTCGGAAGATATGGCAAATGTGCAACGGTTCGTTATGCGGTGTGAAGAGGTATTGTCTCACACGAAGGACTCATGGCTGAGACTCATGTGCAGAATAAGCCTTTTCTGTTCGAATACGATAATCTAGGGCTGGGAAAAGGTCGCACAGCGTCGTGAACATGAGGGGACGTTGAGGCGTTCCAATAACGCAGCTAATTGAATGATTCCAACGAGGTATGCCGATACTCCGGGTCGATGTTAGGGCGAGAACAGTGTAGCAATGAAAAAGACGTTAACAGAGCTTACCATTTTTCAGAGATTACCATTCCTTATCACCGTTGGCCCAGCACTTCCGCCATAGGCTCGCCTGCGGCCGACCCCTGCTAATGACGTCGCAGTTTTACTCTGATAGCGTCTCTATAAACTTTTGTACTTTGCCATTAAGGTTTTCTTGATGGATACGACGGGCCATGAAGCACAGCAGGACCTTCACAACGGTCCCAGCCATGCGGACGAGAACATACTGCCTTGGCGCACAGTCAGCGCAGACGTGGCATAGCCAATGCCCAGAATCAAGTAATACTGCATTCCTTTTGCGAGCCCGTATTCCACATCTCAGCTAAGCCCGCTGACCAGAGTAGGGCACTGTTGCACGGCATTTGGGCGCGGGTGATCCAGGCACCGCCTCCCGCGTTGTCAGGGGTGAGAGGGCATTGATTATTTCCCAGCCGATTTGTTTCACCTCGCAGCTATTGGTCCTCTGGACCCTGCACGGGTGGGTAATCAGACGATGTCACTCCTTGGCACGAATATCAATGTCAGACGCACCAGATAGACTACCATGGTTCTATCCTTGCCGGTGGGATAACCTAATCCCTCATTCTTTTACAGAGGATGAATTTGTCATCCAAACTCAAAGTCTGGAGATGTCGATTAAGGTTTCTACGAGACAGACAAGATCGAGGTTAAGATTAAGCTGCCACCTTCTCCTTTGAGGGTCGGTCTGCCCCTTGCAGCTCCAGGGCGAATAGCGTCGTCTGGACTCGTCATCCTGGTCGGCAGTTGGATAGAACTCGGTAAGTGACGTGACGATCCCCGCCAGCCGGCCTCGTCACAAGGCCCCTGTTCCCCACACGGCGAAGCAAGTGCATCCAGTATGCCCGGCCGCCCATCACCATGCCCGACGTCTCCAGAAATAGTGACGTTAGTGCTGAGGAACCTCTTGGCCGAGGTGATACGTGTGGTTGTATGCGTCTAGTCTGACCAGTCGGGCCCCTGGAAAGCAAAATTGTGCAGTCAGTCACAGAGAGGTCATTTCAAATCCAACCGACACATCAGCACGGCCGACTTGGCGCTGTGCAAGTTGACCAAGCCCCCTGTCGATCTGGGCAATCACGTTGCGAATCTGGCTGCTACAAATGAAGCCATATATCCCCTCTTTTTCTTCCATCCAGCTCTCAGTAGGCTCTTTGGGTTTCACAGTCGCTCGTGTCTGATATTACCTGAATCCATCTCATCATGCACGCCACCTCTTCAGCCTGGCTGTTGCTAGCCTCAGGCGTCCTGCCTCTTGTTGCTGGTGACGGCTGTCCCTTTGCCAAGAGGGCCACCGACTCTGGTTCTGGCTTGTTCCCTCCAAGGGAGATTGCTGAGGACTTTGGACGATGCCGTGTTGCTGGTAACGCTGCCGGCGCTGGTACTCGAAGCCGTGACTTTTGGCCCTGCCAGTTGAGGCTCGATGTGTTGCGTCAGTTCTCGCCTCAGATTAACCCATTGGGCGGAGAGTTTGACTATGTGGAGGCGTTCAAGACGCTTGACTGTGAGTCGCAGATCTTGTATCAGAAACCGCCGAGATCATGCTGACATGAAATAGACGCTGCTCTGAAGAAGGATCTGCACAACCTCGTCACTGATTCACAGGATTGGTGGCCTGCTGACTTTGGCCACTATGGAGGTCTGTTTATCCGTATGGCCTGGCACAGCGCTGGTACCTACCGCGCCATTGACGGCCGTGGTGGTGGTGGCATGGTGAGTTATGGCGGTGAATTAATGCAGCTATTCGCTGATAATTTCGCAGGGTCAGCAACGTTTTGCTCCTCTCAATAGCTGGCCTGATAACCAGAACCTTGACAAAGCCCGTCGCCTTCTCTGTGAGTCCGAGGCTATTCGCTCAAGTAACATTACTCATAATATCTAGGGCCCATCAAGCAAAAGTATGGCAACAAGATCTCATGGGCTGATCTCATCCTTCTGGCTGGCAATGTCGCCCTTGAGTCCATGGACTTTGAACCCATCGGCTTCGGAGCCGGCCGTGCCGACACCTGGCAATCTGACGAATCCGTCTACTGGGGTGCCGAGACTACCTTTGTTCCCAGGGGCAATGACGTCCGTTACAACGGCAGCAAGGACGTCGTTGACCGTGCTGACAAGCTCGAGAAGCCTCTCGGCGCCGTCAGCCTAGGTGAGTTACGAACACTCTGGCGCGCGAATTGACTCGCTAATTGGCGCGCGAGGACTCATATACGTGAACCCGGAGGGGCCTGATGCTAATTCTAACCCTGCTGATTCGGCTTTGGATATCCGTGTCAACTTTGACCGCATGGGGATGAATGATGAGGAGACTGTGGCTCTCATTGTTGGTGGCCACACTTTCGGAAAGACCCACGGCGCTGTTCCTTCTTGTGAGACTCATTAATCTTTTAACGGGTTGTTTGAATACTGACTTCTATAGCAAACATTGGTCCCGAGCCTGAGGCTGCTGACCTTGGTGAGATGGGCCTGGGATGGCACAACAGGGTCGGCGAGGGGAATGGCCCCAACCAGATGACTAGTGGACTTGAGGTTATCTGGACCAAGACCCCTACCAAGTAAGTTTTCATCAAAGTCTAAAAGGAATCCCCAGTTACTAACTCGAACCAGGTGGAGCAACGACTTCCTCACCAGTCTCCTCACTAACAACTGGACCCTCGTTGAGAGCCCTGCCGGCGCCCGTCAGTGGGAAGCCGTTAATGGCACAGTCGACTACCCTGATCCCTTCGACAAGACTAAGTTCCGCCGCGCCACTATGCTGACCAGCGATCTCGCCCTCATCAACGACCCCGTGTACCTCGAGATTTGCAAGCGCTGGCAGAAGAACCCCGAGGAGCTCCGCAAGGCCTTTGGCCGTGCCTGGTTCAAGCTTCTTCACCGTGATCTGGGACCTGTTTCTCGCTACCAGGGTCCTGAGATTCCCAAGGAGAAGTTCACTTGGCAGGATCCTCTTCCTGAGCGAAAGGGTGATGTCATTGGCGATGCTGATATTGCCACGCTCAAGGGTGAGCTGCTTGCTGCAAAGGGTCTTGGTGTTTCTAAGCTCGTTTCCACCGCTTGGAATGCCGCTTCTACTTTCCGTAACTCTGATAAGCGCGGTGGTGCCAACGGTGCTCGCATTGCCCTCAAGCCTCAGCGGAGCTGGGCTAGCAACAACCCCGAGCAGCTTGAGCAGGTTCTGAGCTCCCTGAAGGCTATCCAGAAGAAGTTCAACTCTGGATACAAGACCAAGCAAGTTTCTCTGGCTGATCTGATTGTTCTCGGTGGTGTTGCTGCTGTTGAGAAGGCTGCTCACGATGCTGGCTTCAAAGACATCAAGGTTCCCTTCACCCCTGGTCGAGTCGACGCTACCCAGGACCAGACTGATGTCCGATCTTTCGGCTTCCTCGAGCCTCTTGCTGATGGCTTCAGCAACTACGGCCACAGTACTTCTCGCGCTCGCACTGAGGAGCTCCTCGTTGACAAGGCCTCCCTCCTCACCCTCACTCCCCCCGAGATGACCGTCCTCGTCGGTGGTCTCCGCGCCCTCAATGCCAACTTTGACGGCTCCTCGAAGGGTGTTCTCACCACCAAGAAGGGCCAGCTCACCAATGACTTCTTCGTCAACCTCCTTGATGCTGCTACGACTTGGACCAAGGATGATTCACAGGGCGAGCTTTGGACTGGCACCGACCGCAAGACCAAGGCCAAGAAGTGGACTGCTACCCGTGCTGATCTGGTCTTTGGATCTCACGCTGAGCTGCGGGCTATTTCCGAGGTTTATGGCAGCGCGGATGCTAAGGAGAAGTTTGCTAAGGACTTTGTTGCCGCTTGGGATAAGGTGATGAACTTGGATCGCTTTGATGTTAAGGCTAAGAATTAGAGCGACCTTTTTGTTAATATATAGTGACTTATATATATATTAGAGAATAGTTTTATAAATTATTTATCTTACCTAGTTATATATTAAGTTATCTCTAATAATATTATATAATGCTATGCTTTAATGCTATTACTAAGCTAAAGTTATATACCTATGCTTTATATTGTTATTAGGCCTCTCCTCTTATGAGGTTAAAAGTTATAATACGGATATAGAAAAGCTATTATATCTTATGGATTTTATGACGTTTCATACGTCGCAGCTGCGTGCACCTTAACCGCTGCGCCACAGGGCAAAAGATTAGGCCATAATCGCTATTATAGCAATTACAGAAGGTGCATTCACTGCCTATAGGGCTCGTACGGGGGACCAGGCCTAACATTATCTAGGTAAGTTTAAGAATCTATTCTAGCGCATAGTATTAACCTAAATACTAAGTTAATATATATTATTCCTAGGAAATATTTGCTTCCCCCGGAACTAGATACACCGGGTGCCCTCGACGATATTCACAGGCAATATAGGTTCTATATCACCCATATAAAGCCCAACGTTCTCGATCTTCGTTGCGAATCTATCAGTCGCCTCCAATGGGCACTCCAGGCTATCAACTGCGCCCTTCGCGATATGCGCCTCTCCAATGAACACATCATTCCTAGGAAACATTTACTTCCCCCGGAACTAGATGCACCGGGTGCCCTCGACGATATTCACAGGCAATATGGGGTCTATATCACCCGTATGAATCCCAACGTTCTCGACCTTCGTTGCGAATCCATCGGTCGCCTCCAACGGGCACTCCAGGCTGTCAACTGCGCCCTTCGCGATATGCGCCTCCCCAATGAACATGGTTCCGTTCGCTTCTTGGTCCAAGGACCAACTAACGCTATCATCTACTCCAGCCATGCCTGCCATAGCCGAGGCACGGGTTGTTGGTGGGTAGACTGCACCCGCCTGCGCTGCAGTAGCTACAGTAGCAGCACCGTCAATGTCGGAGCTCCCACCATGCACTAACATTATGCTCGCAGTCGTCGTAAGATGGGAGAATACATGGCCAGGCCCGATACCTTTCATCATCATTGCAGAGGTCGTTGTTTCCTGGTCCGTTGGAGGTTGGCCTGTCCGAATCTGAACAGTTATCTACTGTTGACCTACGCTCCCTGCCTATCTATTGCTATCTGTTTTTGAGTTCACGTGTACGATAGAGACATAAATTACACAAACCATGATCTCATGGCTAGTGTCTATACCTTTTTCTACCCAACCTGCCCAGCCTACTTAGCCTCAGCCTCTTCCACTCGTCCGACCACACACAGCCGCTGGTCCTGGCATATAGCATGAGCCTGCGAAGCATGTTTAATGCCAGCGCGCCCCTAGTTTCCCAACAGGTATGCACCACCACTTCCCCTCGTGAAATTAGACACATAGCAAAAACACACAACCACGCAAACACGCAGACGCGCAGACACTATTATATTCTATATCTCTTTAGTCGTCTGCGTATCCCCTTGATTCATCTCGCCCGCTCCCCCAGCAGAGTACCCTCATCTTATCGCCTCCGCTCGCATTCATTCCTCCCAAAACACCGGTCACCCGTCTGATCTCTCACCCTCGCGTATGCTACGAGACCATGGCCCAACCGGGCATAACCCGCCATCATCACCATACCCCCCTCCCTCGACTGGTGAGCATCAATCGAAGCTACTCGTCACCCAGCACCCACCCTCGTTCTCGTCCCCCCCCGCACCTATCAGTTCCGGCTCCAATGTATCCTACTTGTTCAACGCACTGAAGAACATTCATATACATGGATAATGGTCATCAATCTCAGGCTCCCAAGAGCCTGATTTCGGGTATCATGGGATGTGAATACCCGTCATGAGAAGGTAGTACGCACAACTATGATGCAT
The DNA here is from genome assembly GCA_027886205.1 of Fusarium piperis. Classification (NCBI taxonomy): domain Eukaryota; kingdom Fungi; phylum Ascomycota; class Sordariomycetes; order Hypocreales; family Nectriaceae; genus Fusarium; species Fusarium piperis. The sequence goes on from RZGM01000047.1 coordinate 391,031, forward strand.
TCTGCTCTTGAAGCTACATGGCGTGCCCTCCACGATGGCCGGTTCAAGTGAACTCTTGCGCTACTGCAACCTATCCATCAAAGCTTTGTTTTCCCACGTATGCTCAACTAACGCTCGAGACTATATTCCATGCTGCGTGCCCAGGAGTAGTATTTTAGTTCGGCCTAAGGCTCTAACCAAACTTTCATCGCTATTTCTCGAGACTTTATCGTCTAGTAGAAAGTCTATAGAGCCATATAAGGACCTTTCCGATTCGTGGCGTCGTCGATCCAGTGCTTGCGATCGACCTCGTTCTGCTGAGGGTCGGCAGCGGGTTCTTCCCAGGTGCGTCGGGCTCCCTCGTTGACATGAACCTGTCGGTAGTGGTTGAGTAGGGACCCAGCACTGGCGCAAGACTGGCTGCATTCGCCGCACTTGAACTCGACTTGACCCCTCTTGGCATCAGAGGACACCCATGCGTCGGCCGGGAGGAGGGGCATGGTAAAGGCTGGCTGGGGAGCCTTGGGTTTGATAGAGCGGTCCTATTGCCCCTTCCAAACCGTTTCGCCGAGAGCTGGATCGATTCGCCAGAAGCTATGATGCAGCGGGATGGCAGCAAGAGTCTTGCGGATAGAAGCCCAATCGGTGGTTGCGAAGTTACGCATGCTGCAATTGGTGAACCAGGTATCAAGCTCAACGGTGGACTCGGCGAGGTCGATATCATTGACAGGATCAAAAAGGTAATGCTTGTAGTGTACTTGGAGTTCAAGATAGAGGAGCACCCCTTATTATGCTCATATTTGTACTTGAATACTTGCCAGTTGTGACGAAGCCATTAGACCTGTTCGTTCCCATACCGCAAGTACAGGGGCCGCCTACCTTTGGGTATTTGGTCCAGTGGTCTATTAATCACATCAGCTACCTACACTACGAACGGTGGCTACTACTAATCTACACGGTTATTTAACCCATGGCTCAAGTATGGGCTAGCCATGCGCTGCTGGTCTGGGTAGACATAGGCGTCTTGCACCTAACGCGACTATGACGGCAGCCCCTCGTTGAAGCCCGTGGCAATAGGTCCTCTTTAGCGTGTCCGTGGTCGCCGGGCGGTGATAGTCCGTCCTGTATGGTATAGCGCGGTCAATATGGTGGATGGTTCGGGAGTAAGTGCGCCTCGTTGAAGGTTTGATAGAGTTCACGCACTGAGCCACCTGAAGAACAAATGGCCAAATGGCCTTGCGTAATGTGGAATTCCATAGGTACACCAACTGTTTGCCAAGATGTCATTGAACACGAGTCTCACAAGCGACGCTGCTGAGGCACATGTAATGAATTCCAGAACACTGCCTCCGTAGTTCTATCGAAGCTTCGCATGTTAGGTAAGACCGAGTACCGATGGATGATCGAGGATTCGTTCGCAACTAGAGAAAACCCTTGCTACAATTGAGTCTTATCGTGATCGTTGATATTGTGGCCGACGGAGACGTCGTTGACACCAAGATTAGAGTTATGACTGTAAAGCGTGAAGATGGAAAATATCGGGAAGGCGCATCGGTAGGTGGTTATCTTTAAGCCTCATCGGGGAGCATAAATCATAGGGTGTTTGGGCCCTTTCGCGTTATACTATGATCTTTAGCAATGCTCAGTGGCCCTTGGTTCCAGGCTTTACTGGCTGTACGATTAATTGTCCTGTGGTGTCTTATCGCCCGTAGCGCGATCCGATACGCATAAATCCGGGTTCTCCGGCCCCGAGAGAAGGGAGGGTCGCTACATAGATATGGACGTGCAGGTGGATTGGTTCTTAATTGGTGGTATCGAAGTGTTTTGGCTGACACCATGGCTCCCTTGCATTCTAAGACATTGCATCGCGTTAACGGGAACGGCCGTGGTCAGCCAGGCACGAGAAAGAAGAATCCGAGACGATAAACAGGTCGGTTTGACAGAAAACTCGCATGGGTAAGGAAAAGATATAAAGGACAGCATCGTAGCTAACTGCCGTGAATACCTATGGGTGCCTGGTTAGCATCGTTTTCAAGTATGGGACGCATGAAGCCATGCTTGTTGCCGTTGGTCCATTTAGTATCAATGGGACGGCTATGGAGCGAGCTCGAAGTTTGTCTCCTTAAAAAAGAAACCACTTTGAAGATGCAGCATGACAGGTCAAGACGGTCGCTTGGTGAATGTAATCTTCCAGCGTAGTGCTCGATTGTTTGCTAGCTAACGGTAGTAACGGCCGTCGTCTACCATCATAGATACCTGGATCCAAAATAACGCCATGTACTCGAGCCTGGATCATCGGATCCTCCCAACGTTCTTCCTGGCCCCACGTTCACAATCGATTAAGCGTTGGCGCCGGGCTCGTTCGTGTTTCGTTGGCTGGATGCGGTTCGGAGGGTACTGCGGGATAGAATTGTGAGACATGTTCAAAGATCAGAGCGCCTCTAACAAGATGTCAGTGTTGGACTTCTCACCGCAAATGAGCCCCGGTGATCAAGTCGGTGAGAGCTGTGTGACATCGTGGTTCGGTTCGAGCAGAATTGGCAGTTGCCGCCAGGTGAAAAACTGAAATTTCAGAACAGGTGAAAAGTCGCATGATGAAACAGGCTACAGAATGCTATGGGCGAACGGAACAGACTGTGATCGGGGTAGGTAGCATCCACCTCTTGGCCCCGAGAGCGGTTCCATGAAAGTGGGTACCTGCAGGTCAGGCTCAAATCTGCCGGGCGTCGCATGTGAGGGAGTACAGTGACATGGTTAGAACGCCCACTTTTGGCTAGTGTTGGTGGTACAGATACAGCAGACCCGGCCGGCCGATGCCTTGCCAAGAGGAACGAACAGTGCGGTTGACGGCTTATGCGGGGGAGCCCAGTAGGGCGATCGGTGTACCACTGTAAGTGGAGCCCGATGGACCGCTTCAACGAACGGCGCCAATCTGGCACCCGGGTGAGCGATTACCGGCCAACTGATTTAGTAGAAATATATTATACGTGCGAACCGGGCTTTATTTCTCTCGAATGCTTATCTAGCTACCTAGTTAGGCAGAAATCCCACGGGGAAGCCTGGGCAAGAATCAATGTAATGAAAGCAAAGCACACCTGTTTCGCCGTTTGGGCGATTGGTTGTGAGCACATGGTCCATGCACCCAACCAGCCCTGAATATGGGCTGCTCAACCTCCATCGCTTTGGGTACATGGCAAAGCGAACTGCAATGCCTATAGAAATTGCTAGAAAGTGATAGAAATACGCTAGCTCATACCGGTTAGCGTTGGAGCCCGTAAGGTGATGAGAAAAAACAAAAAAACATCACGCTGCGCACCCTCCCTGCCTCTTCCTCCTCACACAACCTACTCAGCTTGCTCGGTCACTGCTTGCGGTGACACGCCAACTAAGTGCTCAGGTTCACGATAGACATCAGGTCTATCATTCTTTTTCTTTACGCTAGATAGGGGTTCTACCTGAAGCTCTGTCAGAAAGGACGACTGAGCATCAGTTGATCATCGAAGTTGAAGCCTTGGTGGTGCGGTGCCGCGATAGCGACCGTTTGTGCGTCCAAGTCGAACCTAAACGTTAGAGTCGTTGCAAAGGAAAGGAGAAGGAAGAAGAAGAAGAAAAAGAAGAAGAAGAAGAAGACTCTCGCTATGTCTCAACCACAGACAAGCATCGCGGCCCAAGGCCAACCCATCCCCGCGGCCGTGAAGACGTACATCAACGACTGCGCTCTCCTGTGAGTGGTTCCCTCCTCGAGCATATAACTTACTGACCCGCCTTTTAGCCTTGACGAGTTCGGTCCCGTTATCGCTAGCGGTAAGACCTTGGGTTTGCCAACAAAGCTCGGTGCCAAGGTCTGTTTGTGCGCCCAGGCCGACGCTGACCCTTGGCTTGGCTTTTCCCTGGAGTTGCCTTTGGGCAAGGACCGAGTCGGGAACGAAGCATCTGGCTTTGGTGTCCTTCACAAAGGTAAGCAGTGAAGTCATTCGGGCTACCCACAGACTGCTGACAGGGTGCACATAGTCAGGAGATCTCACGACGATGAAGTGGTACCCGTCGATCATCGCAGGCTCGACGTCAAGTTTCCCCGTGGCAAGATCCAGACGAGCTTCGAGGATGCATCAGGGCCAGTGCTTGCCCGGTTCCCCAATGCCAAGCGCCGAGACAAGGGCATGACGGTCTTCAAAGTCGTCATGGATGATGCTTTGGCAACGATCCACGGGTTTGGTTACCCATTCGCCAACGCCGACGACGCCGAGGTTGAAGGGTGGGTGAACGACAACAAGCCCATCGTCGATGGCATCACCATGATGGACGTCCTGCGAAGCAAACGGTTTTGCTTTATTCTGCCCGTGCCTTTCGCCTCCGCCACCAAGTTTCTCGCGACGGATCGCCTCCCTGCGCCGTTCATGTATCCATACGGCCCCTTGCAGGAATGGGACATTGGCGCGTACAAGGGTGCCATAGCCAAGCACAAGGGGCATCAGTTCATGCCGGCCTTTAGGTAAGATAATGAATGCCATTGATTGACAAAATAACGTTGACTTACCGTTTACCTAATGATATAGTCACCCCAGCGACCTCTCTCACATCACCTCGGTCGTTCAAGCCGCCGTCCAGGACGTGATGTGGATTGACGACGCGGTCCAGGAGGTATGCATAATTGATACTCAAGCTATAGATATGTAGCTAACCTCTTTAATAGATCTTAAAGCTCAAGTTCCCGGCCTACTTTGTGAGCTCTGAGACCCGCGCCGCCGAGGATATTGACCGGTTCCACGTTGTGGTTGCATTGACTACGCAGTTCCGTGAGGAGTATGATTCTCCATGGCGACGTCTTACCAAGGGCGAAACCTTCAAGATCCGGCTCTTTAACTCATTCGAGGATAAGGAGGCTAACGAGACTTGGTACGAACTACTGATAAGTGTTAGAGAGGTAGCTGCTGACGATTAATAGGGACTGCAAGATCATCGAGTATCCTAGCAGGGTTGATGCTCTTAACGACCACCCCGTCGACAAGCACGAGATGGTCTTGTATGTGCGACGGCCTAAGCCGAAGCTGGAGGTCTCCAAGGAGAAGAAGAAGAAGCAGCCGTACAAGGTCAAGACCTTCCCCGATCGCACGGTCGCCAACCGGGCCCTCGCCGAGGACAAAGAGCAGTAGAACTGCCTTACCCTCGAATTCGATGCCGAGCTGCAGGACTGCAAGCGAAAGGTCGACGCAACAGTCGTCTTCACTTCCGAGGCTCTTCCATCTAACATCGTTGGATGTGGCTTGCCTCAGGATCCAGAGACCGGTGAGCTTGCCGACAACCTTTCGGAGGAGGAGTTCGAGCTGCTGGAGAAGGTTCAAGATCGGATGAACCTGCATAGGGCCCTTCTGCGAGGGACCGGCTTCTGGGACTGGATGGTGATTCGGAGTCTCCAAGATTTCGCGGGGCCCTTGCAGACTATGAATCTGGATGACGCGCCTCCTGCCCCTGCTCCCAAGCTGCGAGCCTTGCCCAGCACCAACTTCCTCGACTTCGAGGATGAGGGCTATGCCGATGCCATCGTCGCAGAGGCCCTGCCCCAAGATCGGTCTCGCTTCCGCGGGTACCTGAGCAACAGACCCTTTGGCCTTGGGATGATCACCGCTGTAAGTTTTCCCTCTTTGTATTCTCTTCCATTCATCTTCTAGATGTACTAACTGTCTCTCTTCAGGGTCCCGGTTTTGGCAAGACGACCGCTGGAGCTGCCGCCACCATCGCAATGCATGCGAAGCTCGGCAAGATCCTCTGTTCGGCTCCCACCAACGTCGCAGTCGACAACTTTGCCAGCCGCCTCGAACGCAGGGGCCGTGCCGTGGTTGAGCGCTACAACAATGGCTTGCAGGAAGGTCAAGCTCGTCGCCGCCGCCCCTTCGTCGTCCGTGCATTTAAGCCCCATCAGGAGGAGGATGCCTTTCTGGAGCTGCTAAAGAAGCGCCAGGCCCTCAACAAGGGAGCCCCCAAGTCGACCTGGGGTGTGCCATCAAAGTGGACCCTGCCTATGTCTTGCACTTTCTGGCTGCTGGTCATCCTACGGTCCCCCCTGGTCAGAGAGCTGCACCCAGATGACTGTGAAGCCCTGCACGAGATTCAAGAGAGTATCGATAGCCGCGAGAAGTTCGACCCCGTCCGTAAGCTCGCAAAGGGTGATATCACCTGGGAGCAGTTCAGAGATATGCCCGATGTCCAGGACTCACTCGACGCGGTCTGCACATGGCTTCCGACGATCGCGCGTCGTGCAGATATGCTTTGCACCACCCCCGCCGCCACGAACAACGTTAAGGCCTACCAGCAGTGGAAGCAAGATATCGCTTGTGGCATTGCGGTCGATGAGGCTGCCAATATGCACCGCAGCGATCTCTACTGCGTATGGGGCAATACTCTTCTTCCCTGCTTCCTATTCGGCGATCCCAAGCAGCTCCCTCCCGCTATCATAACAGATAACGAGAAGGAAAGGGTGCTGCCCAGTGGTGACCCCGACGACAAGGGCAAGGGCAAGGATGAGGTCAAGGACAACGAGGTGGCCGCCAGCTACATCAACCGCTTCGCCAAGGATGGCAAGGTCTCAGCCCTGCAGTATATGCAGGCTTCTGGGCTCCCAGTGTACCGCCTCAAGACCCAGCTTCGGATGGCCAAAGGGATGTTCGATATGGTGGCCGGCATTATTTACCCTGATGTTCCGTTCGAGTATGCCGCCAGCCGCTCCATCGACCATGCGGAGTTCCAGATCGGCCGAGACCTTGAGGCTTTTGCTCAGGACAAGTTCCCTGGGCTGGCGAAATGTCTAGAGGGCACCCTTAAGCCCTTCTTCATCCACTGCGAGGGCTCATACGTCTTCACTGACCCCTCCACTGGGTCAAAGAGGAGCCCCGACCAGGTCACCGTCGCGCTGGACTTTGCTGCTGAGTTCGTTAAGACTAAGAAGGCCGACCCCGCGAGAATTGTCTTTATCTCGCCCTACGCCGCCAACGTCCGGGTCATTAACGGCATGCGGAGGAAGCCCGAGTACGCGTGCCTCACTAGCATGCCGGATGCGATGACGGTCGACTCGTTCCAGGGTCAGGAGAATGATCTCGCGATCGTGGTCATGGGAACCGCTCACCCTAACCCTGGCCCAGGCTTCACCTCGAACTCCCAGCGCCTCAACGTCATGCTCACCCGGCAAAAGTGCGGGCTCGTCATCGTTGGCGACATCTACGTTGCTGGTGCGGTGACGAGGGGCAAGAAGAAAGGACCGGCCCAGACCAAGTTCATCGTCGAGGGCCCCAACGGTGAGATCAGCATGGTCAAGGCGGCAACGCTTCGACAGCTCTACAAAGAGCTGCATGGTTCTGGTCGGGTGGCAACAGTGGTGGTGAGGGAGGCCAAGAAGACCAAGGAGGGCAAGGAGACCAAGGAGGGCAAGGAGGACAAGACTTCCTCATCTTGAGGGGTAGAGGCAGGCACATTGTGGTCAGGTTTGTTGTTTGTTGTTGTTGTTGTGCTGCTGGGGCTCGGGCTATAAGCCCATGGTATAAATACATGATGTTGACGTGATTATATGGTTCTACCTATGCTACGTGAAATGCTCGTTGCGGTGACTCGCCTACTTATTATGCGAGCTTCTCCCGGCGCCGGATGACTGCCAGACTGGCTCCGAACAGTGCTGGTTCGAATTCTTTGACTCTCTGGAAGATGAACGTGCTCAACGGCTCGGGCTGGGACGCACTGAGGAAGAGGTGGCCGAGACGCCTTGCGACATCAGCAAAGTGCCCGCTCAACGCAAGACCAGGGTCGGCATCCCCACCTCGGGCGGTGAGAATGATGACACGCCACGCCACGGTAGCCCTGGCCCCGCCTTTGTTGCACACGGCTCAGTCTTCATCGAAGAGTCCGATGGCGAGGATGATCTGCCCACTCTCCGTCAGCTTATCCAGAGATCCGCCTTACAAAAGATCAACAGGCATGGCCACTATCGATTTGACCTTGGGCGATGATGAGGAGTGAAAGTAATAGGGATGTGTCCACGCGATAGCTTGCACGGAAATGACCTGACGTTGAGGATACCGAGGAATAGAACGGCGTCCTTTAATAACAGATCGGCGCCATACATAAAGCATAATCTAGATGATGCTTACTACTGCTGGAGCGGTGGGCTCGGCGAAGTGGGTAAACAAGCGGGTAGCACTGGTGCAAGGGCAAGATGACAGACATAAATATTGATTCTACTCTACGGGAAGTGTTGATTATACTCTACCGGGGAGAGGAGGTTGCCGCTGGCCATACCACACATCCACGCACGCCTGGGTAACTACATGGCAAATTCCCTGGGTGCGGACTAACAATACTATTCGGTACGTCGGCCAAGATGGTTCAGCCGCAGCGTTGTCGCACATCTTTATTCTTGAACGGGACGCTCGAGGCGAACCTTGAGGGCGATCGAGCTGTCCCAGTCGTAGTCGATAGCACTCCGGATCTCTGCCAGGAAAGGGGGGCGGCCATTCCAGAACAGGTGGTGTCTGTAAAACGTGTGGAAGAAGGCTTCGGCGGGGTTGTCAAAGTCCACCTGGACAAGTAGCGCAAGTCCGATAGCGATACAGGCCAGCCTGTCTGTGACGGGGATACGAGGCTCGGATGTCTGTGGGAGGATACGTCAGCGGGCGAGACAGACGTGGGAGGTTGACACGGCCGAACACTGCGCTTCCACGGCTGCGTGGGGGAGAAGAAAGGGGAGGGAGAGGGAGAGGGAGGGTGGAACTTACCCCGGCCACCATGCGGTCGCGGGCCCATTGCAGTAGGGGGTGTGCCAGCGACAGCGCCCTGACGTCGGCGTTTGCGAGAGAGTGCAGGTCGAGGTTGGCCGCGGCGGCGATCCTGTGCATCGTATGGTCCTATTCATAGTTGAAGGCACTGGCAAGCTCCTCGACGATAGGGAGCCGACTGTTCACCCGGCCGTGGTGTTGCTGATATTCAGAAAAGAACACCTCGGTCGGGCTTCTGACGTCGATGTCGCAGGGGGGATATCGCCGACGGCGACGCGTACCAGTCGTTCGGTCATATGTATGCAGGGCTCCGAGATCTCCGGATGGTGCTGTCAGAAGAAGGCCCGGATGAGCTGCCACGGCTCGTCGCCTTACACTGCCCTGCCCGTGCATGTCTGGGATGATGTCGGGGCCGGTGACTCGCTCGTTCGGCAGAGTGACGGAAACTAACCTTGACAAGGACGTGCAGGCGAATGCAGTGGATGGCAAGGGAAGTCTGGGCCTCGCGCACAACGTCCATGACTTTGCGAGTGAGCGCCGCGGTTCACGCGGCTACCAGGGAGCAGAAGGAGGGTATGAAGACGTTGTGGCGGGTTGGATACAGTGTGCCCGTCGACGTGGTCCTCGGGACAGAGTGCAAGGTGCACTGGGCAGGTAGGTAGGTAGTATGCTGGCGATGCCTTTCTGCCTCCCGCGCCGACGTGATGATGGAGAAGAAGAGACAACTAGGGAGGATGAGGGAGGAATAGGTAACCGCAAAGGCGGAGGCGCGCTCTTGGAGAGGTAAAAGGGCGTGGGCGTGACAGGCGGGCAAGGTGAATAGCAGAGAGAGAGAGAGAGAGGGCGAGGTGAATTAGAATACATGCCTGCGCTTATTTGCTTCGGCAATCGGCATAGACAGAGTTTCCCACCACTAACATATGCAAACACTGCCGGGCAGCAAAGGTGTTCCTAGTGGCAGCACCTCCATAGGGATGGGCCGCACTTGGGGAGGATACCGGATGGTTTGAGCTCCTGTAGGCGCTTCACGGGTCATGACCATAGGCATGATGTGGGACTTGGGGAATACTTCCTCTGATAAAGACGAGATAGGCTATCTGGGTTAGCCGGCAGTCGATCTACTCCACACGGCACTGACCTCCTGCACTATAATAGTGGCTGATCTCTCACCCAGTTAACGCATAACGACAAGGCGTGTTACGCCAGGCAAGACAGGACTCCTACCACGCCTCATACATGGACAAGATTGCGGTCACCCGTGCCTAAAACTTCGCAGGGTTGGGGAGACAGGCAACGAGAGCGATCGCAGCCATATCATCGTCCCAAATGCAATTGAAGGCGTTCGTGATCATCTCAGCCGAGGGAGGCCATCCATTCTCGGCGAGGCGAGTCGAACAAGGTTGGATCAGTGGGCGGTTGCAGGCGTTCTCAATCCCGCGGAAATGCAGCTGGTTAACCTAGACTCTGCCACCGGAACTCATTGGATGGATGGTCCCTTATCCGAGACCCCGCCCCGTATGACCGGGTTATATCCACGCCGTCGAACTCAATTGGGCCGGGGGTCGCCTGCCCCGCCTATGGGAGCCGCCTCCCATAGCGCTGACTCAGCAAGGATAAAGAAACATCGCGGCCATCGCGTCTATCTCATCACACAGCAGGCCAGAGGGAACCATCTGCTCTCTTATGGATACCCCACGCCTACGGAGCTCGCCAGAGATATGGTTCCCGGTAGGTGCCCGTGACCATATTTACCAACATGATCGCCGATGGCCTCGTTGGGTCATGGTGGTATGGTATTATGGTCTCTTTGCTCCCTTTGTCTAAAAGAGAAGGGAGAGGATCAAGCTGATAAGGGAAGAACCTAAATCGCCATAATGATCTATATGAGGGGATGAGAGAGAAAGCAGCCGTGGCCTTGCTGCGGCTAGTCTCCCTGCCCGGAGTACTCTGGCACCGCCAGGTAGGTGGCAGGGCGCCGACGCATTCACTGCGCTGTGGATTCTGCCGCCTTTTCACACCTCTTCCTCCCCCTCCTCCGTTCTTTCTTTGTTCACATCAATCACACTAATCACATAAATCACGTCGTCAATACCATCTCGCAGGGGCCACCAACGTCGCGCGTTGCTTGTCGCACGTGTCGAAGAAACGCCGCCTGATCAAAACATAGCCCAAAGGCTTCACGGCCAGGCCGGCCGAGCGTTTTTGCGGATTGAAGGCCGCAGGCTTTGTTGCATTCACCTGGAAGGCATACACGAGATTCCGCGCTGCTGACCTGCGCAACGCGCCTTGTACGTACTGTAGCCGTAGAGCTGATGCTCGCCGTTGAATGTGATGCTGACTCGACCTAAAGTCTCACCTGTCTACCGCGGCGTCTATACCCGCTTTCCCGGTCTAAAGATCTACGATAACCTCCGTCACCATGCCCGAGGCCGAAGGGCACTCTATCAGGCAGCAACTAAGCGATATCGAAACGCTCCTTCGAGACCTACCAGGTAAGGTGGCCACGGTCCTCGCCTCGAAGTGGCCCGAGGTTATTATTGACCTCGGCGGGCGCGCAGCCGGCAGCGAGAGCCACGACCTCATCGCGGATTTCCTCAAGCCCCTAACGCAGCCTATACAGGCTGAGCTAGACACACTGCGAGCCAGAATCAACACGGGGGACTCCACAAGCTTCAGAACCCCGCTGCCGACCGAGAGGCCAAAACAGGCCGCCCCCAGCGCAACTACGCACAGGGCCAAACATACGGAGACTGGCTCACAGCCTACAACGCCAGTCCATGATACCAACCAGATCCGAATTGCCCCGGACGATACGGGACCGCGGATGACCTCCACGTTGGAAAAGCTCACCGCCGCACACGGCTTCGACCAACTTTTCGAGGTCATTCCTCTTCCGATATCGGTTACTGCCGATCTCAGCGAGGTCCTCACATTAGAAGGTGACCTAGACGTCAAGGCGAACCGTTTCATGGCGGCCGGCGATGGCGTTGCCCACGTCTTTGTTGCAGACGTCGAGGCTAACGCCGGCTTCCAGTGGCCCGACTTTGCCGCCGACGTCGAGAGGCCAACGCTCGAGCAGTCTATTGAGTTTCTCGAGGCGACGATTCAGACACTACCCGGCACTATTCCACACTTTGGCGGCACATTCAGGCATAAGCTAAAGAACCAGAGCCCCTTGCACCCTGGCGACGTGCTCGCGAGCGTGACCCAGCTCACGCACGCAGACGAGGAGTATGCACACATCGGCGCCAGATGCTCCACCACATGCATGCATAAGGAGGATGCCGGATTCCTCTCGTGCAACGTCGTAGACGTTAGGTATAAGATATGGGTCTTGCCGGACATGGACCAGAATGACCAGTTTGAGCAGGCAGTTCGTGCCCAGTTTGGGGGGAACGGCTGTGACCAATGGGTGCGACACTTATCGTTGTTCATTGGCCCCTCCTGGCTCGAGGCCAACGGCATCGGCTATCGTATCGTGATCCAGGGGCCAGGCCAGATGCATATAACCAAGCTCCAGCAGTACCACCTGGTCACAAACTACTCGCCGTGCATCGCTCGGTCGATAAACTTTATCCTACCGCACCAGCAGATGGCCACCATGGTGGGCCAGGGCATTGCTGCCTGCTCCAACTGTGGCCTATGGCCGCTATCCTCCGTCGAGGGGCACCACATCCGCGAGGTCGAGCCGCTGGAGGAGGGCTACTTTGACAGACACCGTCTACGAGCAGAGGCTGATCCCGAGGAGCCTGAAGGCCCTGACGAGGACGACGAGTCCGGTCTAGCCCCTTGCGGTGGACCAAGTTCTCGCGCGGGTAGCAGACGAAAGGCCGATGGCGACTTGGCCTACCGCCCACGAAAACGTCCACGCAGCGCAGCGCACAAAGTCACGCATGCGCCCCCTCTGAAGGCCGGCACCTGCGGCGCGGATAAGGCCGGAGTGCCTAAGGTGGCGAATGACGACGACCACGAGTCGCCCTCTGATGAGGATGGTATCGCAGAGAAGATGGCCGAGGCTCTCGCGGGGGGTCGCCTGATAGTCGTGCCCGACGCTCAGCCCGATGGAGATGTAACCGACGATGTCTTCCGGATGGCCGCGGCCATCTACAGCCGGGATGCGCTCAAACAGTTCGTTGATGCGGTCCGTCACTGGCGTGACCACCGTCACTTCGCTCGCCATACCTCGGAGCATGCCGTCCCCATGCCGTCCCGGAAGGGACCAGCCCAGACACTTGCGCGTTGGTGAAGAGGTGCGTTCAGATCCAGAACGGCTAAAAGAGAAGCGAGTGTGAGCACATATTGGGTCGCAACAACGACCTCCAGCTGGCCCGCGTCTACGGGCGGCTGAGGGGGAATGCGGGCCGCATTGATAGCGAGAGCTCAGAGATGGTCAGGTCCGCCTGCGATATGTCGAAGGAGACCCTATGGTGGCATAAAAAGATGGGTGACAAGTGGGACATAGTCTGCGGCTATCTCGGCGAAGGCCTCCTCGCTTTTATCCCCTGCTGCAAGCCCATAAATATCAGCCCTTTCGGCGTAAACATGGCCTCATATCACGCGTTGACCAAGCGCGCATGCGTCTATGACTTAGAGCGCCTCCATGAGCTCCTCGAGTGTGAGTATATCGTGAAGATCTGCCAAGCAGCTAAGGCGTGGCTTGATGCTGTCGATGGCGGCAGAGAGGTTCGATTTAGATGGGAAGGTTATGATGTGGAATGGGGCTGTCTGGATGAACAGGATGTGTTAGAGGAGTTGCAGGTCAAGGATGTCGAGTAGCCTCCCTCGAAGCCATGCATGCATTGTCGCACACATATATATCTCTGGTTAGGTGCCTCGTCATTCACTACTACTGCATCTGCGCTTTATCATTCATAATCACCTTTTCTCCTCTCTTCTTAATTATTCCTCTCGGTGTATCTTATCCCGCCCTGGACGTGCTTCGGCGTCATCAGCCGCGTCCAAAACGTGCATATTCTTGGTTCCTATCTTCCCTCCTCCCCCTCTTCCTATCGTCAATCATTCTCGACATGACTCCGCCGAGATCCGCCTGCCCACCGGGCGATGCTCTCCACCCTCGTGCGAATGCAGTCGCTTTCCTTCAAGACGTACCCGACGACGCCAGGTCTCTGTCGTAGGAGGCACTCCATCCCAGTCCCGGTCGAGAAACCAAGCCCCCTCCTGCTGCCATACCCACCGGTGTATTTCGTACGAATCTATTAGGGTGGTAGGAGCTGCACTATCGGTGCGTTGACGCCGATCCCGCCTTTGGGGCATATGACGCCTTCAAGTGGCTGAAAGCGGTGAGTTCCCTGACGCCTGATGCCTTTCCTCGCCACGACCCGGTTTGACATGCATGGCCGCTAACCAGCCGTTAGTTGGTGCGTTGGCCGGTCTGTTTGCCTGTGCCTCACAAAGACGAGATCCAAGGTTTGGGGGGTGTTGCGTAAGAGAGAGTTGATTTCTATGAAAGCTAAACTCCGATCCTTGCTTTTATATTATCCTCCCAAAAATGCAATAAACCGAGTATGAGCTAACCCATCCTTCCTTCGGATCCAAGGGGTGTGCCTTCCACACCCCTTCCCTTGCGTCCACCTCACAAGACTTCGAGGGCGAAGTCACTAATGCACCTAGTGATCCAGCTGGCCTCGATCCACACTGTACTACATGTAACCCCGCGTGTTGTGGTGCTCTCGATCCCGGCTTGTGCCTCCCATCGTAGTCGAGAGCTGCATTGATTCCTCCAAAAAGAAATCTCAGGGGATCCGGCTGATAGAGAAAGAGGTAGGAAGAAGTAAACCCAGTAGTGGTGGTTCCAGGTAAGTAGAGAAGAAAACGTCATCCTCATGGATCCAGAGCAGGGGAAGGGGGAGTTTTCAGAGTTCGAGGGCCCAGCCTTCCTGACAGGTCTGCATCTGGCGCCTCAACCGGGCGAGCAGCACAAGTCGTTCTCTCAGGACAGGTGAATAGTAGAATCGCCGAATCGAAGGTTCCAACAAATCCCAGAGGTCATTGTTCTCGAACCGGTCCCGGACCATGTCGACGGATCGCCAGTCCCTCTTGTAGTCGTCCGTGAACCGACCTTCCAGGGCTTCCCAATCCACTGCGACGTCCAGACTATGAGCAACTTCCCAGGCACCCAGTGTCCAAGTCAAGTTGGACGGGTAGGTAGTCAACAACATGGACTTTGCCTGGTCGGGAGGTCGACATTCATGTGGTTCCTCTGTCACTTGGTACCTCTTGAGAACAGCTCGACCGTTGTAGAGGTGGCTCCCGAAAGACATCCAGATGGCCTCGATTGCCTCCTTCACGTCCCGCCTCGGAGAGCATGCCGGTTCACTCAAAACCTGTGTGAGGTTATTCCATGCCAGGGACCTGGGTTTCAGTGCCTTGATCCGATCCAGCATATCTCTCTGATCCACCCATTCCATCATCTCGCTTCGTGGGATCTGAGCCAGCACGACGTTCGAAGTCTGATTGCCCGTGTGTGTAGGTTTGAAGGTTGGTGCATCTCCCATTTCTCCATCAGCAAGATATATGGATCCACAGTCAAAGTTGAGCAAGGATCCGTCAGAGATTCCATCCAACACGTCGTTTCTCATTCCGGGCCACCGTATAGTGAACTCCTCGTGATCCCACTCGATCAGAGAAGGATCCACCCTTCTATCAATGAGGAGCCGGATCCGTTGCTCATTCTGATTATTGAGGTGAGTTCGCAGTGACTGTGGGATGAGCTGACAGCGCGGATGCCAAGGAAAAGTTTGTCAAGGACTTTGTTGCCGCTTGGGATAAGGTGATGAACTTGGATCGCTTTGATGTCAAGGCCAAGAACTAGAGCGACCTTTTTGTTAATGCATGGTGACTTCTTGTATATGTATTAGAGAATATTTTCACAAATTATTTGTCCCATCTGGTCGCATACTGAGCTGTCTCTGATGGTGTTGTGCGGTGCTACGCTTCAACGCTGCTGCTAAGCTAAAGTTGCGTGCCTATGCTCCATACTATTATTAGACCTCTCTCCCCCTGTGAGGTTAAAAGTCATCTTATTGACAGGAGGGTTCAAATTTTAAAGTCAATGTGGAAGAGAAATATTAAAGCGATTCAACTAGCGACGAACACCATTCCAGGCATGGCCTTGGCTTCCTGGCCTCATTGGCCAAGTCTTGGCTGTTCCTTGTCAAGATTCCTAAGATAACTAATGGTCTTCCTAGAAGAATACCTCGAGGGCCAGGCAAAAAGTGTTCGCACTGGTTAGTCTATATCTTAGAAGACGTACACGCCTAACCCTACAATATCCACTCGATGTGACATTCATATCCATAGTGGAGTGGTCTGCTATCGCAGGGGTAATAAGCCCTCTTGTCTGGGACCGCAGCATAGCTATATGGCAGGTTAACCTTCCTTTTCTCTCCTTCTCATTAAACTCCTCCCTCACTTTTATTATCCTTTCTCAAAAAGCATATACTTTAGTGATATCTTACGTAAAAGGTTCGATTATAGTTGCACTTTCGATTTTAGATCTAGTGGGCATAATCTTATTGCTGCGCCTACGCGAGCCATAGATGGGAGCTAGAGGAGAGAAGCCATGGTTTTAGCATTGGGATATGGTGTGATGAAGTGCTAATATTATGCTCTTTGTTATGGTTGAAGCTCGGTCCTTGATGGGATGACTCGAGATCACCTACTAGCTCCCCTGCAAGCATATCGCCATCTATCATTGCCACCTTTACAAAACCCAGCTACTATCTTGCGGTTCTTGCCCCTTAGCATTTCGCTATGAACATCTAGCGCATCCAATAAGAGATCTTGCCTACCGCCGCAATGGCCGCCACCACGACCGCTGAGACACCAGACTACCAAACACCTAGATGGTAGAGATAGCTGCCCAGCTCCATTAAACCCTACCTGCATATGCTTAGAGCCGAAGGCAGATATTACCTCTTCACACGATCCACTTGAGTGGCTTATTCGCACAATCCACTCCAGCTGTTCGTTTGATTAAGGCTAGGACACCGCAGATTTGAATACTGCCTACCTGCTCATAGCACTTTCGCTTCCCTAGCGCGTCAGGTGATCTTCCTACACAGCGGTATCGAGTTTGCGGCGGACGGAAGGCCAAAGCCAACTACAGTAATATCGCGCGCAAGTTGGACGGAGACGATACAAAATTCAGTAGCTTTCTTGGAGGGGAATGCACGCTAGAGGTGCTTGGCCTCTATGTCTTCGAGAGGCCGATGACTCATGGTGAATTCCCGGTTGGGTCTGCAGGCGATGTCGAATGTTCGTGATAGCTTTATGTTGATGTTGGAAGAATACCACGCAGAGACGCTGGTATCAAGCTTGCGGGGGACAGAAAGCGCCTCGGCGTTCCTAGGACCTTCTCTCATAAGCGATGAGGAAAGAGTCTATGAATGTCAACTTCATGTTAATATTAAAAGCGCAGGTTGATGGAGACGGCTAATGAATCCACCGGATGGATGTTTCATCTCTATCTGTGATATTGCCAGTGCGGTGGGCTCGTAGGTACTGCCCTTATTAATCCGGCATTGAAGTTTCGTACAATAGGTGAGATTGCGCAGGCTTTTCGGATCTTGACGAGGCAAAGAGAGCCAGGATACAGGCTGGCACGACGTGAGAAGTCCTAGCGATTAAGGTCGAGTCTCGTAGGATCGTTTCTGAAACACGAAAGGTGGGCAGGATCTTTACTTCGGACGTCCCAGGATATGCCGACAAGTGGCCTAGAATCGAGCAGTTCAGCAGTGATGATGGTCTTCCCGTGTTCTCATTCCAAGGCCTCAGAGGCCTCTGTTTGAGACTTCACTGACCGTTTGATTGAATACCCCCTGAATTTCCGTCTACTATCCCGGGTTCTAAAACTCAAACGCCACTTCTTGACCTCAGAGTCGGGAGGGAATGCAGAAAAAAGATGTTAGTGTCTGGGTTTGAAGTGCTTTGGAAGCCCTGAGCCGTCTTTCGTTAGATAGATATTGTATTATCTTGTATGGTTGGTGAAAGCCTATGTCACTATTGAATTGTTAGTTAAGTACGGCCAAAATAGCGTAGGAGGCGTTATAGAAAAACTAATATTAGTTAGGCCGTGAACCGTAGGTGTTTAGCTGGTTTCGCATGCCATTGTAAAGTATATCTTATTATTGTTTTGGATACCCTCTAAGTGATGGGGATAGTGGCCTCCTAGAGTAGGTAGGTATATCTCTTTTGGATCGATCAGTGGTTGGATATTCGGTGCATCGCGCCGCGCAGAGAAATCAGCAGGTGTTTCTAGCAGTGGCCTCGCAGCTATAAGGGCGTGGATGCGGGTGTGAATGGGGTCAATGTCAACGTGTGAGCCGCAGAAGCCGTCCTCCTTAAAGATGTTGATGTCGGTCTGGATCTCGACGTAGTTGGGAGCATTTTCCCGAGTCGGATCGTCCGTGATGGCGTCGACAAAGTCGCGCAGATGGATAGTTTTCGAGAAGATCGTTGGCCGAGACATGACGAAGGTAGACGGAAGTACAGAAACGGGTGAGAAGATGCAGGAACCGGGCCGCCAGAAGGAAGTCATATAGGAAGTCATCCCATATTAGCTATACACCTCCACTTCTGCTGCGTGCCAGATGCTGCAACGGATGTAGTGTCCGAAGAAGAACCTCTATTACCCTCTTTCGATCTACTCGCGGAGTGGGAGAGAAAAGCTGCCGCTGAAACCATCGAAAGACATCACCATCGTTTCAAGGCGGTCAAGCCGACTCCCACGGTCATGGGTAGACTAGATTCCAAGGAGTCGCCGTGGCAGAGGATGTAGCAATGCACTCCCCGTCGAGGGTCTAGAAGGCCTGGGCCGCTTGCATGGTTCACCGGCACTGCCTCGAGAATGTCTGACGCCACTCCAGGCGGGCCTTTCTGCTGCTAACGACGTCGTTCAGGCTCGCCATCCATGCATGCCAGCGCGCAAAAGATACTCATCTATGGCCCCCGGCCACCTCCCCGTCGCCAACGTCTCATTCCACGATGCCCGCGAGCTGTTTTTTTCTCATTCGTTTCAGCTACCACTTTTGCCACAGCTGCCGTGTCGCCCGGCGACTTTTCACATCGTCAGAGCCCTCAACTACGTATGAGATGCCGCGATGCGTCGTATCGCCGATCTCGTCGGGCTTAGTAATCCCGAGGAGGTGTAGGGTTACGGGATTATCATTATCTAAGCTAACAAAATCAACGTCTGTCAGTTGTCTTGTGCAACTGCGTGACCTGCGTGACCAGTGTGGCCATCCCCATATGGGACATGTTGATGGCACATCCCTCCTCGGCAGACCCTTCGCTTGGCAGCAATCTTGTTTGACACAGTCGGCCTGTTCGTTAGCGCTCGCGAGGCACTTTCCGCTCAATAGCCTTCCTCCAGGGAGTCCCCGAAGAGATCAGTCATCGCAGCTCTTTCAACTTCCGGCGCCTACAAAGGCTAGAGGTATACAGCCTCCGTATCTCATCGCGCCTGCTGACATCGCATTCATCCAGCCATAATCTCCCGCCCCCTCAACGGGATAATGCTTCAGAGTCCGCAACCCTCACCCTCGATGCCACCTCGCCGCAACGGCAATGGCACTGAGCGCCGGCCTCGCAGGAAACGCGGCCTCACGACGACGACGATAATAACAACATCGCCCATGAAAGTCGCCGGTATAGACACGAGGCTCCGGCAGAGACGACCGCAGGTGCAGCCCTACGCGAAGGGTCTCTCGTTACTCACTGTCAACGTAACTCAACACAATAACAACACTCCAAGCCTCTGAGCCCACGCCGCCAGTTTCTCTTCGCCTCTTCCTACTGGACTCTTCTCCTTCGACATTGTTCAACTTGACAATAGGGAGCTACTATGCCGGGCGAGATCCGAAAGGGAAAAGGAGGCTTCAGGCCAGGCACGGCTTTCGCTCCCAGGGCTACAAAGAATGGCGCTTTCGCAAACACCAAGGACGCTCATATGCCCACTGCCAAGTCGATCTTCCAAGCTTAGGGAGACAGAGCCCGCCAGGCTAAGCACGATGAGTTTCTAGGTCCCGCCCCCGCCGACATGCACCTCATCCAGGCGGGTTTAAGAATACATTCTGGCGCATAGCACTAACCTAGATACCAAGTTGACACATGTTATTCCTGGGAAATATTTGCTTCCCCCGGAACTAGATGCACCGGGTGCCCTCGACGATATTCACACCTCATCCAAAGTCAGGCACCGGGCCCAGACTCCCCGGCCCACCGATCGGTACAGGGATCCATCTCTCATCCTGTACTTTCTGGCTTCGTTTGCAACCCGCCTCAGCGAGTGTCGATCCAATGTATCCTCCACGTCCCCCTCCTCCAGTTACCTCAGCACCTCCTGGTACCAGGGTTCGTCAGGCATGGTTGTCACTTCCATGGTGTACGCCGACCATGTTCCCATCTCATGGTTTAGTTCCCTCTCCCCAATGCGTCCACCATCACAAGACTTCGCCCCCGAAGTTCTGAACGGAGATGGTTGGTAGGGCACCAAGGCGTTTGAGGGTTCAAATTTCAAAGTCAATGTGAAAGAGAAATAGATCGTAGACGCGTTATTTAGTATCTCTTTACTCATATCGCCCTCTCTCCCAGACACACCGACCAGTCAACTCATCGGGATACTCCGCTGGCCAACTGACTCCCCTGAGAGCGGCCCAAGCATCTGTCCATTCAGTAACACCCGTCACCTTGCTCCAATCACAAATGCCCCGGTAAAAGAACTCGGCTGTTAAAGACTCCCTGTCATACTTGTACATGTGAATTGCCCCAAGGAAGTAGTGCCAGAACAAAAAGTCCCTACTGATATCCGAATCTTGCTCTTCCAGACGAGCACTAAGCTGGGTGAGCTCTCGTCGGAAGAGATACACCATGTAATGATGTGCTCTCTGTTCCAGAAACCCCGGCTCCGTCATCCTTACAACATGATGGAGATACATGTTGGCTGCTACTTGAATGCCACACCATGTCGTTCTGAATCTCTGGCGTCCATTGCTGGGTGGAAGTTTTCCCGACATGGAACGCGTATGGGAGAATACGTATTGCGCAAGCAGCTTCGAAGCCACCCCGTTGGACCAAATAGCCTCAAAGACGGCAGTTGAGGCGTTGAGCTTATTCCGCTGCTTGATTCTTGCCCCGTCAAGTTCAGCCGTCAGCTCGCGCATCGCAAGAATCGTGTGGTAGCCATCAATATCGGCCATTTTGACACCGGCAGGCATTGGGTTGAAAAAGCTGGGCAAAAGACGAAGGGCAGCGAGCTTGATAGCGAGAGCACCCGTAGGAGCCTCTGATTTAAGGAACGACGACGTGAGGGTCATTGCTTCGTCGGGTGTGATGTTGTAAACGTTTCCGGTCGGATCGACACGACGCAGGTATTCAATGAGTCTGCTTTTGAAGCCCACAAAGCAGGTATATGTGCTTGGGCGATGGTTAGCTGGTGAGGCTCAAGGATGATTCTGGGTCTGTGGCTTACAAGACAAAGTAACGATCGGCAAGCTCCTGCTCAATAAAATCTTCTTCTGTCAAAGAGCTACTGGGCTGCTTTTTGTGGTCCAGAAGACTCATGATTCCAATAAGATGTGTCTCGGCGCTAACAACGTCGGCAAAACAGAGCTTGCCATGTTAGTATCATATAGTCACAGAAAGAGTATAGAATAACTCACCTCTGCAAAGCACAATGTGGCTACCTGCCGAACAATTGAAGTGAACAAGGATGAGCTCTTGGTAGCCATCCACTCGTTTACCATCCGGATAGAGTGAACCTTGTGAACGAGGAACGTAGATTCAAACTGCTGCAGGTCTCCTTTATTCCACACAAAGTGAAGACTAGCGATGATGAGTGCGTTTCGGAAGGCGTGCGCGTTGTTTGTAACGAAAGACAGACTGGTCACGTTAGTAACTGATATCGTCCGGGAAAGGATAAGGTGAAGACGAACCAGTCTCTCCGTTGATCTTTATGCGGAACGCCCGAGTCTTGATCTGCCACGTAGACTGCAAATGACTGATTAGTACATGCCTTTGTTAAATTGGCGAAGCGACATACAATAGTGAAATAGCTCCTTGGACTTCAAAGGCATATCGATGGCCAGGCAGTCAGGAGACTCAAGAACGCGAGTAAGGGGGGATGGATGACGGGGTATCATCCTCTCCCAGGGCCCCATCTGGCCCTCCAACGGTCTGAAACTCCATATTTGGTCGTCTTTAACGTTACCAGCATGGTCAAAACCAGATATGGAATCGCTTGGGTGTATGATGAGTGTGCTTGGCTCCTCCACTGTCTCCTTGGGAAGAATGATTCTCTGTGAAATACGCTCTGGTCTGTAGCCCTTGGTCTTCTTTTCGGGCTTTCTGTACTCACAGTCAATATTTGACTTGATGCATCGAGAACACTTCGGTTTTGCCTCGTCGCATTTGATGTGGCCTTTTTTGCACTCCGGTGAGTTAGTCAAGAGGTTTCTCTCACAGTCGGCTCGAAGACTGGAACAACAGTCGGACTTCCTCCAGCCAGCACCTAAAACACTTACGATAACACATCCTCCCCGGCTTTTGGGAGCGCTAATTCGTTCGCGCTTCCGAATGGGCAGTTGACTTTGGTCACACACGAATGCCATCTTGGAGATCATGCCGAGTCTGAGATTTCGGCAGATTTGATGCCGGATTTCTAAACTATCAAATCAAGTTATTAAGTTTCAGTTTCAACAGCGCCAATAGAAATTCGTACCTGAGGGCAATGTGCCACTGATTCGCCAACGTATGGTCTCGCCCACGCTGTGTTCGGGGTGTCTGAGAGTAAAGGATAACGGCAACGAGTATTGGCTGCCGGATACGAATGTTATACAGAAACAGGAAGCCCGGGTGCAAAAGTACAGATCGAGCGATGACATTCCTTAATAACAAGTAAGATTATCAACATCAAGGGCCAAGAAAGCGTGCCACCACACTACCCCGTACTACTAATATTAGATGAGTGGTAGCTTGTGACGAAACGACAAGGGTGTCCCCTGGTAGGGCTGAGCATCCACGCTACCTCGGCTTCCCACCTTCCACGTTACTGGTAAGAAGCATCTATTATTGTCGCTTCTGGTGTTGAGAGGCCTGTCAGTCTAGCCTTATCATAAGGCTCGGCTTAGTGTAGTGAGTATGTGCCGCATATTCGGCATTAGCGTGCCAAGCATTTGTCAGTTCTCGAACTCCGCATGACCAGTGCGGAGTTTACGAATGGAGGAGAATAGACGACGAGCAGCCAGAAGGGGCCAAGGGAGAGATGCAACTCAAAATCGCCCATTGCCAAGTAAATGAGCTTACCCAAAGTAAGTCTCGAGTGCCAGAAAATCTTACATCTCCACTGTTTCTTGGTTACTCCAGCGCTTTCTGCTCCCCAAGAGGCATCTTGGGATGGCGGTGCTCGACAAGGCTGATTTTCTAACCCAAACCCAGATTCTAAGACGAAAATATCTTCAGGCAGAAGAAAGTGCCATAAGAAAAGGCATTTATCAGGGCTTTTTTTATTAATTTTTTTTCTTTCTTTTTTTTTAATAATTACTCTTCAATTCTTCCCTTTGTCAACATGAAACGTGATGAAAGCTGTGACAGTGCCAGCGAGATTGCCTAGGCCCAACAGCACCATGGTTTGGACCCCAATGCTACTATATCCACATGGCCTGGGACAGGACTGCAGAATGCTCTCCGTAGCTTTCCGGTCCGACTTGGTCAAGGGTTGAATCCTTCGTAAATATTAGTGAATGTGCCTGTGATGGCCCAGAGACAAATGACGCTCAACATGGCAAACATGATTTGACAAGCATATACATGATCCGCCAAGGGCGGCCGCCGCTGTTTTTGCTGAAGACGAGTAGTTTACTTGGTCACCCAGGATCCTAGCCTTGATGCTCTCATCAGCCCCTTCAGGCTTCGATTCCTTTCGACGATAGGGCCATGACTTCAGACAAGGCAAAGTTCTGCTCGCCAAGTCTACTGTTTGCCGCCTTTGTCGACTGAAAAGGTCGATGTGCCGTTCTACGTTGATAAGTATTGACTGCCCTCCTCGAGACCGCCGGGATGTGATCATCCCGATCTCGGCAACTAGAGATACACATCCCACAGGGATTTAAAAATTACTTTGGGTGGGACAGAATATACAGGATCTTATGATTCGGTCGAATAGGTTCACCACGACTTTAAGAACTCAGAAACGCAGGTTCATCTTCAATCATCTCTTGGAGCGAGATGTAGCCGGGTATTCATCACTGCGCGCCAGAGATTTCTCAACATGAAGCTCTAAATGCCGAGCAATTCATGGCTCTAGGGAAGGTTCCTGACGGATTTCAGTGCCGACTTTGAGGGAACCGGGCAGAGAGTCATGGGCTGTTTGCCCAGAGGATGATGCCCGAGACCAACAAAGGACGGTTGTAGGTTGGAGCCCGGCTCAAGCCATTCAGCCATGAATCGTAGCTTGCTTGATGGAGCCGTAGGGCTGTGGTCAGATTCTGCAGGGACTGCCCTGCTTCAGCTTCAAGGTGAGACCGAAGATATCCAAATGCAACCGCTTAGGCAAGGCGTTCAGGGATAGTCTTTCCGCTGGGCACCCAATGCTGGAGCAGAACCGAGGTATACCAGAGGCTGGGTACCTGATATGGACATCTCGGAGGGACTTTGGTTAAGTCCGGGCCCCAGATATCAACAAGCTTTGCAGTCGTGGCAGTGAGTTGTCACAGAGCAAGATGACCAAATACCGATCTGACCTCCAAGATGATAGCTGTGGTGTATCAAGGTTTCCATTTTCGCTTAACTTTTCCCCTTTGACTCGACGATCAACTGCTTTATCATATGAATAAGGCTGAATAATTTGACGATTTGTCTCGAGCCAAGGCCCGACGCCTCTCAATCAAGCATGATCCGACTCCGCCTGCAGACTCGCCAAATTGAAGATATCGATTGGTGGATTCAACTCAAAGCTTCAACATCCTCTAGCCGGAATAGATATGGTTGGCCCCGCCCGTATTCGTGGACCAGTGAGAGGGGAGCCTTGGTTTTTGCGTCTGACCTCAGCCGGGGCAGGTCGACGATCAAGGCTTGTCAGGTGGAACTGTAGCGTGTTGGGTTTAGTCTCCACGGTGGAGAGCAGGGGGATGAGAACTGCCGACGGCATGGGGTTCTTGGGTGAGCTTCAGAAGAGGAAAGTCGTCTGTCGAAAAGCTGGGCCATGGTATCTAAGAATAAGCCACAGTGTTAGCATTGGGATAATGATGCTATGAAGTGTTGATATTGTGTTCTTTGCTATAGCTGGAACCCGGCCCTTGATGGGATAACCGCGT